>JBBMOE010000003.1:20355780-20459147 GCA_037975065.1 Chaetodon trifasciatus
GTGTGTGTGTGTGTGTATATATATATATATATATATATATATATATATACACACACACACACACACGTATATCATCAAGTCATGAAGTTGTCATCAAAATATATATATATAAAAATCCGATCAGACTGAAGCTAGCAGTCATCAGCTGCTTGAGTAGTATGTTAGGATTAGTGGTCAGACCAGGTCAAACCCAATCTAATCAATACATCATTCGGAACGGAAAACAGTATCAGCACAAGTTAATCTGCTCCCATTATGTAATGTCAGCAGCATCTGACAGCCCCTGTCCCACCTTTCTTAGAACATGTTGCAGGTAACAAATTCAAAATGAGTGGATATTTAGGAAAAAGACTATCAGTTTGAACACTGCATATCTTGTCTTTGTACTGTATGTAACCGAATATAGGTTAAAAAGAATTTGCAAATCATTTTATTCTGTTTAATTTCATGTTTTAAATGGTGTCCCAACTGTTTTTTACATTCAGTATTGTCCATTACTGTCAAATATAAATCTAAGCATGCTGTATATACTGTATGTTGATGAGTATACATGCAGACTGTACATAACAATCTACTTTATGTACATAAAGTAACCTATTACATTATCCATTCAATATTTATTCCAGCATGCTTTGCACTCTTACACACCCTTGCACTATTTTGATTTAGATATTAATATCTATAATTCTACTTTACAATGGCCATCTTTGGCAACCTAGGCATCATTAACACATTGATGGTCGTGTTTGGTCAACAAATTCTAACCCAGTGCTGACTGAAGCACTAGATGCGTCCCTAACAACCACAACCCCCCAACCCTAACCACAGAGCCAGTCAAGCATTTTTACCTCTGTAGAATGGGGGATATTTGTCCATCTCTTCAACCCTCTCACTGCTGAAGAACATCCCTTGGCCACCAGTCTGCCCTAACCCAAACCCTCTTGGTCTGACTAAACCCAACCAGGTTTGGGTCCCCATGGTGTGTTGTGTGGCTCCCTATTCCAAACTACCTGATTGCTACAGTTGCTAATTTACTGTAATCCTAACCCTAATCCAAGTCCTGCTGCACTGACTTTTTCAATAATTAACCCAAACCATGATCTTTCTCTTCACCTCCATCCACTTTTCACTGAGGATAAGAATGTCATACTTCCTGCACTAATACTGGAACAGAGTGCTGACAGAAAATATAATACAGGCACAAATGGTGTTTCCTTCAAAGTACAGTATTTGCCAATGCATCTTTGTAATATATACATATTATTAGAAGACAGGGTTGTTGTGTCAACACATACGATATGTTATAATGAAGGCTTGGAAGAAGAAACATTATAAAACTGGAAGAGAACTATGTTTCTGAGAATTAACACTGTATAAATTATATCTTTTAAATTTCCTGTTGACTGACTGCATACCATATCCCTTAAATATTGCTGAGCTGATCACATTGTCCACTTTTTTCTCTGACTTAAATAGATTCTCTTTTAATTAGAATTCCTTCTGTATCCACACCATAATCTAGGGATTATTGCTTCCTCTCTCTCTTACTTTTATTAGCTTCCAGGAAAATCCCATGACATTTGCAGCAGTATTATACTGTATATCTGTTCCAGGGCTTCATTGAAGCCTAATGCTGAAAACTTCCACACCTGGGCGTGTTTTGTATTCCATAATGATGAACTGGAATAGGGCGGAATAGTGCGCGTGCCTCACAGCAAGAAGGTTGCCGGTTCAATCCCCAGGTCAGGCGGGGGCCTTTCTGTGTGAAGTTTGCATGTTCCTCCCATGCATGCGTGGGTTCTCTCCGGGCACTCCGGCTTCCTCCCACAGACCAAAAACATGCTCATTAGGTTAATTGGTAAGGTGTGAATGTGAGAGTGAATGCTTGTGTGTGTGTGTTGACCTGCAGTCGGCTGGTGACTGGCTCAGGGTGTACCCTGCCTCTCGCCCGTTGACAGCTGGGATAGGCTCCAGCCCCCCCCCCCCCCCCCCCAACCCCGAAAGGGATAATCAGGGGTATAGAAGATGAATGAATGAATGAATGAATGAACTGGAATAATCTGACTGGAATAAGTGGACAAAACACGACAGACAGATCCTCATCTGTGGCCTTATTGTGAAGTTAGGCTTCTCACTCACCATTGAGCTGAACTTAAACGCAAAAACCTATGTTTGCAAAGATGTAAATCCTAGTTTTTTATTTAAAACTGTTAAAAAACTAAGATTTATTACTTACAAGGGCACATGTAATATTGTTTAGGGATTGTTGGTCAAATGACTGTGTGATGTGTAAGGAGTCACCTACAGTGACAGTTCTGTCTCAACAGTTTTAGCAGGCAGCTGGAAAAAGCCCTGATAAAGTTGCAGTACGCTATCTGCTCAGCATGTCTGTGAAGATTTTCATTCATCCAGGTCACAGTACTTCTAAGTGCTTTCCAAAGGCACTCAGCACCAAACAGCTGACAGACATAGTTAGAGACTAGCCGGTGAACATAGTGGAGCATTTGGCAGCATATATTCCTCTCAGGAGTCAGAGCTAAAAGGACAGTGGATATTTGACTTCAGTTCATCAGGTGGATACAAACACAACTTCAAATGAATGCTGATGTTGCTCTGCCTCTGCTGGATATGGCAGTAGGCAACTCTTTGCTAGGTCATGTTTGCCACAACAACTTTCTATGGTAATAATGTAGGTCCATGTAGGTCATGTGATGACAACTGAGCAAACTCCATCCACTGTGAAATGCATTTAAAAACACTGGAAAATCTAACAAATGGACTTTGAGTTCAGATTGTTTGCCAAGCTGCCAATGGTTAGTGGTACATTTTCAGTATCATGTCCAAAAAGGGTGACTCGTGGACATGATATAAAGAGCTGAGTGAATTCTTTGGAATCACCTTTGATATTGATCCAAGAGGCTTCCTGAGGGTAAAAACTGACAGCTGTTGAATAAACACGTTGTCTGTGGTTGTTGTCTGAATACAGATAGCCAAGGGCAGCAGTGAGGATTAAAACCACACACACTGTAGCTGTGAGGGTGTGATGCATTACAAAATCAATGTGAAGTTCTTTACTCAGACTATATAACTTGGCCATGTACTTCAGGCTATTTTTGTCCAGACTGTGAAACACAAATTTATCCTAATGGATATTTGCCAAGAATGATGAGTCTGGAGGATGCCCTTCTCCTCTCACGTACTGTACTTGTACAGTAAAGTACAGCATCTTTAATACTGATATTAACATAGATAGTGAATGAAAACTTTAAATAAGTGTGTCAGTGATGCTCAGACAGAGATCAAGAGATCACTTGTGTGGGCTACAGGTGTGCAGCACAGTAACGAAGGCACAACAGCAACAAAACACCTTGTCCAGCTACTCCTTATATACCCTCCCACTGACTATTAGGATAGACTAAGCCATCTGTGCTCAAGTTTTCCACACACACACACACACACACACACACACACACACACACACACACACACACACACACACACAGTACTTTCTTGAATTAATATTTACACATTACACAATTTACTTTTTAAAATAATAAGCAAAAAGCAAAATACTACACTACTAACCCACCACATCAATCTTTTTTTTGCCACATATGTCTGCTGTGAAAAGGTCTCCTGCTTCTATGTTTTAAAGGTTAAAAATAAGCTTTCCTTGCTGAGAAACGAATGGAAACTAGTGCCTCCCTGGGAATAAGAAAAGCCTTATGAGAACAGTAAATGTGCGTGCTTTGGAAAAAAGGTTGGCAACATGATTTGTTCAATGTCACATTATTTTTTTTTTATCATGAATGTAATAATAGACATGTCTGGGCCCTCTCATACTCCTTTCTTACTCAAAGAATTGCGTGTGAATGGAGTATTAATTACACTGAGCTCAAAATGAATTATTCAGAATTATTAACATTAAAATGCTGGAGTCACTTTTTACCCTCTCCCTCAAAGTAGTCATGCTATCATTGCTATGTTTACACAGAGTATTTTGGACTGTTCAGAGAACAGCTGACTGTGTGTGTGTGTGTGTGTGTGTGTGTGTGTGTGTGTGTGTGTGTGTGTGTGTGTGTGTGTGTGCGTGTGTGTGCGCGCGCGCGCGCGCGTGCGTGTGTGTGTGCGCACGCCGGGACAGAGGCTGGTCCGACAGAGCTGGTGTGATGTGGACTGGGCTGATCCACTTCTGGAAGCACCTCAGCGGGCTGGGAGGCTGCAGAGCCCTCAGCCTGGGATGGCATCCTGCCGGCTATCAAACACACGGAGCGCCTTTTTCTACCCAATTCCCTCATTCTAGCTCTAGTTCATCTTTTTGTCGCATACGCTGCCGAGAGTGAAGCAGAGAAGTGAAGGTAGAATGGGCCAAATCCTTTGGTCCCCTCTGTAACTCTGGAAATGGATCCGACATCCCCGAAAAGAAACGAAGGTATTCATGAATTTGCTGTTTCCATGTGAAGAAGCAGACGCGTGTGAGCGCATGTTTCCATGTTTCCTCTGTTTGCCTGTAGCCAGTGTGTGAGGCGTCTCTGCGACAGCCTCCAGCTGACTGGATGTGGCGGGTGGTCAATACTGATATTGGCTTTGCACTTGTTGAGTGATGTGGATGTGTGACTGCTTTTTACTGTCTGCTTTTTTTTTTCTTTTTTTTTTGCTATGTGTGAATGAATAGTTGCTTATGAATGTACGTGATGAGGCTGCAGCGTCCTTGTCAGATTGATCCCTGCTGCCAACTTCACTGTGTCCCCCTCTCCCATTTTCTCCTTCTGCTCAGGGCTCTGTCATTTGTGTTGTGTGGTGTGTGCTGCACTGAATGAGGCTGCATCAGATGAATCACTATCATACATTCATAATAGAGCTGAAGCAGACAGAGTGCTCAGCCTGAAACAGACAGCGCTACCACCTGAATGTAAAAGTGGTGTCCCAGCTGCTGCAGCCTTATGAATTAGGAGACTGCTGGACATCTGGTTCCACTATCTACTGCACTCTTCCTGCATTTCAAGTTACAGGAACAAGTTGGAAAACAAAACAAGCATTTGTGACAAACTGCTCCAGTGGGCTGATATCCTATGTGGGATGACAGTCACCGTGTCCAGTGACTTCAACAAGTCCTCCAAACCAAATGTCTCTAAAAAATGTCTTTTGTCATTTGCATGGACAGAATCATCCAATCTGCCTCGGCAAAACTGAGGCTGCGCGATCTGGCACATATTCATACAGCATTCTGAACCTTACTTACTTTTTCATTAGAGTGTTGTTTGTACAAGAGCTCAAGTCCTTTTAAGCAGCCCATAGTTTTCATCTTAACTTGATGAATGCTGTCTGTACTAGGGGCTTCACAGTATAGTCAGCTACTGGTCTATCAAAACCACAAGCTGACACTTTGCATCCTTGTAGACTAGTGGTTCATCTGTGGTTTAGCACCATGCTGTAATAAAGCTGTGACAATGCACCTACAGCAGATAGGCAGCTGGTGGCGCTGTGCGTAGTCGTTGACAAGTCATAGTTGTCATGTGTGACTTTAAAGCTGTGCAGTGTGGGGCACTAAAGCAGGAGACATGCAGCGAGAGGCAGGTGTTATAACATAGGATGTTCGTCTGGACAGAGACCTGTAGACGAGGCAGCTGTCAGAGAGAATTTTCCAAACAAGTACGGAACTGTAGACGTTGTCAAAATGCTTTTGTCAATAAAAGAAACTAGCGGAACAAGCTCCAATGTGGGGGTCTATAGAGAGCGACCTTGCATATCCTCACACTATCCAGCCTTTTATTCCTCAAGCCAATCATGTTATCCCTTATGTTAATCCAGTCCTTACCTCCTCACAGGAGACTAAAATCCCACTTTTGCACATGAAACGTCACTATGGCACATGGCAGTTGCTCAGTCCATAAGGACTTGGCTTAAGGACTTTAGGGTGGCCTGTTGGTGTCCAGCGTGGACGAGTCAATACAGAGGTTGGACTGGAGAGGTGCCAGTTCATCTCTGGGGCTTTGGCAAGGTGCCTTTGATTAAGATACCTAACCACTCAGGGCGCTGTGCTGTGGGGACCCATCATTCTGACATCTCTGCACATCAATTACATGTCTAGGTTTCTCTCTGTGTGTAGAGATGGATTTCCCCCAAGAGAGATTAATAAAGGAATTAATCTTCTTCTGTAATACAACCACTGAAATGTGTAAAAGAAAAAAACTAGACACCCCTAAATAAGGATTTTTAGAAGTTCTTGCAGCTGTCGAGTGGTATCTTGGCTCACCTTTGACAATTTCTGCTTATATGTAGAACAGAGACACAGGACAGGCTAGAACAGGATTGGGACTTCATAAAGATAACGTCATGCTTCCATGACCTTTTGAGGGAGTCTCAACCATACAAATTGGAAAGCCTTAAGAGGTGCTGGGAGAGGGACATAACGGAAGAGATAACTGTGGAAACATGGGGGGAAATCTTTGGATTATAGTTTCAAAGGAAATGCGGACATGTCTTCTTAATTCTAAAATTATCAATGGAACTTCTTTGACCCCAGGTAAAATGACAAGGCTGGGACTGAGAAGCTCTGACTTGTGCTGGAGATGAAATAGTACTTGTAATAGTACATGTTGTATTCATGCCCTGTGATAGATCCTCTGTGGTCTAAGATTGCCTCCTACACCAACAGACATGACTTCTTTGGTGACACAGGGACCAATGCTTTGCTGCCAAAGAGAAATGGTCTAAATGCCCACTAAAGCTCATAGTGCAGAGTAGCACCTATTGCTGGATACAGGATGCTGTGTCACTGGAAACTGAAGGAGATATATCAGTGATGTCCTGAAGAGTTCACATGCGTGATTTGAGGAATTATTTAGCTTAAATGATATGGTGTCCTTTGATGATATGTTTGATACATATATTTTACAGAGAAAGTATATATTACAGTAGTCCTTTGTTCTTGTGACGTTCTTGTCCCGTCTTAGCTGTATTCAATGTGATATTTTGATGTGTGATACATTTTGTTCGCCATGTATGTTTGCATACAAACATGTTGGATAAACAGAAAAATTACAAAAAAAAAAGAAAATAGAAGTGGATATATTTCATTTTACAGTTAAAAAGTAACACTTTAGTGTGTTTCTGTGAAGCTAGTCTTATCTGGGGAGGAGCAAGTTCAGCCAGGCCTTTAGGGTCTGTGAAGGACACACCTTTGTGGGCCATGCCCTTCAAGGGATGCAGCCCCTGAATTAGGATGCAGCTACAGAGACACAAGAGGGAGGGAGAATCAGAGACACAAGAGAGGGAGATGGAAGATGGTACGGAAAAAGAGCTGAGTAAGGTACTGCACAAAAAAACATTTTGGTTGAGAGGCCTGAGCCTTATGTTCCATTGCTTAAACCTGTGTTAACTGATTGTCTTTGGCCACTTGGGAAACTTCATTGACATAATATCATCATATAATTTTGATATGGTGAGCGTGTTAGCAAACAGCAGATACAGTGCAATGTTAGAATCAGCGTGGAGTTGTACTTCTATCCTCCTGACAAAGTCCAACTTCACCAGCTGGTCTCTAACCATTTCTTTGTGCTGCTTGGAGCTGAGCAGGTAGTGTGCAGTGAGTTTATGAAGCCTTTTCACTGAAACCAGCTGCCTGCTGCTGCTGCTGCTGCTGCTGCTGCTGCTGCTGCTGCTGCTGCTGGAAACCAGTTTGGTGAGAGCACTGAGAATTGACCAACCAATTGACCAAGTTATGAACCATAAAAACCCAAACAATGAGCTATGAAAGAGGGCGCAACTCTGAACTGAGAGTCAGGTTGAGTGAGAAACTGCAGGGTCAGGTGCTGACGGTCATGACGAGGGGCTCTTTTTACGCATAGCCATTTTATCTATTGGAATATAAAGACATTTGAGCAGTGTTAAGTACAAACAATAGCACAGTAATGTAGTCTATCTTGAAGGATATTAAATTGTAACAGCAAATAACTTTTTTGCTAAGAGGAAGAAGCAGATTTACACTCAATCCTGCTGTCAGAAATAGTCAGTATTTAGATTAACTTTGGTCATGTTAGGAATGCAGGGTCCAGTAGACCGGCGCAAATTGTCGAAAGTTTCTTTCTTTCAGAGTTGTTGATCTTTGCATCTCTCTCTTTGTCTCTTTCTCTGTCTTTCCCTCTCTTCTTCTTCATCACAGCAGACAGCTTCACCCATGCTTGGTGCTATTTCAGCATTTTCTTTAGACTTAGGGTCAGCTGACCTCCACCCTGGGGAAAGTGAGCTGGTCTCTAGGCAGAGGGGCCAGTGGCCGGCCTCGCCCTGGACAGAAGGTCAAGAGCTCTGAAGTCAATAGACTGAACTAAAATGCAAAACAGGCACAAAGTGAAGAAGCTTCCTATTGCTTTGTATTCCTCTGTTGAGCGGTGTCAAAGGCCCGAAGCGTCGCCACTCCTTCATCTAAATGCTGTCTGTTGACACATCAACCACAAGGGCAGTAGAGGTCCTTGCATTAGATGTCTTTTGAGCCTGTTTTGGACAAACTGAGAAAGGCAGAGAAGTCTCTAGCTGTGGATAGGAGTAGGAGTAGGATTAGGATTAGGGTTAGGGTTAGACAACAGTGACATGGCACAGCTGTGCCTCAATATTAGATTCTTTGATGGTGATTGCTTTTGGGAAGATGTACTTGGACTAAACACAGGACTGGTGAGGTCATTTTTAATAAAATTGCTTCATTCCTTGAGAAGAACAAGTTGTACTTAGAATGAATAAAAATGCTGGTAATGGATGGTGTGTCTAAGGTGGGCAGGACGCAGGGCTGTCTGCCTGACTGGCAGTCGTGGCTCCACTGCTAAGATGGCTGTACTGTCTTATCCAGTCCCTGCGTCAGAGGAAAGTGACTGGCAGATATTTGTTTTTTATGAACGGGCCCCAAAGTCATTTTTCCAGGCTTTTTAATGCAACAATAGATTCATATTGAATAGTTCAATGTTATGTAGGTCTTTGTTAAAAGACTATCACCCCATATCAAACTTGCTATTCATAAACAAACAGTGAGGCTTAAGTCAGCCATTAGTGCAAAACAAAGCACATGGACAGCACTACACATCAAATGAGTGAGGCTATGACTGTGTGCAGCTCAGGGGACATTTTATTCTTCTCACATGTACGCCGAAAAAGATCCAATACTTTTAACCACCTAAAAGCCGGAAGATAATTCAGGAAAACGACTTAAAAATGTATACAACTAATATGTAAAGTTCAGTGTCTGTTGTGTCATTCAAGTTGAGCAAGTTGAAAAGGATTTATTGTAAAAGATCATGAAAGATGAGATGAGGAATGTCAGGGCAGGGAGGCTGATGGCAAGTGAAGCATGGCTGGGAAATACTGGCTAGCAGGCAGGAAGGCAGAGTGAGGTTTGGGCCTGGAGCACAGGAGATAAATATTTCGTCGACAGGTAAAGCACGAGAAAGCAAAGAGCTGGAGTAAAATTACAGTTCGCCCCTTCCTTGGCCAAATTCAAAGATAGGTGTGGTCTGAGTAAGGACACCAGAAGTAGGTGGGTTCAGAAGTATCCCCTTGGCCCACATTTGTTTTCAATCATTCCATCCAGTCTATGACATCTAGTAAAACTAAAGACTATCTTGTGATGGGATCACGCCAGACGCGGCGCCAAATTGATGTGTGTGCTGCAGTGAAACTCGGCATAAGAGTGAGCTTGGAGAAACAGGTGAACTATGCCAGATTTATTCAATATGTCTCACCATCGTCACATGGTCAAATTTGACCATATGTATGTATAAACATATAGAAACTGTATGTGTTTTACCGGATACAGGGAATGTGCAGTTTCACAACTGCACAAAATGCAGTAATGAAACTTTCAAGGCCGAGTTTGAAGATGGGTGTGGCCCGACCCGTGAGTACTGAGTTCTCATGTAATAATGTAGTAATGACTTTGTCTCATAAGTCAGAACATCGACATGTTGTGTGGTGGCTGCTTTGATCCCATCGCAAGATGGTCTCTGGTTAAATCATGAGCAGCTGAGACTGCTGCAAAATTACCCCGCAAAACGTTTGACCTGGATTAACCTGCACAGGGCCCCTGGTGCAAAAATGAGCTCTTTGGCTCCTCTAACCCTCAGTCCTCTCCCTCTCTGTACAGCATTCCTATGCTGTTAGTCAGTCTAGTCCAACCCAGTATTTTTCTTTGTCATTTTAGTCAAAAGTCTTTCACATTAGATTTTATCTTATCATTATCTGATGAAAACACAGGTTGAATGATTGAGAATGCAGCTTTGCAGAAAGTATGTGGTCTTGGGGTCCGATGGTATCAATTTAAGGAATACATCCAGATCCATTCTGATGCCAAAAATGATCCTAGTGTGTGTGTGTGTGTGTGTGTGTGTGTGCGCGTGCAGTACATCATGCGGTGTAGTTGCACATTTTCTAATCTGTCAGCATAGCACGCAGTAACCAGAACTTTATTACTGTGCTGCTCAGAGAACAAAGAACTACAAAAGGACATTTCATTCATCAGTTCATATCATTGAAATGACTGAGTACTGAATGATGTGAGCACCACAGACTAAATTCCATTCAGCTCCATTGTATTCATGTGAGGGCAGATGTCATACTCTGGCTCAATAAACGGACCCTTCAAGATCTTTGAGCAAGTGATATGTTAAGATCTATGCTTTGTCCTCCATCTCTCTAGACAATGAGGTCCATTTGAAGGGGCTAGGCCGGGCCGATGTGAAGAGGATGCCACAGCGCCCCCTGTGGGAGCTGCAGTGCCACTGTCCCACCCCTGCCACACACTTCTCTTCCTGGATGATGGAGGGAGAGCCCTTCACCTCTGCTCTCTCCTCTCTGCTTTACTCCGCCGGGGGACACTTCGTTGCCTTGTCCTCCTCCTCCTCCTCCTCCTCTTCTTCCTCCTCGTCCACGTCAGATTCGGCTATCGCTGCTATGTCCCTGGAGCAGAAGACAACTTTTGCCTTGGTCATCTTCCTCTTTGTTTTCCTCTTCATCCTTATCATACGATGCTTCCGTATCCTGCTGGACCCCTACCGGAGTATGCCAACCTCCACCTGGGCGGATGGCCTCGACGGTCTGGAGAAGGGCCAGTTTGACTATACTCTGGCCTAGGGTTCTGTACAGAATACACACATCCAAGCACACGTGTATATTTACACAGACACAGACACAGACACACACACACACACACACACACACACACACACACACACTGTATTACTGTGTTACTGTGTTTGCCTTGAAATCATGGAGGCGCCAAGAGGCAGAAAACCTGTCTGTTGTACTGTTCCACTTCATGCATTATTCTCACATGCACAAGCTAACTGAACAAAGACTAGTTTGGAATTAGCATAATATGAGTGCGTTTTACTCCCATTCTACTCTGCATTGATCAAATGGCCTTCACATCAGCTTCATTGACTGTGAGTACGTGTATCCTGCCAGGTTGATACTTGCATAGAGAAAAAACTTTTAATACCTGCACATATAGTGAAGATCTTAAGGTGAGACTTTGATTATTTGGTTGGTTCAGACATTTTTCTGGTTTGTTCAAACTGAACACAAAGTGAATTTCAGCCTTGCTTTATTAACACAAATTTGGATTGTTTTTATTTATACATATTTATTTATAATGTAGTTTTAAAATGTACCAACTGTACAGGTGTTAGCGAGAGCTAGTTAGCAATATACAGTACGTGACATATTTGTCCGTCTTGCTAGATAACTTGTGCAATCTCTAAATGAACTCATCCTTGTTCTGTTGTTTCCCTTTATCCTGCCCTTTTTTTCATGTCATGAAACCATGAAAGTGCAAAGCTTTCACACAAAGGCTTTTTTCCCTTTATTTGGTAGTGACAGGTGGAGAGGCAGACAGGTGGAGAGGCAGACAGGAACTGGGGAGAGCTGCAATCAAACTGCTGACAGATGTGGCTATGCAGTGTGCACTGTAACCATTTGGCTATGATGGTGTGAATTTGAAACTTTTCCACATGAACTTGGCCTCGGTTTGTGCCGCCTACAGCAAATTAGCCTAAGTTTCTGTCCTCCTTCATCTTCACATTGACTTTATATGCAAATCTGTTGCCTCTAAAATTTGCTTTGCATGCAGTCTGAACATACCGTTACGTATATGTGTGAACCAAGGTTGGGTATTGGTTCAACGTTTTTGATACTACAAATTACAGTATGATCCTTTTTTGATACCTTTCATTGAAAAGTATAAAGCCTTTTTTTTTAAACTTTTCTTTTTTCATTTAACAAAAGAAGCCAAAGTTCTCAAATGTCTTAAAGATGTGATTCTTAAGATTTCAGCCCTTGTTGATTTAGTGACTCCTGTGGTTTCTGGTGGTAACTACAAGCTTGTCAGAAATAATTGCAAAATAAGAGTAACAATTTGTTAATGGTGCAGCCAAACAAACCAGTGTCATTTTGATATAGAAGTCAGTCAATAATTGACCTTTTTCCATCAGTCTGTGATGAAACGTGGTCTAATTTTCTGCTGCCCACAGCATGAATCTGCAAACAGCAGATTATCTTGCTGAGAAATTGGAGTTGTGCAGTGTATCACCTTCAGCTCTCCATCCAGCACCTCGCTGTGGCTGCTCCCTCTTTTGGGGTAGCTGTGGTTCAGGAGGTACAGTCTGTAGTCGGGGGTTCAGTCCTCGGCTCCTCCATGTCAAAGTGCCCTTCGGCAAGATATTGAACCCCACATGGTGTGTGAGTATATGTGAATGGGTGAGGATAGAATCATAGTAGAAAGCGCTGTATGAGTGTGTGAATGGATGAATGCTGACGTGTTGTGAAGCGCTTTGAGTGGTCAATAGACTAGAAAAGCACTATATATGTAAATACAGTACATTTACCATTTGTTCCATTACTAACTGCAATATTTCAAGGTGATCCACTGTCAGAAAATGACTGTTGCTTTGTTGATGCATTTTTAATGAACCATAGTGGTCAGAGCTCAGCCACCAGCTGCTATAAATGAGAAGCTGCACCAGTACAAAATGTTCACTTTGCATTATCAGTAAATTGATACAGCATTTTTTCAGGGAACGTCGCCACAGCAGCCCAGTTCATAATACTGCAAATATATAACTATTGCAGTACTTTCATTAGTGGGCTGTAGGCTCACTTGTGTTACACCACTTGGTGATAGTGACTTAACAGACATTTATTTAAACAAAAATCTTAGAGATTGTAACTTGAACACAAACACCTGTACTAGATTTTTGCCTTTAATAATGACTGGCAAATTAATGTTTAAATCTGGAACTATCTGATCAAAGGAGTAAACAAGATCACAAATCTGACCAGATAATTCTTGCCAGCGTCCACTATTTAACAGTGAGGCTTGATACTCAACTTCAGGGTTGATTGCAATTACAAGGCCAGACATTTTAGAGACAGACACAAGGCTGATGATGGACATCTTCCCTTGGAAATGTGATGATTTGGTGGCTGGTTTGACGAAGCTTAGTAGAATACAGTATGCACGGCTGACATGAACTGTTACATAAACATTTTATAACTGATATGTGGTTAGATCAAACTCTACTAGAACACAAGGCTGCACCATCCCTGTGCATTTTCAGAGGTTTCTGCCACTGCTCTTTGTCAAACTGTGAACTGTTCACATCGTCAGCACAGACAGTGAGGCTGTATTAGAAACCACCTACTGTACGAGCAGTTTGCACTGATTTGGCCAAAGTCTAGCATGTAGTATGAAAACAAAAGCAGTGAAATAGCCAAAAATACAGTGTGTGTCATACTGATTCGGACAAAAAAAAACCCAAAACAATTTCCACGTGCTATTTTATCACTAAATTCACTTCTGAGAATTTTTTGAGGTGAGATTAATACTGCAGATTGTGATTTTTGGCAGTTTTAGGAAAATTACGAAAAAAAATTTCAGACACACAGTTTGATCGAAGCAAAGAGAACAAGAATAACATCATGCTTCCAAAGCGACAGAAAAACCTTGAGGACGAGCTCCCTCTCACATTACATTTGCAGTGACAAAATGCGACAAAACACTGGTGAATCTGGTTCCTTCTAGTGGTCAGATAAGCCTTCCCCGTCTCTCAGGTAAAAGTTCATCTTTCAGAAAATCATGAAAATCCACATTTATAATTTCTCTTTTTTAGAGCAGAAGCGGATGCTGCACAGTAGCGATGGATTTCCATGAGCAGTGTTATTGCTGCACCTTAGGGTGCCTCACTCGTACAGGGTAACCATGTTTCTTCATCACACCTCACTGTTTCAATCCACTAATGTCTCTCTGTGCTGCGTAAGAATTTAGTATCATGTGATAAGCTGCCAAATATTCACACTTAAACGGTGATATAACACTAAATCCACTTTTTTGAGTTAATAAATTACTTGTATGGCCACTTTATCTATTGATCCTGGTTCCATTTATTATAGTGTTTATTGTAGTTTATTTAGTGGCTATTGCTGCAGAAGTCATTTTCTGTGTTCCACAGAAATTGTTGAAACTTGATGACAGCCTTGAAGATGCAACTGTATGGTTTTACTTTAGTTCTAGTTCTGAAGATGTTCTTTAGAGAAACATTTTTATTGCAATGAAATCATTCAGTGGGAAAGAGAACAGGGTTTCACACTCACAGGGTATCAGAGTTGAGGTTCGACCTGATGGCTTATTAGCCATGCACAAGACTTCACCATCATTATATCATAGTCCATTGGTTTTAAGGAGGACCTGAGCCAACCTGTGCTGTCAGTCATCTACTGAAATGAAATTCTAAGATTTTTAGTGATACCACTAGAGAGCCCTTTCAGATACATTTCCCAGATAAGCCATGTGAAGTTTAAGTTCTCATACATGCAGCAGACCCCCACATTTTAAGCCTTGTGACACCGTTGCACTTTATCAGTGCATATACAAAAACAAGCACTGGCATTGTCTACATTACTGCCGACGTTCTTTGTATGCATGCTGAAGATTATCCACTAGAGGCCAGATCATTGCCAAATATCCCTGACTAGCGCTGTAAAAAGTTTAGTCTTTGCACTACCTAAAAACAATTGTGACACTCTGGAAGGTTAGTCCATGTTGAGATCACAGTAGTTAAATTGGCATCATTTACAAGCTTTATTTGTTTCAATGCCAAACTGGCCACCATTGTTGTTGTGATTTGCTCAGTCTGCTTTATATCAATGGGGTCAATGTACTGAGCCCACTGTTAATGGACTTAATTGCATCTTGTGGATGTTCATCATTCAAATTTACATTCAGTCATATTGTTTAAACCAATGCAATGTGTGATTAATTAATTTAAAGACAAAATGTGTAACACGTTCTGACTGTACTGAGAACAGATTTGCCTCTTAAATTCTTTGTACGTTAATGGAGAAGTGCTAGGCGATACATGCATACAGCCTATGAATTTACAATGAACGTATGAATGTTTGTATCAAGTTCAACGTACTGAGTCTGCACTGGTGAACACTGCTTCCAATACATGAGCCTGAGTCTGACAACAGCACTTAAAAGTACACAGTGGGGACAAACTCTTTCAAATGGAGATTGTCAACAGGGGGTTGTTCATGTTTTTCCTACAAAGACTATCAATTTTTCATTACTATCCTAATTTGCTTCAAATGAAACATTAATGATTTTAAAGTGCCATTTTCAGTTTGCTGGCACGGGTTTCACTAATGTAGAACAATGCACAAACTAACATCACACTTAATTTTACAATTAGTGTCAAGAGTCTGAATGGATAATGTTTGAAGACCATTTGAATCACTGCTTAAATGTACAAATCTTCTGATGTAGCACAATGATAGTAGAGCACCTGCCAGAGCACCCTGCACCCAGCTTTAATCACAGTGGTGATTCTTTGATCTGATTCTGCGGTCCTGCATTCATGTCAAATGCTGTGATTACTACTTGTTGTGGCAATGATAATGCTTATGCTCACTTGGATTTTTTTTTCTTCTTAAATGTTTGGGATTCTTCAGGTCAGGTGTTTCTTTATTGTTAAACCTTTTTGTTCAAGAGTAAAATATCTTGATACTTGATGGATTTTCGTGACAAATTGTACAGATCTTCACGGTCCCCAGAGGATGAATCCTAATGATTTTGTTAATACCCGGTGCAGGTCTGTGTGGTGCCCATAGAATTAATTCCAATGACTTTCAATAATCTCCTGACTTTTCATCTTCAGGTCAACTTTAAGTTTAATTTCAGTATTTTGGTTTATGACCAAATACCTGCAACACTAATGGCATTCCAATCAGCCTCAGCTGCAAAGCCTTTATACATAAGCACATCACAAATAAACAGCAAAATGTGAAAAATATTCTGGCAAAATGCTGCATCGAAAGTATAAACATCTTATTCGAGGCAAATTTAAGACAGCCCCCCAGCCAGTTATTTCAATAAAGTTCACTCCATGAAGGGCAGTGAATACATCCAACTGATGCAAACCACTTTGAAGCACTTTGATATCAGTAACACCTGTTACAGCAAGAACATGTCACAGTGGACAAGGTAGAGACTCATGAGCTTCATGAGATGAATCTGGCTACATCATTAGAATCTACAAGCTGTAGCAAATTAACAGTTGTTCCAGTTTTCAGTCTTCTAAATAGTAAGACTACATATGCTCTGCAGCCAGCACCTTTGCACCTTTGTAGACTGTAAGCATCAGTTTAAAAGAACACATTTTCCTCCTTACTGCCAATATCTGAGCATGGTTTTTTATCGAATTGACTGCTGTGAGATGTGAATGTGTGACTTTGCTAATTTAGAACCATCCATGTGTGTTTTCAGTGATGTGTTGTTGTTGAGACCTGAAGAACAGCAGCATCAGTGGTTTCAGCCAGTGAAGCCCTCTAGTTGGTGATAGTAATTATGACGGGAGCAAAGGAGAAGTAAGATGAAATTGTTATAGAGGGACAGTCAACAGAGGGAGGAGGTCAGGTTGGAGGGATGGCTCAACAAAACATCAGACTTGAATGCTGGAGACTGATGTTCTTTTCCCATCTGTCCAGTTGACAATGAGCGTTGTTTTAAAGCATGGCCACAATCGATCTATAATTACATGTTTGTTATTGTAATGATAACAACCATGAGGTCCTGCAGCCTTAGTGACATCGTCATTTAACCCAAACCACGCTGCTTAGCTTTTAGAAGAAAAGATATTGATCCATGTGCAGTTACTGTATTAAGCAGCAGGTTGGCACATGGAGGGTTGAAAGCTATGACTATTTTTCCACATGGACACACTCATAAACTTTTAAGCTGGAGATGCATAATTTGTCAGAGACCTCTATTGTTTATTTTGAGGTTAGCCACGTGAAAAAGAACTACCTCTGTCATCTTGCCAATTGACTGTACAGTTTATCAGTATTGTCAGCATAAATGACAGTTACGCTGCCTTCAAGTGCTTTTTCTCCAGGTGAGCTAAGCTATGAGAGGGTGCCGCTTAAGAAAACCGCCATCACTATCACACGTCCCTGAGATCGAGACCGCATTCACATGACTAACTTTGAGTGCTTACTCAGTGTTTAGAGCCCATTTGACATGAATGCAGCTAAGCAGATGTGTGGCCTGCTGTTAGCACTGACTGCATATTTAATTAGCAGCCAAAGTCTTTTTCTCCTGTGACGCTCTTCTCTTACCACACAGCCAGGTCTCCAAATACAGCCAGGACCAAATGCACCCTAAACTGTCCATCAGTTCTGTGATAGAAGCAGATATAGGAGCAGGTGTAATTGCCTCTTGCAATGCAAAGATTAATACAGAACTAGAAACACATTGCTGATATTACATTTCTGTGTTTTCTTATATGATTTTTTAATAGAGTCAAACTGTACCAAGGTTATAAAATCCATCTATTTAAGTGGCAAATGCAGCATGGCACTAAAATAACTCACAATGCTTTATTTTGCTTATATACTGTATATTTCCCTCTGACTGTTAAGATTTCTAATAAATATCACACAACACACTTTTGTGGCGGTGTATTTGCAGTATTGTGGTGGTCCTGTTTTACTGAAACACTGCTGATGATTCGCTGCTGCTGTAACCTCCATGACCTCTGCTTCCACAGTTTGTAACAATGACCAAGGTACTGTTAAGAAAATGAAAAAGCTGCAGTGCTTCTGTGGAGTTGCAATGTTCCCATCAGTAGCTTAGCCTATGTATGTATGTATGTATGCAGGGCCATAGTTCTCATAGAGTGTGAGTGTGCTCGTGTACACTGTTGTATCTATGTCTGTTTTGAGGGAACTAAATTTACAAAATACAATTTGTGGAGGAGATTAACACTGAATAAACTATTTCCAAATCAGTGCATCAGTCCCGCTATTTTTATGTCTGTCATTTTTTTAGGTGGCATTACTTTCTTTCCAGGACATGAGGGTGATTTACAACAAGGCGCACCTAATGGCATTTAGGCATGAGCAAAGTGTATTTTAATATAAAAAATTTCAAAATTGTATATATGTCCACAAAGACTGTTGGGAATATAAACACATACTAAAATAATGCCAGGATATGCTATTGTCAACCATTCCCTGCATACTAAAACAAACACTGTAGAGATCATTAATTAGACCGAACCAAAACTGAGTATAGGCCATGAAAAAGGCAAGAAAATGAGCTCAACCACCTTACTAATGTCTGCATATGAATTACATCATTCAATGATGTATTTAAACACCAAATATATGAAGTAATTTGTGTTGAATTATTAACTTCCTGTAATACTGCAGAGTAAGATTAAATATTGTTTGAACTTAAACACGGTCACCAAATCGGAGGTAATAATCTCTGTAACCTCTATAACATTTCAGATTAGCAGGGCAGAGGGTGGCTGGTTCAATACCAGTACAGACCTCATTACTGAGTGTGGACAGGTGCTGGAGAGTGGACACTGCAGAGGTGCCCTCAAGCAAGGCACCAAACCCCCACCTGTTCGAGGTGCCTGACTATGTGGGAGCCCATCACTCCAACCTCTCGCCAAGTAACTTCATACAGTATCTGTGTGTGCATGTGTGTATTTTTGGCCTGTGTGTGTGTGTGTGTGTGTGTGTGTGTGTGTGTGTGTGTGTGTGTGTGTGTGTGTATGTGTGTATGAAGGGACAGTCCTAATGCAGTGGGACAGATACAAAATGGCTCCCAGGATGGCACGGCCTTGTGTTGGGACCAGCTCTATGGAGAGAAGACCTGTTACTGAAAACAGCTGAGGCATGTTGAATTGTATTGTATTTACTGCATGACCACAAAACTGAAGTTCTCGGTGATAAACTATGGTGAAAATCTTTATTTTATTTTGCAGAAAACATTGCGTGTAGACTGTGAGAATGCCACTGGCACATGGACACTTCTGCTTTGGGGACACTTTGAATGTTTGAAGAGAGTTGGAATCTCCAGTACAAGATCTTTCTCTCATCAATCCATCTTTAAAGTTGTGCTGAGAAGTTTGGCTTGAAGGCTGACTTGATCAAACAGTTGGCTAAACCAACAGCTGAACCAAATTTTATGACCACTGTGCCTACGTTCTGAAAAAGAAGCACATTGTGAGTCAACAGAATAGCACCTAACAAGGCTTTTTTGTGAAATAAATCTCAAAATTTAACACAAAAATGTATCATCAGGGGCGGCACGGTGGCGCAGCAGGTAGTGCGCGTGCCTCACAGCAAGAAGGTTGCCGGTTCGATCCCTGGGTCAGGCGGGGCCTTTCTGTGTGAAGTTTGCATGTTCTTCCCGTGCATGCGTGGGTTCTCTCCGGGCACTCCGGCTTCCTCCCACAGACCAAAAACATGCTCATTAGGTTAATTGGTGACTCTAAATTGTCCCTAGGTGTGAATGTGTGTGTATGTTGCCCTGCAGTCGGCTGGCGACCGGCTCAGGGTGTACCCCGCCTCTCGCCCGTTGACGGCTGGGATAGGCTCCAGCCCCCCAGGGGTATAGAAGATGAATGAATGAATGAATGTATCATCAGAGGAGACTTCAATGATGCTCCAGATGATGAAATGGATTGGGGTCCTCTTGGATCTATTGGTTTTCAGTGGGATTTAAACCTATGTCATTTTTAAGTGATCATCTTTTCCTGTCAGACACTTGGAGGTTTATAGATCTCACTGTCAAAAACTGTGCATGGACAAATTCTAGCAGGTGTTTTCAGTCAATGAGTGATCTGTGGTTATTGTCATCACAAGGATTACAGTTTATTCCAGGTGTTTCATTCTCATGCTCCACTGTCTGATCATAAGGTGATAAGTCTTAGACTTCAGGGCTCTAAAGAAAAATTAAAGATCAGAGGGAACTGAAGGTTAAGTAACAATATGTATGATGGTAACAAATTTAAAGGAAGTGTAGAATTATATGCAAAAATTTGAATTATTTAAATTCAGAGGTTATGATAAAATTGGTTATTGATAAAATGTAGCCAATAAAAGAAAAATAATTGTTGCAAAGAAGATCTCTTAATGAGCCACTTGCAGTTTTTAACTTCGAAACACAATTCATCAGATCAAATTAACAACACTTAAAAGTCTCAGTGAAGAACTTGATAGAATGAGTCTTGAGTGAATGATGGAGGGGCCTTCCTCAGGTTCAGAGGTGAGTGGTTAGCAGAGGAACGAAATATTCAGTTACTTTGTTGGTTCAGAAAAAAGAAACAGAAAAAGATATAATATTCTCTTAACATAAACAGTATCATCAGTTCAGATCCCAATAACATTGAAAATGACTGTATATCAGCATTTAATCAATGGAAGACTGAAACATTTATGGAACATATTAAAAGTTTTACCTCCCTTATTTCTGAAAAATCAAAGAAATCAGGAGGAAGTGATGGTCTCAGTGGAATTTTATTTTATTTCATGTTTAAGTCGTGCAGAAAGGAGAAGACAACAACCATGAAGTAAGGTATGAAAAGCCTAAATCCTAAAGCAGACAAAGATGATTTATTAAGAGCAAGCTGGAGGCCCAGTTCTCCCTTAAACATCACTGGTTTATGCTAAATGTCTGAAGAGATAAGTGAGAAGCAAAATGGCTTCATGGCCAAACATCATATTAGCTCTAACATCAGATTAGTATTAGATTTCATTGACCATCCAGCTACATAAATTAAAACGCCTTACTTGTACTTTGTGACTTTCATAAGGTTGAACACTTTTTCATCAGCAAATTTTGGGTTTTGGAATAATGTTCTTAATAACAGTGTCATGTCTGCCTGTAAGACATAAATAGCTCTGTCACTCAATACCCAACATTTCCAAAAGGTTTCCCATTTCAAGAGGTGTTTGCTAAGGATGTCCTACGTTGTCTTTTGCTTTTGATTTATTTTTTGATGAACTTTAGCTTTTAAAATGGCTAACAGATTCCAGATTCAAGGCTTAACCCTTTTGAACAGATATATATAGAGAGATAAAAGATAGAGTTAAAAAACACACAGGTATCTGATGACAAAGTTTTATTTCTTAAAGGTAAATAGCAAATACAGATGGCTATTAATTAAATGTTCAGAAGCAACAAAAGTGAAATGTTATGTTTATATGGAACTGAACAAATTTAATATCCCTGTAAAACTATGTGCACAGATATACTGGAGTCCATATTTCAAAGGATGTGGCTCTCAGTCTGCAGCTAAATTCAGATGTCAAAGTCAGATCTTTACCTGTGGAAGGCTGAAGGTGTATCCAGACTGTTTCTTCAAATACAAAGACTTGTTTAAACGTTGATAAAACGAACAGACATAAAATGCACAAACAAGCACATAAGGAAAGAACTTCAAAAGTGTAATAGTGTAATAAGCTATCACCCAAACCTTTTTGGAATTCACAATTACAAAACTGGCATGTGTTTTGAACAAGATCAGAGACATTCATTTTAACATCTTGCATAACATTCGTCCATGAAACAATCCTTTCCAAATTTCTTGACATAGACATTAAATTCACCTCTTGTTACGCTGAGCCAGAGAACAGATCTGCATTTCTTTTGGCGTCTCCCTCCTCATCTGGGCTTTGGAAGGACATACAGACGTTTAGCCACGGGACAGGACGGGACATTCTATGACAATTATGCCTGAAGACATCATTACAGTCAATCACAATCACATGACAAATCTTACACGTGTAGTTGGGAAATTTCACTCATTCTTTAAGATGTTCACCAAACCTCATTATTTTCTGCTTGAGTTAAATTTGTAACCCTTATGACAAACACATTTGAAATAATTATTTCAAGGCATGTGTATTGGCTTTTATTGATGTTATTGTTTATTGTGTTTAGATACTTTTTATAGTTAATTACATTTGTTGTTGTTTTTCATATTTCTTTCGATTGATCAGAATGTCTTTTCCACAACAGTAGTTAATAAGATACTGTGCATTCATTGATTTCATGGGATTTATTGAAGCATCTTGTACCAACTGTTAACTGGCAAGAGACTGTTTTGGTATTTGTTTTTTTTCTCTTTTCAATTCTAGATGTTAGCTTTACCTTTTTTGTGCAACTTAAGGACTTCTTGACCATGTTGGCTTAAATTCTGTCCTTCAAAGTTAATTTCCAATCAAACCAAATAGGGAAGAGCCAGTAATGTGATCATCTCTGGCTTGATGAGACAGCCAATCACAGAACTGACCCTGCTCTGTTTGTCATGACTGACAGACTTGAGAGACTTTATGATAAAAAGTGTCATTAGGAAATAAAACATGGCATTGTTAAATAAAAATAGATTTGGAAAAACATCATAACATAAGCAGCATTAAACTGTTACAGTGAAAAGATGCAGGCAGAAATAACAGAAATAACAACAATTTAATGGTCATACTATATATTCACCACTTTGTTTTCCAGACATAAATGGTACTGCACTATGTACTAAACAGGAAGCAGTACACTATATTCTATTAAATAAATGATGAAATTGATGAGAATGTTTTTTGGGGGGAGCTACAGTGTTGATCATCTGTGATCCTCGCAGCACTGATGATGGTCTTCAATCAACTCATGGAGATAAACATTCAACTGGAAAATGGCTTTAAAAATCCACCAGTGATGCAGTCTGCGAGAGAACTGAAGCCATTCTTCTTCCCTGATGTGATTATTTTCCAACTGACTGCTGCTCTCCAGCAGCATGGAGCAAAGAAAAAAGCTTTAGTGCTTCATCTCACCAGAGGCTGAACATCTCATTACATGAGCATTATATCCAGACAGTGTTTAAATGCCTGTCTCCTGATATAATCCCAGCTATAGTGAATGTGGGTCTGTTTGGCCACTCAGTGGTGAAGGTGGTGATGTCAGGTGCAAAGTGATTTTGGTGTTAGTGCTGTGTTACACAAATATAGAATCTAAACAGCGTCTTAACACATTAAAAGCACACGAATAAGCTGAATTTTGCTGTGTTATCACACCAGTGTTGACTGATGTCTCCATACCTTTGACCTGCACTGCTGGGCCGACTCCCTTTTAAGATAAGGGCTGACCCCTTGATTGGCTCTGTGTTGCATGTACTCAGGTTTTGGGCTGTGTTGATTTTGATGCCTGTCACTTGGCCATTATTATTATTATCTTTCTGTGGATCATCCAGTCCAGACAGACCACTGCGGAGTGATGGATCTGCAGCCTGCGCAGGTTTGGTATGTACTCATTATGTGCACTGAACTGATGTCAAAGCACCTTATGTAATTTTTTTTTTTGCAGCGTCAACCATGGCTTTGCGTGATCTTTAACATTCTTTTGCAAAAAATGTTTGGTAATACTAATATGAAGTAACAAAACAGGGTTTAATGAAAGAAAGGCTATACTGAAGTGAGAGCTGTAATACAGTGCTATATACTCATGTAAAGACACAAGATGAAGTGATCCTCCACGTTGTTTACCCCTAAAACATGGGATCAGTGAACGCGGTAATACTTTGTGCATATACTGTATTTGTCCAAAACTATTGGACAATTTTCACAGCCTTCTTGTTTTTAACATACATAATTGGGGTGTCATGTGCAAAAGGTTCTTGCCAACTGTCCAAAACTGGTTTTGGAATTAGCCCATTTTTGCTTATGTATGGGGAATTTCACTCTTGATTAAAACAAACGTAGCCAAAGAAACTCACCCATCTCATTGCCTTCAGAACAAAGAAAAAGGTTAATATCAAAGTTGTGTCATGGGCTTAGTCTTTGTGTGTGCAGAGGAGTGGCCCCTTGCTTGTTTTCAGACATGCACTCAGGCCTTGCATGCAAAAGGACAACAGGACAAAACAACCAACTAATTAGTATCTGTAATTAAACTACTCATTTGGTTATTACCATTGCTTTTCTGCTGCTCATTTTCTTGGCATAGGTTACAAAGGTCAAGAGTGACAAATAACTTCTTTTTCTTCCCTCCATGACCACTTTCTTTTTGCCTTCGATGGAATAGCCGCCACCTCTGTTACGAATTATACAATGAAACGCTTTCAAGCGAGGCAGTTATCGGCAAAGTAAGGCAGCGCTTGAAATCTGTGCCGGTACTCTTGAATACAACAAACCGGGTTAGCTGCTAAATTCATTGCAGAGAAAGCATATTGGAAAGTGACTCCGCCTACGCGGGACCTATCGGTGTACGTTGGTAACACGTACAAGTGAACCCAAAAGTTAAAGTTGAAAGAACGCATTGCGTCGAGGTACGCCATTGGCTACGGGTACACAACGTACATTTTTCAATCAGCCGCCATATTAGGAAGCCAAACCCCTCTTTCATTCGGTTAAGAAACGACAGGATATACTTCCACGATAGTTTTTTTTCGATGTGCCGGTTGCCGTTGAGCGCTTGAATCTAAATCGTTATATCTGCACAAGCGGTATCTCGGCTTGGTTTGCTTACTGTCTTTCATACGGGTTATTTAGCTACTCTTCCACAATGGCGACCGCAACTCCAACCGGCCAGAGAAGCACGTGCGGCAGCGGCACACCGCTGAGCCCGACCAGGATATCCAGATTGCAGGAAAAACAACAGCTCAGGGACCTCAACGACCGCCTGGCAGTTTACATCGACAAAGTCCGCAGTTTGGAGTCTGAAAACGACATACTCCACCTGCAAATTAACGAGAAGGAAGAAGTGAGGAGTCGGGAGGTAACCGGACTGAAAGCGCTGTATGAGAACGAGCTAGCCGACGCCAGAAGGTGTTTGGATGACTCCTCCAAGGAGCGGGCCTGGCTGGAGATTGAGCTGGGAAAGATCAAATCCGAGCATGAGCAGCTTCAACAGAAGTAAGCCTGTAACACTTTAATCATGTTGTACAGTCTGATTTGGACAGGAACTCCGGACGATTAGCTGTAGACTTCATGCTGACTTTGATTTTCGAGCCATTTTTCCAATCTTGCGTACGCAAGTCCGTCTACTGAGTTACGTTTTCTTGTCTGGTGGGAGCGTCACTTAAACTCGACCTATAAAAACTTAGGTTTGGATTTTACGGTCCATTCATTCGTTTATACACTGCATCAAATTACAATCAATATCCAGTTTAAGAACGGTAAAAAAATAATAATTATTTGACATAATAATTGACAATGGCCCTTACCCGCCCACCATTGTCTATGTTGCTGAACGACAATAACTGTCAGATCTGCTTTTGAAATGTTAACTCGTCAAATATTGAATAAATAAATGATCTCTTACGTTGAAAAACGCTGGAAAAAAAACATACATACTTGTGGCTTACCTAACTGGCAGACAACGCAAGAATAACGTTAAGCGGTCGTTGAAGGTGACATGGTGCCTTCAGGGGCTGCTGGTAGCATCTGTTGAGAACAGAAAGTACAGACACTCTTGCGCAATTGAGTGATTTTTGCTATTTCATAAGGAAAACGACACAAAGTTTGTGGAGTGGTCGAAGTGAATTTGTGTGTTCAGGAGGAAATATTCCTCAGACATGTAAATAACATTTCACATTCAAAACTGTATCTATTGAATTTTCTGTTTTTAGTCATTATTTGCACCATGTTCACATTCATGAAACATGAGTGTGTAGTGTGTATTCCCATACATCTTGAACCTGACAGGAACAACTGTTACTCCCAGCTGCTGACCTGAGCTGTATGAATAGACAATGTTGAGTGTTTCCTCCTTAAAGTCAGATGATTAAACTACTTCTCCAGAAATAAAATGCTGAATAGTTGATCGAGTTGGCAGTTAATTGTTAGGAACGTGTTAAGTAAATATTAATGTTTTTTTCCCCTGATAAACATCAAGCAGTATTGTGTTGACACCCATTCCTTTGGCTACCTGTGAAAGCAAACGAGCTGAAAACAGCTGTTACCACCGGTGTGTAAAAACCCCACAGACTGGTAAAAATGTTGCAGAGCTGCACTGTTATTGCCAAATGAATGCACTCTGTGAAGAGTGGACTGCATTCCAGATACACATGTACTGCACACGAGGGCTAATCAGTCTGGGCAGTCAGGTGTGGAGCTGGTGCTTTGTTGAACAGAGAAGGACTGTGTCAAACACTCTGACAGCAGAACTCAGTTGGCAGACAGCTTGTTGGGTTTGAGACTTGGCCTGTTGACATGACCTATTAGTCCACTTTATATCAATTTTTAACAAGTTTTCTATCTGGATCTGGACTGGATTGTTTAGTATAAACTTTGCAGGCATTAAAGCTCCTGTACTGTGAAATTACAGGGCACATGTTGCATCTTTGGAGTAGATTCAGCTTGCTGTTGGCATGCAGTAGTAGTGTAATGTTGCACATGGTACATTTTTTTGTATAGCAGGAAAACAAAAACCATAGGGTGGCTTATTGCTATTCTCTTGAAGTTAGCAGAGTTACAGAATTACTGAAACTGTTAATAATGGATTAAAAAGTCAACCAGAGAGCCCTTAAACACTGATTTCACCTTGGGACAGCGTCATGGACTTCATGCAGCACTCCTAAGTCTGCCAGTCTGTAAAGGACTGAAATTGGAACTGTGCATGTATGTCAATACAGCTTTGTTTATACTCACACGAGACGCCATGGGGTGGGTCTCTGCAGATGGCGCGCAAGCGACAAGTGTGCACAGAGGCTTTTCTGCTCAGTGTGTTGTTTGTTGCAGTCTTCTTTGAAACGCTAGGGGGTGTACAAAACGAAACATTCAGTGAAGAAGTCAACGACTGTCACTGGATGAACACATTTTTTTTTTTTTTAAAGTAACGATGAAAACCCTGAAAATTTTCACAGCATAAAGAATGTGTGCACTGTGCAGAGACAAGCCACACAGACACAAACATTGTGAATACAGAAACATTTTGCACTAAACCACATGTTGTAAATCTAAAATGAAATCAAAAGTATAAAAGAGCTGCTGTCTTTTATTTGACTGTTTCTGGAAGCCCCTCGACGCATCAGATAGCACCAGGTGTATTTCAAATATAACCTCTCCAATCCAAGAGTCCAAGAGAATAATGAAATACAAGTGCAGTGCACACACTGGACACCTACTCACACTGTGAGGACTTGCAGAGTCTTTGACACAAGAGACTGGATGATGTTTTTGGTGCATGCACCCTCATGCCAGGGACACTCTTTTGTAAATGTTAAATTTTAGTGTATATTGTTTAATCAAACAAAGTCCTAGCAATCACTCGTTGGAAAATTCTAACATGTTACCCTACCTTGTTCATATATGCGTATAATGTGACCCCTGTGCATTTCAAACCTAGATGTCATGTTTAGGAAAGGGAAGTAGATGCAGTGACTTAATATACCATGACTGCACATATTGATACAGATCATTCATCATTAGGAGCCAGCTGTCAAAGTGAAGTGCTTCAGTGTGCTTATTTTGCCTTATTATTGATGTAAGTTGTTAGTTGGTTGTCAAAGATGCCAATTCATCACTAGTAAAGACTAAACACATTAGCTTCCCTTTAATGGGCCTGTGGCAAAAGCTCCTGGTTTTATTTTTCTTACAGCCATAACACCTCCTTACTATCAAAAATATTTTCTGGGCAATTTATGCTTTTGCTTGTGGCCATGTCAAACAACCCAATAAACAGCAGTTAAACAGGAAGAGTCGGTTTTTGTGGATACTGCTGTAATCTGACATGAGCTTTCTGATGACGATGTATGATAACTTAATGTTTTTAATACAAGTGTTCCAGGTATTTGTCGTGTACTGGTGTGGTCTTGGTGAGAAGGTTCCTGTAAAATGAGAGAATGTCGACTTTGTGGTTTTGCCTCCCAGCTAATGTTTCTCAGTAAAATGCGAGAAAGCAGACATACCACAGTACATTCCACACATAGTTTGTCCACTTTAGCAGCAGTCCCACCCGCCCACCATAACCCTGAGGCACGCCATGAGAAAATAACTGGCCTCTGTCCCAGCAGGTCTCCTTCAACAGACTACTGACAAACCCACTGAAACAGTTCCACTGTTGACTTAGCTAAGGCAGGCTCAGAGCTGAGAGATGGACGTCCAGTGTTTTTGAAAGTGAAATATGTGGCTTTCACCTGTAGTTTTTTAAATCAAAGTGTACAAGGATTAAAATGTCTTTATTTTGAATAAAATAAAACTACATTTGGAAGAATCAAAACAGGTTTCATAGGTTCCTACGCACTCAAATACAAATAACAAATGTCATGTTGTGTTCCATCATCAGACCTGTTGAACAACTGCAGCCCCTGGTTGTTGACAGAGCAGCACAGTGGACTGAATAACATGCACATGTGAAGGCACATCAGGCAGCACACACACATCCACAACTTCAGCTGAACAATGTTGAACCTTGAGCCTGATGACACATACATAATACATCTAAAAATTATGATACATATAAAACAAGAACAACTAAATTACAGCACCTATAAAGCAATAGAGGTACATGAAGGACACAGAAAATTGGCGTTTAGCCATATTCTAGTACAATACATGTACTGTACACTGTCTTGCTAATTAAAGAAATAAATCAAATGAAATTGAATGCATTGCTTTGACACATAAACATAAGGTCAATAAACACAGAAAATATTTGACCGAAATTTCCCCAATTTGTTTGGGCATTGAAATCTGACATGTGGACTGTCACCCTTTTTGGAATAAGTGCAGTCCTTAATGGCAGCCTTCAGGTTTTAACTCCACCACCACATGCACTCATCATGCCGTGCTCTCCACCTTTCAGCTACACCAAGAAGGATTCTGAGGCATCTACAGCCCAGGCCAGGCTGAAGGACCTGGAGGCTCAGCTGAACTCCAAAGAGGCCATGCTGGCCACAGCGCTGTCTGAGAAGAGAGGCCTGGAGGCCACTCTGGCTGACCTGCAGGAACAGCTCCAGGAGGTACAGCACTGCTGTAACATGAATGTGATGAAGCTAGAAAGATTTCCCTTTCTTTGTACTTGTACCTTTGCATATTAATCGAGTGATTCAGAGAGATCAATAGTGCTTATTATAAATATGTCATTTTTAAGAATTAGCTTTTATTCCGAATCTTGTGATTAAACATAATATTATTTGTGATTGCTTGTCGGGTTCTTTGTGGTGTGGCCAGGGCTCACTAAACTTCATAATCCTTTTCCATTCATCCATGTTATGTCACAGCTCTTCTTCTGCATGTGTTGTCAGCTTGATACAGGTCTCGCTCAAACCAAGAAGCACCTCACTGAAGAGATGCTCCTGCGTGTTGACTTGGAAAACCGCTGCCAGAGTCTGACCGAGGAAATGGACTTCCGTAAGAGCATGCACCAGGAGGTGAGAACTCGACTTTTTAAGTGACAGAGGACACGACTGGTACTGTGGCATATACATGACTCGATTATACTGATGCAGAGTGGTCTTAATGGGCTGTCTAACTGATTTATTATTATTATCAATAGTTTTGGTTAGAAAAAAACAAAAAAAACACACGCATTTGCATTTTTGTTGGCCAGCCAATAATTTAAAGGCCTTTGGGTCAGATGGGCAGGGAAAACCCTGGGCACATTATTTGATCACACTGATCAATTGTGTGAGTGACATGTAGACTGATTGATCAGCCATACCATTCAGACTTATGTAACGACTGTCATTTTGCAATGTTATTATCCCACTACTGGATATTGTTCCGATTTAAAATAGCATTGATCCTCATTGTCTCTGTTTGCTGTTAATCAGTTAACATTAGATGGTGTCAGCATAATGTGGGGTCTAAGCTAATAAGGTACTAATTAGGATTTTTCAGACACACACACACACACACACACACACACATATATATGTATATGTATATATGTGTGTGTGTGTGTGTGTATATATATATATATATATATGGGGGGTTGCCAGTCAATCCCATGAAAACACCAACATTGTGTTAATTTCAACAGCAGCACCAAGTGCAGCCTCAGATAAACATACAGTTGAATTAACACCTCTCTAAAACAGTTCAACAAAGAATGACCATTCTAACCTCCATCAGGGTAGGATTTATTACAGGATTGTTTTATTAGACTGCAGTAGTTTATCTAGGAACAGCTGGTACTTTAGATTTAAACAAAAGTTACTCCCAGTGTGGCTCACTGATGTGTTTTAATAGGTTTTGGATAACAATAAAGCTCTGTGGCAGAGGAATCAGACGTACCTGACTTTGGTTAGGTACACAATACTTATTAGTGGGAAACATTCACTGTTGGTTTGTGCATGGGGCAGCAAGAGAAGTATAAAATAGTCCAAAACGTATCCTTTTTGGCCTCTCTGACACTTTCTTCTTCATTATTATTATTATTATCATCATTATTATTAAATTGTGATTCACCTTTCTGTTTCATTTCTTTTGTGCAACCTAATCACACTTGACTTGAGTTAATCAGGACAGAATCAAACCTGAGAATGCTGTTTCAGTGCTGACTATGTGCTGTGCTGCAGGAAGTGAAGGAGGCCCGGCAGCGGTATGAGACCCGACTGGTGGAGGTGGACTCTGGACGGAAGGAGGAGTATGAATATAAGCTGACTGAGGCCCTGGCTGAAATGAGGGCTCAGAATGAGGAGCAAATGATGATCTACAAAGGCAACCTGGAGAGCACCTACGTGACCAAAGTAGGAACACACACACACACACACACACACACACACACACACACACACACACACACACACACACACACTCTATCTCTGTACATCTCTTCCAGTGAATTCCTCTCGAAAGCAACAAGTAAATATGACAATATGCCGTAACTCATGAGCCTTAACTACACTACACAACCAAAGTATGTGGTCAGTCAGATACACCACATGTGATGACATTGCCCACACCATGGGCATTAATTGTGCTAGTTAAATCTTCAGTTTTCAAGGAGGACTTTCCATCAGATGTTGGAACCAGGCTGCAGTGATTTGCTCTGATTCATCCAATTGAATGTTCGTGATGTCCAGCACTGGTGTTGGGCAGTAAGATCACAGTCAGCGTTTCAGTTCACACACACAAACTGCACAAACTGTGGATGCCAAGGTGGAAAGAACGCTGGTCTTAAACACCACTGTATGCTGGAGCATTAAGATTTCACCTCATGTAAACAGTAGAGACACGTCAAGTTGCTGCCTAAAACAAGGTTAGATGAAGCGAAGATGATTATTTGGCAGCAGTCAAACATCAATAAAACAAGAAAAGATGAATGCCAGAATACTACAGTATGCTTTCTGTTGTATTTTGACACACCAGTTTAAAGCATCTGCGTTCACAGTATGCAAGCAACAATCTGTCATTTTCTTTTTTTAATACAATGAAGTGAAACTGTAAGGTGTGTAAGTAAGGCAGCATACCAGCACTTTACTAACTTCCTGTGTGTCAGGAAGTGAGTGACGCTGCTCAGTTCCTCTTTTCAGAGTTCGATGAGGAGGAAACGATGTTGATGTTCCTGACTCTCTAACCATTTGTTTGTTCATCTCCAGCTGGAGGACCTGCATCGTATGTCCGAGATGAATGGAGCATCAGCCAACATGGCCAGAGAGGAGCTGAGAGAGTCCACCCTGAGGATCGAGAGCCTCACTGCCCAGCTGGCAGGACTGCAGAAGGAGGTTTTTATTTTACTCATGAAGTTTTTCTTTATGGCAGAATTAGAATTGGTTTCTTTAACTGGCAATAGACACGTTTTTTGCTTGAACATAATTCACATTCATTTCATCACTTCCACTATTCATTTGTAAGCATTTCCATCACTTTCATTTTCTCCTGTTATTTTTTGTTACTCCCACCTTTGAGGCAACTCTCCTTGCTCTGTTTTAATCATAAGTATTTCATAACTTATTTCAATCAAATTGACCTTCAGTTAATGAAATAACAGTATTTCTTACTCCTCTATTTTTCAGTTCACATGCAGTTTCATCACCTCCATTTGTATCAGTTAATTTGTGTTGCTTTCACCCCTCACAGTAATCAAAGCTTTTTAAGTAATGCATAAAAAGGTTTGGCTTGCTCTCTGACTGCCGTGTCTTTGCCACCTCAGACTCTGACCTCTATGTCTTTATTCAGACCCGCGGGTGGCGTGATCGTATAATGGAGCTGGAGGCAGCATTGACTCAGGAGAAGGACACGAGCCGCAAGCTGCTGGCAGATAAAGACCGCCAGGTAGCTGAGATCCAGGCTAGGATGCAGCAACAGCTGAATGACTACGAGCAGCTGCTGGATGTTAAACTGGCTCTGGACATGGAGATCAATGCCTACCGCAAACTTCTGGAGGGAGAAGAAGAAAGGTGAGGGCACAGAAAGTTTAGAAAGAGATGAAAGTAATAGTAGTAGTGACAGCATAGGTTAACCTTTAATTAAACAGGTAACCTTATTGAGACATGGAGGGGCCTGGCTTCCCTAAATTTCTCCTCCAGTTCTGATATACCTGATGATTCTTCAGTGATCTGGATATCTAACCGTGGTGTTCCCCTCCCCCAGACTGAAGCTGTCCCCCAGCCCTTCATCTCGTGTCATGGTTACTCGAGCCTCGTCCAGCAGCAGCCGCAGTGTGCGGACCACTCAGGGAAAGAGGAAGCGCATTGATGTGGAGGAACAGGAAGCCAGCAGCTCAGTGTCCATCGCTCACTCTGCCTCAGCCACAGGACCCATCTGCATCGACGAGATTGACACAGATGGCAAGTTCATCTGCCTCCACAACAGTGGAGATGAGGTGAGCTGCCGGGCGGGTAGATGTCACATGCTTTTAGTTACTTAATGTAGCTTATGTGGTGAGATCGGTATACAGCCTTTGTTTGTAAGACTGGTTTTCTTGATCGTGTCTGTCTCAGGATCAGGCCATGGTGGGTTTTGAGATGATCAAAACCATTGGAAATGCCACAGCCACCTACAAGTTCACACCCAAATATGTCCTGAAGGCCGGCCAGAAAGTCACAGTAAGAGTTTGTCTTTTGTTAGATGTTAGTCATTTTTGACTGAAGCTGTTTGAAATTTCAGCACATTTAGGAATCTTCTTTTAAAACACAACACAGATGGTGATAAGCAAAGTCACGTTTGAGTCATTTTTAAGTTTTAAGTTTTAAGTCTTTGTAGAAATTACACACGCAGAGACAGAGAAATGTCCACCTTGAAACATTACTGTAATAAATGTACTCCGTCTCCATCTCATATGCACAATGACAGTAACAGAGTTTAGTGTATTAATAAACACTGAAAGAGCCAATTTTAAAATGGTGAGATTGATCTTACTTTCAGTGGTCATTGATGCAAAATGTGTGGATGAACGAATGAATAATCAGCAACATGCTTTACAATACAGCATGTGAGCAGTTAGGAATGAAATGATGAGAGTCTCTTTAAAGTTGTGACATTCAGTGCTTGTACACTGTCAGATTTCATAAAACAGGCAGCAGAATTTGCTCTCCGATAACATTTCGTCATAGAAGTGTTCCTCACACTGAAGAAGTCATTAAAGGATTCAATGGCAAAGTAGGTTTTAAAATCCATCAGTGATGCAGCCTGTGAAAAGAAGAACAGAAAACCACCTGCTTCCTTGCAGCTGGGGGGTGTTGCTCTTGATAATGCACCACACATTTTTAATGAGAGAAAGGTCTGGACTGCAGGCAGGCCAGTCCACTACCTTCACTCTTATGATGAAGCCACGCTGTTGTAGCACATCTGAACGTGGCTTAGCCTTGCTCAAATAAGCAGGAACATCCATGAAAAAGACGCCTGGATGACAGCTGATGTCCCAAAGCCTGAATGTACCTCTCACAGATGTGGCAGTTACCCGTGTCATGGGCACTAACACACCCCCATACCACAGCTTTAGCCTGGAGGACACGATGTCCATGATTCCAAAAGCAATTTGAAATGTGGACTCATCAGCTGGACTTTAAATGCTGACATGGCTCACTTAATGTGAATACTGTGTTGAAAAGGAGGATGAGTTTGGGGCTTCATGTGGCTGTTTGCTGTGTGTAGGTTTGGGCATCTGATGCTGGTGTGAGCTCCAAACCTCCCACAGACCTGGTGTGGAAGAACCAGTCCTCCTGGGGTTCAGGGGAAGATGTTCATGTGGTGCTGATCAACCCTCAGGGAGAGGTGAGACCATACACACACACACACACACACACACACACACACACACACACACACACACACACACACACACACACACACACACACATCCACCATCTCCATTCTTGTGCTGCCTGTGTGCTGTTGTGCTCTTTACAGACTGGTGGCAATGATTTACTACCATCACCTGTAGGCTAGGTTAATAGTCACCCATCCATAGTCAGAGCTGTGTTATGTTGCACATTGTCAGACTTGTTTTTCTGTGTGTGTGTGTGTGTGTGTGTGTGTGTGCGTGCGTGTGCGTGCGTGTGCGTGTGCGCGTGCGTGTCGTGGGGCAGGAAGTGGCAAAGAGAACCACAACATACAAGACCGCAGTAGAAGAGCAGGGTGAAGAAGATGATGATAGCGGAGTGGAGGCCACTGAGGAAGACCTCTTCCACCAGCAGGTGAGACTATCAGCCACGTTATTGATTCAGTACAGATATGTGTCGGATTTAACCCCAACATTTACAAATAGTACCTTAATGTTCACTTGTGCTTATATGGACACACATGCTGTGTTTAAACCCTCAGACAGTTCAGAGTCAGAGCCTTTGTAGCTTTGTGTTTTGAATGGTACTGTGTGTGTTTCTGTGCAGGGAGACCCTCGCACTGGCAAGAGAGGCTGCTCCATCATGTGATCCCATTGCCCGACCAGCCACCATCACCACCTCCTCTGAGCCCAGCCAGTCTGCTGCCAACTGTAACTCTAGAACTATTTTTCTATCTTTTGTAGTGTATTTCAATACAATGTATGAGTTTTATTGTATCTTTTTATTTCTCAGAAAAATGCAAAACAGCTTTTTGTAGATGTATTTTCATCTAAAAACCAAAATAACATGGTTGTTGAACAAAATTTGTATTTGTAGTTCAGAACCCTTTTTTTTTTTCTTTTTTTTTTTTTTTAACATTCAACAAGTAGCTAAACTCCAGAAGGGGCTGTGATTTTAAGAAAACAAGTAGTTTTGCTGTGTAATTTTTTAAAAATGGATTTTAATTTAATTTTATTTTATATTTTATCATTATTGTTATTATTCATATTAAAAAAAGAAAATTGGAAAAAATACTCAAAGGACAAGGACACTAAAAGCGCATGAAAAAACATGTAATAGATTACCTCCTCCCATCAGTCTGGACTAAACGTCTCTTCATGGCGTTCTTTGCCTTTGAATCCGCCCACTCCATGGAGTTGGTGGATTCGTCTGGTATCATGTCATGAAACAACCATTTTATGGCTCAAAAAGCAATCAATCCAATGAGGGCCATTAGCCAATCAGTGCCGCGGTTGGGGCAAAGGCCGTTGTTGAGCAGCTGTCGAGCACGATCAGCCTGTGCACCGGAAGCAACGACAGCAAGCAGCCACAAGACAGGCGCTGCTGTCAGGGCTTCACCCGACAGTCGTTTGATTTGACTTCGCTCCACTCTGAAAACCCCGACAGAAGCAGCGAGGTGGCGTGGCTGCACGTCAGTGCGACTTAAAATGACATTAGAAATAGGTTCTTTAGAAAAGTTAAAATACCTTGATTGTATGATTGTATTCACGAGGAAGTCAGAGGACAATTGAAGTTTGTCAGCAGTGGAGTGACCTTATAACGCCTCGTGTAGGATTTGCAGCTGTGGCTTTGACTCCTCGTGGTAGCATGAGAAGAGATGTGACCAGGGGACAGTCCACCACTGCGTCTCAATGTTCTACTACAAACTTGTGCCATCAGCATGATTTGACAGATACACTCGCGGGCTGTAATGTGACCTCCTGCAGCAAACAATTCTTCTTTGCAGACTTTGATTAAGTATTGCACCACTAATTAAGAAGTGTTGATTGTATTCTTAACTTTTGATATTTGAAGTGTTTGAAGTACTTTTTGTGTTGGTGTTAATGCATGCTATGGCTGTATTCTTCATAGTTGAAAGATTAAATGTTGTTTTCTTTTACTTGTTTCACTTTTTTTTTTTCTACTCCAGCCACAGTACAACCCTAATTCCAAATAAGTTGGGACGCCATGTTAAGTGTAAATAAAACCAGAGTACAGTCATTTGCAAACTGTTTCCTGACTGCAGTTTTCCAAAGTGTCCCAGAGCTCGTGTAGTATTTCCTTTATCCAATCATGTGTTCACCTGTGGAATGGAATGTTCCAAACAGGTGTTTTTGGAACATTCCACATCTTCCCCAGTCTTAAGTTGTCCCAACTTGTTTGAAACATGTTACTGCATCAAATTCAGAATAAGCAGATATTAACAAAAACCAATGAAGCTGATGAGGTCAAACATTAAATATATTGTCTCTTACTGTTTTTAGCTGAGTATATGTCTGAAAGGATTAGCAGGTTATCACATCCTGTTTTTATTTCTTCTACACAGCATCCCAGACTTTTTTGGAAATGGGGTTGTAAGAAATATCTTAATTATTCAAGCAGTATAACGATCAAGAAATCAGCAGTGTAATTTTAGATAACAAAAATAAATGTATATAGCCCCATATTTGCCATTTGTTTACTGAATGAGCACATAGCAGAAACTGGGTTCCTGTGCAGTGTGGAAAAGTATAGAATTTGATTTTAGTCATTTCTCCGTCTGGGTAAGTACAGAAAAGAATTTGTGTTTCCACTGTTATTTTTTTCTAAAATATGAAATTCAGAATTATGTGTTTCATGGAGTTTGGAGCAGGCAGCCAGCGCAGCCGACATGTTGAGCAGTGTGAGAGAGTGAGGGTCAGAGTGAGCTTCATGTCGTCAGAAGCAAAGCAAGAAGTGACTGAATGCTCACTCCTACACAGAGCTGCCTCTCTCTGTACGTCACCGCCTGGAAAACAGCTCTGCTCCAAGTGCCTCATCATCACCAAATCCACACAGCCACGACCAACTTAGTTTGAGAGAACGAACACATGTATACATGGAATCATAGACCACCAAATATAACTATACAAAGATATATTTACATCATAGATAGATACTTTATTCATCTCCAAGGGAAATTCACAATCATCGATGTAGGGATTTTTACTCAGATGTCAAATATGATCTGAAAAATCTATTGGAGTCTTAAAGTGTGGCGTTTTGAAATGGAAGATGTGTAGGAGATCTGCAGACGGCTGACATTATTTTGTAATTCTCAAGGAGCAAATCAGAGCAAAGTCCAAGTCCTGTCCTCTTCATTTCTGAGCCATTAGCAGGTGAACATGTGGTCACCAGGTTTAATGCTGTTTTCCTACAGTAGATTATAAGAAGGAGATTGTATTGTAGAAGTGTTGTATAGAAGCCTGACAAATGAAAGCACATTTTGGAAGCCTGTTCATTCAAACATACATTTACATTGCTTTTCCACATTGTTACCTTCCAACCTTTTTGACTTGTAGTCTCATATAAACCCAGCGTGCAGACGTAGCTCTTTGATGTCTATGAGTGGTTAGCAGTTCCTCCAATGAGACATTTCCCCTCTAAACTTCTCACATGCCTTCATTTCAAGAGCTGCTCAAATGATGCAATATTTCACAATCAAAGGTCAGAGGGAAGTCAGACCTCTCATCGATTCTCTCACGACCTCTCAGATCTATCTGGTGGCCCTTTGGAGGGGCCCTGACCCCTCATGTGGGAACACTGGACCTAAATGTATACAAAGTAGTTAAAACTCACCTCCTCAACCAGCTGCTGCTTTCACACTGACGCATCAGTATTAACAATAGGAACATATTACATAATAATATAGCATTGCTGATAATAGACCTGTACTTAGGATTTAGAATGCTGGACCTTTAATGGAGGCTGTAGGCGAGCGGTGGAGATAGAGGCGGGGATCACTTACATCAGTCCATACTACATGAAGGCAAAGGTGTAGAGATACATCTAAGCCAATGTAAGACATGAAGGAATTTTTTCATGGAAAAAAAACTTCAAAATATGTCTTTTTAATGAACAGAGATGAGTTTTTGGTGGACAGGAACTATAAATTGCATTAAACAATGCCTTGCATGCACAAAAGATTTGTGAGTGCTCTCCCAAAGGCAGTTTAGATACAAAATATTTTCCACCACATAAACACAATAGGAGCAGTGCACGGTTCTAGTACATGTGCTGTATAAATGTAGGCCATCGCCTTGAGCAGGATCCGCACAGCAAACAGACTGAAGGAGGACGTCTATGCTGAGCAGAGTCTGTCCAGTAGAGGTGAAAAAGGTGAGTCAATCACATCCTTAGAGTGAGATTATGAAGAGCAGCATTTTAGCAAATTCAGAGCAAATTCATTAAAAGTAAATGAAACATAGAGAGGGACTCTCCCCGATCACTGCCTTAACCCAGACGAAAGAAACGGAGAGAAAAAGACGGTGTGAGCTGTATTGTTGTCATTTTGTTCTGTTAAATTGTTTGGGCTTTGACCCAATAGGAAACATACAGTGTACTCTGAGTTACTGGTAAGAGCGGCAATGTGCGTGTGTTTGAGAGAAGCTGTTTAGAACTTTAGTTTTCCACTTTTACAAGTGATGTGTTCATTTTGAACTGCAGTGTAAGCAGACGATTGCACAACATATACAGCAACGAGCAGACAAGGAGAACTGGATACGTTCTTAAATGAGGACCCAACAGAAGAGAGCGTAACAATAGATTAGATCTTAATATCTAAAGGACCGAATCTGTTCAAACTTACAGAACTAAAGAAAATACAGTTATTAAACAGAGTGACTAGAACTAGTAGAACTAGTTTATTACAGAAAACGCTAAGCAACTGATCAATGGTGCCACTCGACTCATGACATTACCATGTTTGATTAGGGAAAATGTTTAGAACGCATCTGTTTATACAGGAAATGGTAAGAAGCTTTGTTCTTGAAGGCTGTGATGCTGATGTACTGCACACATGATTAATCCTGTGATTACTCACTGTTTTTAAAGGTTGCTCCTACACTTCAGTGTAAGGACGAGTAAGTCTCAGCTTCTCCACTTCCTCTTTAGGCCACTCTTGGGTGTAATTCATAGAAGTTTGAGAGAATATTAGCAATGCAGTCTGAGAGATGCACACTTTGGACCATTTGTGGCAGCTGTGGCCACAAGTGTCAACAGAGCAACGTAGCAGCAACTAGCACGAGTAGAAAAAACTGACTCAGTAACATAATTTGCACCAACATTAACCACCATTAGCCAGTTTTATTGCTTATGAATTCAAATTTCCACTTCAGAGGAGAAATGTGTCACATCTTCGTTAAAAAAACGTTATAGTCTCACGTTAAGTTCAGTAGGTGGTTCAAGTTAAAAGTGATTTTGTCCATGACCGTGTAATTCCATTCTTCAAATCTAAATGACGCTTCATGGAAGACATATGTGTGCTCTCTTAGATCTCTTCTATTCAGCTGCTTGGGTAAGGCGTCTTTGAGTATTGCTCTATAATGAAGATGTCCTATTTGTGCAAATGTATTACATTTTATATATTTTACCGTACCCACAGAAAACATATTTCATTGAAGAGGACAGGTGTCATCGAGGAAAGAAAAACATTATTTGTGCTTTCAAATTAGTGATGTGTGGATATTCTTTGGACTTTATATCAGGTTAGGTCTTTTTCATTTGTCTGCACCGGTCATTCATTCAAGAGCACATTTTCTTCCTCCACATTAGACATACCAGGCTCTCTAGTACTTCCTTTGTAAAGACTGGAAAATCTATTCTGTGCTGGAGAGCGAAAGCATGAAAATGACAGATTTATAAACGTAAAACAAAAGACCACTGAAAAAAAACCCAACCAAATCAACCACATGGACTCATTTGTACTGAACACTGAATTTTATTTTTCTACATCAACACACACGAAACAGACCGACAACAAAATGTTTCAAATAAAAAAATAGCCTTTGGTTTAAGCGTGTCCACTTTGATCTTCATCACACAGACTGTGTCAGTGTGTATGAACCTGTGACAGCAGAGGACCTTAAGGCTGTGCTTGACTTCAGTTGAGGCACACCGGTTTAACACCAGGGACCAACTTCATAGCAAACACATTCGCCTTCTTTCATCCACACAAAACGTGTGTTTGTCTCTGCTGCTGAAAGAACAGCTTCTTTGTTGAAGGAGGCGCCGACAGCACAACAGTCATTCTTACAGGAACAGCCTGATGTTTTAGGACACTGACATTAAACTGCTTCTTGAAGCAATACTAGAGCCATAATGTCTTCATCGTGGCATAATAGTCTGAGACTTTTCATCTCATTGTGGTTCTGTTACTGCAAAGATCACAGTGTTTAGCCTGAAGTCATCCAGCCCACCAAAAAACTGCAGTACATCCTCCATCAGGAGCCTAGATGGCTGCTTCACAGCTGTCCAGTGAGGCAGTCCTTTACTGTGTTCACAATGAGTTTGAGAATAAAGTGCTGCTTGGACTTGTGGTTGTTCACACAGGTGACATCAGCTCTACCAGAACATCTCAGAGCGGTGCTTTAAAGTGCAAAGAGACCAGAGGATGAACAGAGTCCATCCCCCGATGAGAGCCTGTCTCTGAGCTGGCTCTGTGCTCAGACTATCGACTCTTTGGATGGCTGCTTCCCTCGCTGTGCCCCGAGGGAGGAGTGCAGAGCTGACGCTTCACTGTGTGACCTGGGGAGGAGGAGGACGACTCTCTGATTGGACTGCCGCCATTCATTGTACAGCCGACAGTGATACCTGAGAGACACCTGGGGGAGACAGAATGGACATCAGCGTTTCACCTAAAAAAGCATTTTCACTGAACTAAAGGGGCATTCCGTCAGAGATCAATCATTTCCTGATCTCACCCCCTTTATATGCGATGCTGTTAGAATGAAGTTTGATTAACCAGAATGACCAACCACTCAGGAGACAGGGGCCCTCAAAGTTGGCCCACATTGGACAACAGATGCAGCTAAGAAACAGGAAGAAAATGAAGCACAAGCGTCTTGACATGTGAACAGCCATATCACAGCCAGGCATGCAACCTCAAGTGGAGTGAAAAACAGTTTCCAAACCGAGCCCCTGGATCAGAGGAAATGAAACAAAGTGAAAGCTGCTAAAAAAAAAAAACAAGACAGCAGTACAGCTAACATGCGCGCCAACCCGTCCTCCCTGCTGAGCAAACATAGACTGATTTGGTTCAGCTGCATCATTTCTTCACAGCCGTGTTGCGGCTGCTTAGCTGTGCACCTCTGCAAGTGTAATGCACACTGACCACCAAGTGTAATGTGAGTCGTGTTGGCCTGGCAATCTGGAGCAACTAACAGTTCAGTCTTGACATTCGACATGTTGACAAGTGCTGGATGACCCCAGCATCACGTACAGGTGTGTGTGTGACTTGTCCGATCAGCCTGCATAGGTATATGACATGCAGCAGCATCCTCATTCAATGGCTTTCAAAACTGGCTGAAAAGAAGAAGCATACTGTTCTTAAGTTTGGAATTTCCTGCCACAAAAGCTTGATTCAGAACAGTCAGGTGACTCAGAGGACTACTCCATGTTTTTGATTGGTCTGTCATGGTTTTAGGGGTTTGCAAAACATTTTGCACATGCAGAACAACACGCTGTACAATGGTTCAACCAGACTGACAGTTAAAAGGGTAGAACGAGACATTTGTAAATGAAATTGGAGGCTTAGCATCAAAATCTGTGCATTAAAAAATGGGTCAAGTAATACCTGGGCAGGCTGATGGAAGTATAGCTCATGTGTAATAAAGACTGCATAACATCCACATCCACACCCACACGCCTCAGTCTACTAACCAGGGTCCAGAAGAGGTAAATGGTGAAGAGGGCAACAGTTAGCGCAATGAGCCCCACGGCCTCCAGCCGGCTAGAGAAGTGAAGGTGATCTATGGCACCACGAAGGCAGAGCCAGCCGGAGATGGTGGCCAGTGGGGTGATGAGCAGGAAACACACCATGTCACCAAACAGAGTGCGCTTCTCCTGACGAAGACTCGGGTTCCGCAGCCACTACACCACCAAAAAGAATGAAAGCACAGTCAGGTTTGAGATCAAAAGTGATGCAATGAATCACTGAACTGAATCCTTCTCATGTTGTGGCTTTCCTGACTATCCTGTACCTCAAGCAGCGACCTGGACTTCCTCTGCACAGTGAACTGGTAATGGCAGAGCTCACAGAAACTGGTTCCTGAGGCAGACAGCCAGTGTTCCAGACAGCTGCGGTGGATGGTGGCCAGGGTCCCGGAGCATTCACAGGGGGACAGCAGCTCCTCCTGGGCTCCGCTGTCATGACAGATACGACACATGGGGTTCTCTGGCACGGCGCTGGAGAGAGGAGGAAAGATACTTTGATTTGTTTGTTTTGCATTCATTACAGTGTGAATATGTCATTTGTGACTCATATACCATCTAATCATCTTTTGTCCAACTGCCCCTGCAGATTTGTCCAAGTGCACGTTCATGAGGATCTCTATCCACTGGGAGAAGCCATGCCTTCCATCTCAAACTAACACTGATTTCATACATCAAAAAGGTAGCTTAACTGTAAGGAGACTGTATCTGTGAAAAATCAGAAACATGATCTAAAACCATATTACAACCCATCCATGACCTACCACTGTTTGGCATATGTGTCCAACCCTGGAGACATCAGCTGACCCTCCAGCCTGGATGACGCCTGTGTGTAATACTGAGGCTGCTCGCTGGTCGACACGATGCACTCCTCCATGGTTTTTCCTGGGAGAGGCGGCTCATCAGAGAACCCACACATGGGCTCAGAGTCCAGCTCGGGTCCGCAGCTCACATGGGCTGATAGACACTGGTTTGGCAAAACTTCAGGCAACAACGTGCAGCGATTGGTCATCATGATGACAGACAGTAGAATGCTGGGACCAGACAAAGGCCTTACTGGGCATCTCCCATCTACAGGAACAAGAGAGAGGTGATTCAGACAAAATGATGACAAAGAGGAAGTCTGTGACAATCTGGAAAAACAGTGGAAACCAGTGCTTGCTGCTGTTCACAGTTTACAGGCTATATAAATAAAAACACTGAGCTAAAAGGAGCTTGCAGGCTGCAGAGTTGGTGATTATCTCTACTACAGTGTCACGATCTGCAACATATTTCACATGACAATCATTTGATCCATTGTCTGTATAAATATATTGAGTGGTGCATCTATAATATCTAGCAAACACGTGAGGGCTAACTCACAGCACACATATCATTAAAGTACCCGCAGGGTCACATTCGGATGGCAAAGTGTTCGCCATTTATTTCACATATTCATGTTTCATTGCCGTTTAATTCACTGTTCTCAGTTTTCAAACCAATGTTCTCATCTCTTCATTCCTTTGTGTTCCATCTCATTTCAAGTGATTGATGTGTGAAGCGTCGCAGTGAACGAGGCTGGGTCAGAACAAATATAGACGTATTGTGAGGACTAAAATGTCCTCACAAAGACATCTCATGCCCTGTCAGAATGACAGTCAGTCTGGTTAGCATGGTATGTAGCACTACAACAGCTGAGGAATGTACTGACTTATCAACAAGTTGTGGAGCTCTGTCTGTAGAGCAATGACAACTTCATGCTACGGTTTCTACACGAAGAACCACTGTCTACACATTTAGCTAGGTTAGCTAACGTTACCAACCGATGCGTACTGTAAACAATATTAGTTCAATACCACACAATGTGCAACCTTGGTGACGCTACAGAATGTAACACCAGCAGCAAAGCAACATAGAAAAACAACTATTATAATGACAACAAGTATTGTTAATGCTATGTCGACTTAGCTTGACGTTTAGTTGGCTGGAATCACGAGGCACGCGGAATGTGTTCCTGTCGAGACATGCACGCGCACTGTTTTCATGATAACATTCAGAGGAAGTTCACATACAGGAGGCCTAACGTGAGCTAACGAGCCTCACCCTCTTTATATGTCTGTCAGACATCACAAACTTACCTTTAGACGGCGTCCTGAATTCTCAGTGCCACCAGCTTGAATGGCTAACAATGATTGTGAGTAACAATTTCTCCTTCACCCCTTTCATGTACCCAACTCCGCCATCAAGTCAGTCTGAACTTCCGCTATGAGATAAACGGTTCAGCTGTCTGGCCCGTGAGATCTTTTCCCTTATCATGGCTTACAGGCAGACCTTGTGTTTAGGCTCTGTATATATTTGGACTATGGTTGGATTCTGAGAACTATTAATGCTTAGCTCTCTTAAAACATCCATCATTTCGGCCCAATGACGGGTGAGCTTTAAGTATTTGAATGGTAGAGCGAGATGCAGGCAGACAAGGTTGGGAGGGGATCTTTACCTGTCAGACTAGCTTCAGGGCTCACTATGTTCCGATTTAGTGGTATACTGGTTTCTCCTGGCCAATCGCATTATGTGTTGTCCACACTCCTTTGCATATATTGTGTCAGAATAAGACAAAATACAGGCTACACACTCTAGTGTAATCTATTTCAATACAACACTACAACATGTCCCTGACACAGATTCAATTAAATTGATTATGATAGGCTTTGCAAAGGTAGAATAATTTTTTTCTACTATATTTCATTGGATTGTGCAGGTCTTTCAATGTAACCCTCTCTCTTAGGGTGGAAAATGATGACACTGCATTAAAGATATGTATATAGAAGCCATTTTGTTTTATTCAGCCTGCCATGTTCCAAGCACCAAATAGACATTTGCTTATAGATGAATTGAGGCCAGTGGCAATATGTAGTATGGATCAGTCAAATTGTGTCTACTTTAAGTCAGGGCCACACTGAGATTTTGTGCCAGTAAAATGGAAGAAAAGCAGCATTTCCAAAAATTGCTGTTTAGTACAACATGCACATATTCCCATCCTATCCTATCAGTGGCATGTGACAAAATTCTGGACCTTATACATATAGGCATTCTGTATTGGCCCTTCCCCAAACCCATGACGATGAGTTTTATTATGCTTGTGGGCACTCCTCACATGAGGGCCTTGTATACTTAAATAGCCACACTACCATTTATTGCTACTAACTGACCATTGCAGCAGTAGAAATTTCATCCGACAGGCAATGTCTCTGAAAAGCAGGTGTACTGTCTGTTTTATCTATTCCTCTATTTTGCTGCTTGAATATGGTATTTTCCCCTGGCCTTTAAAGTCCTGTCTCATGTCATATGATTGAAATAGCCAGCGACATTAAGTTGGCCTTTTATATTCTTAAAATCTGTTTACAGCAATAATTGCAGTAGCAACGAACTGCAAGGCACTGCAACTTTTCTGGAAACATTTCTATACTTGCCATAAAAGAGTAGCTCGAGCAGAAAATAAAGCCAAAGCTGCAGGAGGCAAATGAGGGATGTGAATTGAATGTATTGTGACCTTGTTTCCTATAGTATTGGTGCTGTACTACACTGTTTTTGTCAAGAGGCCTTACTGGTGGAAGTCACAACAACCAGCAGGAGAAAAGTTCTGCCCTCTACTGGCTGAAGGTGTGAGGCACCACTTTGTCTTTACATCGCAAACAATTTATTCATACAGTAGGAGATGGAATTTAACATTAGTAAAGCTCTACAGTGTATGCCAAGCTAAGCAGTGATCAAAGTGTGGAAACAGGAGTAACAGGAACATAAAACAAAACTTGTGTTCTTGAATCTATTGCCCAGTGCATTCTAGGAAGATTCCCAACACACCCCAATCACATTATCAGCACTCAGGTAATCACATGAATCATGTCCGTGGTTTCAACTCTCAACTCATTTTGCCTTTATTTTCAAAATGTTATTCAAGATCAATCCCTACAGGATTAACAAATCAATCCTCACAACTGCTTAAAAAAAAAAAACCTAATTAGCTGAATGAGAATAAGCAGAATTATTTTAGTCTGATAAAAGCGTGTTAGTCTTAATTAGGGCCCTGTTCTTCAGATTAGTAATTTGGAAAGTCCCTCTCCATCTAAGACAATGCAACATAACTACTTATTTGTCCAAAGCAAGCCTGAGCCAGCCCTAACTGTAAGCTTCATGTGGATGTGGAGAGTGTGTCTGGCTCCCACTCTGAGAGTGGAGGATGATTCCACAGATGAGGACCTTAGTTGAAGGCTCTGGCTCAAATGCAAAAAGTGAGACAATACCCCAGTTTAATGCATTTATATTTATATGTCATCATGCTCTAAAGTGCACAATATGAAAATGAAAATGTGATCCATCAGTTCTCTCATGAAGTTAGAACATCATTTTCTCTGTGGTGTGTTCCTCATGGTAAAGTTTGCTGACTTAGTTAGTAGTTAGTTACTTCTAGTTTGATGCCATAGCCTATAGTATTGACAATGGCATATTTTTCATAATGCCTGCAAGATTTACCACAAGTAAATGTCAATGTCAAAGTCAAAAGGATAAGCAAAAAGTAACAGAGACATGAAATCAGTATCATTAATAAGATACAGAGGTACTTTAGAAATAAATAAATAAATACATACATACATACATACATACATACATACTGATGTTGGATCAAACTTGTTTCTTGGCCTTTCTGCTGCTGGTTCCACTCCCATGCTACAAACCCCAGTTGTGGTTGTTCTTCAGTTTAACACAAGGTGCAGCTATAGTACAATATCTTAAAGACATTCATAGCAATTGATATACACAATGGCCAAGTTTACCACCACAGGAATTTGAAACATTCATTCATCTGAATGTTTAAAGTCAACACGTGCTTCTGAGGCCAGTGTTTCTCAAGATACACAATTTGTAGAAGACTGTCCTGCAGTCCTGCTTCTGTCTGTGTGGAGTTTGCATGCTCTTTCTGACTTCATGTACGTTTCCATGTGTGTTTCCTCCTGTTTGTTTCATCTAGTGAACTGTTCAATACTTGTGCAGAAATTCAGAAGTGTGTCTATATAAAGTATTTTGTGTGTAGTCTAAGTATGAATAATGACCTGTAAAAATTATCATAATAATATAACAATAGTTAAATAACAGTATACGTATTTGACGTTATATACAGTATACATATATATGTGTAGCATATATAGTACATTATACTTTGAATCAGTGAAAGTGACGCGTCTCCTGAGAGACTTCAGTGTCCCGGAAAAACGAGAGGAATTCGGGTCAAATATTATCTGATTATGGACTTTTTTGTGCCATGTTTTTGTGTGAAAGAGATAGTGATTTTTGCAGTTTTTCCGTAATGAATGGAGTGCGGCAGCCGGCAGTCAGGAAGCGTGCTGCAGTTGAATTCCTCTGGATGTTTGCGCACTGTCAATGTATGTCAAAGTGTTTGTTTTTGCCTCTGACAGGCTCCAGTTGTTAGAATAAGTGTCTAACAATTATGGAAATGATCCCTGAATAGATACCTTTTGTTAGAAAGGAAGATCTGTTTTGTTGAAGCACAAACAGCCACCAGACTCCATTCACAGAAACAACATATCAAATACAAACTGTTTATTTAAGTAGTTATTTGAATTCTTCCATTATTATTTCCTAAAGATTATTCATTCATACATTTTTAATGCATCGATTATTCTTACCATTATTTCCCTCTCACCCATACACACAATCAGACATATAAACACGTGTGCCATATTTAACAGATGACTCTTACAATCCCCTAAATCCCACTGATTCCACTGTTTATCATTATTAAAATTATTTTGATCATTATTTCATCCTTGTTTGCTTTGTTTTATACATGATTCATGGCGAGTTCTGTGCATTTGCCTGTTTTGTCTTCTGACTGCCCTTGTGTAATTTATCCCCATTTCTATGATTGTTGTATCTGGAATGATTCTCTTCTAGAACGAGGTGTTCTGATACCTGCCCTGTCAGCAATAGACCTACATTAGTATCCCTAAAGCTAACAAACCTGGAGAATTTCCAGTTTTGACTGATTTGAATTTTAATTTGGTCTCACGATGACAAAGTTTACATAGTGGTGGATTTAGGGGTTGCTTTGGCTCAGGATGTACAGAGGTCATCCATTTATGAATTGGTATTTCTTAGGCGTAAGGAACACAATACAGAGTTTCCTTTTGACATATCAGATGAGCTGCTTATCAATGACAGGACCAGATATTTATGAAGGAACAAGTGTAGCTCCTGTGCTAAAGGTGTCCAGGAGTTCTCACACTTATTACTCAAAGGTCCCCATCTGACTGTTATTCAAGGTAAGAGGTCTGGAACAACTGACAACAACAAAATAAAATTTAACCAATTAATTTACACAATATTTCTTGTGATTAGATCAGCATGAAACCAAAGCAGACAAGACTCAGACAGTTGGTTGCCTTTTTTTTCTGACTCAGACATTGCTTACAACTACATTTATACTAGTTAAAGAAATTGTGTCTGAGAGAAAAGGAGACACATTCTATGTTTGTGATTTACGAGCTGATAGCAAAATGTCTGGTGTAACATTAATTTGTGAATATTAATGTGTGTCTCCAGTGATACTGTATATTCAACATCATTAACAATCTATTGATCAACAGAAAATGTGTTTAAAAAAGAAAACATTTCAACTATATTTGTGTAAGGGAAAGAATCTTTCTAAGCAGACACTGTGGGGGCTAGACTTTCAAATAAAAGAAAATTATTTAGGCCTAAATAGCTTACTGTTGTTCAGTATTTTCACTTTCTTACTAAAATAATGTTATTTTCGTTAGCCAAAATGAATTGATACAATCGATAATGATAATCAGATATTTAACTGGAAAATGTTCTTGGGCCTGCACCAAGGAGGCAGTCAGTTCTCAATACAAAACCCACAGTTCATCTGCCAATGAGTGAGTACCTATCTCAACAAGAAACTCCTCTTTGGGATCCCAGGAAGTAAACAAAAATACTCAGTTTGGAACTCAATACCACAGTTGGCCAATGAAAATAAAGTGTGCCTCTTGTGTCTAACAGACAAGCTCAGCTGTCAGCTCCAGCTCCGAATGCCCAGCCTCTGAGCCAAGCAGTTTGATGGTGGGTCCATGAAGTTGGAGAATAATCCCTTTCTGAATTATGAATTACAGACTTTTTGGCTCATTGCCAGTCATTAATACTCTGCAGGACAGATGTGGCCTGTGGGCCGCCAGTTCAAGATCACTGAGTTGTGGGCAGTATCTTGACTTGACTTCCTGTTTGGGGTCTGGACTTTGGCCAGTTTATACGTCTACAGCTGCTTTTATCTGGACCAAACAGTCCTAACATGCAAATATACAGAAACTCATGTCCGTGTTAATATAAAAGTATGTCTTTGTGAAGCATGAACGTTTCTTATAACTGATTAACTCCAGTTGTTCTCAAAGAAGTGTTTGCATTTGTAATGTAATCAGGCATGACACTCATGTTGTTACTGGTAATACTATTTAATTGTTTCCGATGTTCATATGTGTTAAATATGAATAATTCCCTTGTATAGACCTATATTTGCAAACTAAACTGTATCTATATAAATATCTTTATAACAGACGGCAGTCAACTTTTGTTGGACAATTGCTGTTTGACACAATGGGGAAAGACACAAATGACTATTCTAAGCAAATTTAGGCTGCCTTAATAACCAATTAATCTGACAATTATTTTCTTGAATAATCAATTGTTTTGTCTGGAAAATGTCAGAAAATTGAGAAAATTGGCTGTTACAATTTCTTAAAATGTCAATCAATAGTCAATTGATAGTCAAGAATCCAAACACTTTTAGTTTACTATCATGTTTGACATGTAAAAGCTTTCAAATCATCACATTTAACAGCCTGCAACAGTAAAATGTTTTGCTTTTTTCCTTAAAAAAAGATCAAAATAGCTGCCAATTAATTGCCAATGACTGACTGATCTTTTTTTTTATTCTAACTGTTCTAACTAACTTATAGCTGTTCCCTGAAGCACTCTGCAGTCTTTACTATAATGGAATGTTTTTTGCTCTATGGGAAAACTGGTTGTTCTCCTTCTTTTCTGTAGGTTGCAGAAATGAACCTGCATGAGTTGAGTAAGCATCCACAGTCATCATCATCATCATCATCATCATCTTCCTTCAAGTTATATTATCAGTACATGGTAATTCTGTGTGTCTGATATGAAATGTGTTACATTTGGTGACTAACAAAACCTGAATATAAGTAAGTAAACCAAAAGCAGACATACAGTACAGGCCAAAGGTTTGGACACACCTTCTCATTCAATGCGTTTTCTTTATTTTCATGACTATTTACATTGTAGATTCTCACTGAAGGCATCAAAATTATGAATGAACACATGTGGAGTTATGTACTTAACATAAAAAGGTGAAATAACTGAAAACATGTTTTATATTCTAGTTTCTTCAAAATAGCCACCCTTTGCTCTGATTACTGCTTTGCACACTCTTGGCATTCTCTCAATGAGCTTCAAGAGGTAGTCAGCTGAAATGGTTTTCACTTCACAGGTGTGCCTTATCAGGGTCAATTAGTGGAATTTCTTGCTTTATCAATGGGGTTGGGACCATCAGTTGTGTTGTGCAGAAGTCAGGTTAATACACAGCTGACAGCCCTATTGGACAACTGTTAAAATTCATATTATGGCAAGAACCAATCAGCTAACTAAAGAAAAACAAGTGGCCATCATTACTTTAAGAAATGAAGGTCAGTCAGTCCGGAAAATTGCAAAAACTTTAAATGTGTCCCCAAGTGGAGTCGCAAAAACCATCAAGCGCTACAACGAAACTGGCACACATGAGGACCGACCCAGGAAAGGAAGACCAAGAGTCACCTCTGCTTCTGAAGATAAGTTCATCCGAGTCACCAGCCTCAGAAATCGCAAGTTAACAGCAGCTCAGATCAGAGACCAGATCAATGCCCCACAGAGTTCTAGCAGCAGACCCATCTCTAGAACAACTGTTAAGAGGAGACTGTGCGAATCAGGCCTTCATGGTCAAATAGCTGCTAGGAAACCACTGCTAAGGAGAGGCAACAAGCAGAAGAGATTTGTTTGGGCCAAGAAACACAAGGAATGGACATTAGACCAGTGGAAATCTGTGCTTTGGTCTGATGAGTCCAAATTTGAGATCTTTGGTTCCAACCGCCGTGTCTTTGTGAGACGCAGAAAAGGTGAACGGATGGATTCCACATACCTGGTTCCCACTGTGAAGCATGGAGGAGGAGGTGTGATGGTGTGGGGGTGTTTTGCTGGTGACACTGTTGGGGATTTATTCAAAATTGAAGGCACACTGAACCAGCATGGCTACCACAGCATCCTGCAGGGACATGCCATCCCATCCGGTTTGCGTTTAGTTGGACGATCATTTATTTTTCAACAGGACAATGACCCCAAACACACCTCCAGGCTGTGTAAGGGCTATTTGACCAAGAAGGAGAGTGATGGAGTGCTGCGGCAGATGACCTGGCCTCCACAGCCACCGGACCTGAACCCAATCGAGATGGTTTGGGGTGAGCCGGACCGCAGAGTGAAGGCAAAGGGGCCAACAAGTGCTAAACACCTCTGGGAACTCCTTCAAGACTGTTGGAAAACCATTTCAGGTGACTACCTCTTGAAGCTCATCAAGAGAATGCCAAGAGTGTGCAAAGCAGTAATCAGTGTAAGAATATGTATGAGTCAGAAATAAATATGGACTAAGTGTCTGAGACTTGTCTGCTTCTGTTTCATCCTGTCCCAATCACAAGATGTGACATTTATTTATTGATTAGATTTTATTTTGCCTTTGCCGAGCCTTACGGACCTCTAATGTGGAATAAAAGTCAAACGCAGACATTTGAGTAATAAGTTTGAGAACCTCTGCTATGGCCTGTTGCAGGTGAATAAAACAAGAAACAAGAAACTCACACTGATCTGTCTGGTAATTATATTTGACTTAAATAGATACAAATATAAAACATGTTTGAACAGAAAACCAGACACCAATAAGCTAAGTTATTTTCACAAGTATCGCAGTTACAATTAACAAGCTGGTCATCAACAGATAAAGTGTTCTGGGTTGTGTTGAATTGCACCTTACAGTGTAGTTTTTTTAATACAAACTGAAAAGTGACACTGCTCCTCTGTTTCTGTCATTTAGGGTGGCACTAATGTAGAAAAAATCCAGATTTGAAATAAAAGTTGAATATAAAATGTAACCAGTAGTCCATGTGTGTAGATCACTGTGTTTGAGCATTGCTATTCAGAACACTCTTTGATAATAGAGCTGCAACCATTTTTCTCTTCGTAGATTGAAAGAAAATTGCTTGGCCACCCTTTCAACAATGCCAAACATTTGGTGGTCCTAGCCAATCAGATCACAGGACTGAATGTAGGAATATACACACACACACACACACACACACACACACACACACACACACACATATATACATGTATGTATATACAGCGGGGAAAATAAGTATTGAACACGTCAACATTTCTCTCAAAAAACATATTTCTAATCGAGCTATTGACATGAAATTTTCACCAGATGTCGGCATCAACCCAAGTAATGCACACATACAAAGAAATCCAAACATTTATGTCCATAAATTAAGTTATGTGTAATAAAGTGAAATGGTACAGGGAATAAGTATTGAACACATGAAGAAAAGGAGGGGTAAAAAGGTCTGGAAAGCCAAGAAAGCAGCTGGAGTTTGTCAGTATTTAGAAAGTTAACCTGTCCCCTATTAGTACAAAGTAATATCAGCTGGTTTAGTCCTGATTGATGCCTTTTAAAAAGGTTTCTCACCAGCAAGGTGTTAGACAAGAAGCATTGCATGATGGGTAAAAGCAAAGAGCTGTCTAAAGACCTACTCAACCTTATTGTTGCAAAACACACTGAAGGCATTGGTTACAGGCGCATTTCTAAACTTCTGAAAGTTCCAGTGAGCACCATTGGGGCCATCATCCGGAAGTGGAAAGAACACGGCATTACCATAAACCAGCCATGGCCAGGTGCTCCTCGCAAGATTTCAGACAGAGGAGTCAAAACAATCATCAGAAGGGTTCTCCAACAGCCCAGGACCACTCGTGGAGAGCTTCAGAAAGACCTGGAATCAGCAGGTACCGTTGTTTCAAAGAAAACAATAAGTAATGCACTCAACCGCCATGGCCTCCATGCACGCACACCACGCAAGACTCCATTTTTGAAGAAGAAGCATGTTGAAGCTCGTTTGGAGTTTGCGACACAACATTTGGATAAACCCATGACATTCTGGGAGAACATACTCTGGTCAGATGAGACCAAAATTGAACTCTTCGGATGTCATAAGACACAACATGTTTGGAGGAAAAATGGCACCGCACATCACCCCCAAAACACCATACCAACAGTCAAGTTTGGAGGTGGGAGCATCATGGCGTGGGGCTGTTTTTCAGCATGTGGTACTGGTAGACTTCATATCATTGAAGGAAAAATGACTGGAGAAAAGTATCGAGACATTCTTGATCAGAATCTGCTGTCATCTGCCAGGCTGCTGAAGATGAAAAAAGGGTGGATCTTTCAGCAAGACAACGATCCCAAGCACACAGCCAAGGTAACACTCAACTGGTTGAAGAAAAAGAAAATAAAGCTGCTAGAATGGCCCAGTCAATCGCCAGACTTGAATCCAATTGAAAATCTTTGGAAAGAACTGAAGATCCGGGTTCACAGAAGAGACCCCCGGAACCTTGAAGATTTGAAGGCAGTTTGTGTGGAAGAATGGGCCAAAATCACACCTGAGCAATGTATTCGACTGGTTTCTCCATACAGGAGGCGTCTTGAGGCTGTAATCACCAACAAAGGTTTTTGCACTAAGTATTAAATAAATTTCAGTAAGCGTGTTCAATACTTATTCCCTGTGTCATTTCACTTTATTACACATAACTTAATTTATGGAGATAAATGTTTGGATTTCTTTGTATGTGTGCATTACTTGGGTTGATGCCGTCATCTGGTGAAAATTTCATGTCAATAGCCCGATTAGAAATATGTTTTCTGAGATAAATGTTGACGTGTTCAATACTTATTTTCCCCGCTGTATATGTATATATACATGTATGTGTGTGTGTGTGTGTGTGTATGTGTGTAAAAAAGGTATATATGCATGCATACACACACACACACACACACACACACACACACACACACACACACACACACACCTTATATATATATAAAAAAGGTTTGTGAATGAAATTTTGTGGCTGTCGAATTAGTTTGTGCATATGTAAAAAGGTTTTGTGCGCACAGATAGAATTTGCACATGTACAAAAAGTTTTTGTAGCTGTAAAAATATTTTGTGGATGTGGAATTAAAATTTGTGCAGGAATAGTTTGAGAGGACACACAAACGTGTGACACTGAAGTATACAAGCTACTAGCTGCCAGTTACAAGCACAAACTTTGAGCCTGTTTTTTCACCTGAGCTGACAAGCCAATTAGCATGTTTCCCACTGACTAGCCAATCAGCATTGCCCACTCATCATCCAATCAAAGGAAGCCAAACTGTCCAATCAGGGGGCAAATGTTTTGCGTTTTTTTTTTTTTTTTTCTGGTTATGTTTTTCCAGGAGTATGCTGGAGCCAGCAATTTGCTTTACACTCACACACCAGAACAATACGCAGTTTGCTTATGTATAATACTTCAATTCAATTCAATTCAATTTTATTTGTATAGCGCCAAATCACAACAAAAGTTGTCTCAGGACACTTTACATATAGAGCTGGTACAGGCCGAGCTCTTTTATCTACAGAGACCCAACAATTCCCTCATGAGCAAGCACTTGGCAACAGCGGTGAGGAAAAACTTCCTTTTAACAGGCAGAAACCTCAGGTAGAACCAGGCTCTGGGTGGGCGGCCATCTGCCTCGACCGGTTGGGTGAGAGAGGGAGAGCGAGAGAGTGAGACAGACAGAGAGAGAGAGAAAGAGACAGAAATGCTGTTGGAGAGAGAGAGAGAAACAGACAGAGAGAGACAGACAGAAATGCAGTCAGAGAGAGAGAGAGACAGACAGACAGAGAGAGACAGACAGACATGCAGTCACAGTAACAGTGACAGTGGATGTAATAACAGTAGTAGCAGGTGCAGTGGAGGTCAGGCAGGGTCATGGCAGGAGACGTAGCTGTAATCCACGATCCAGATTCAGCCACTGTCCATGGGAACCTGCGAGACGACAAAGCACAGAGACTCCAGGGAAGGAGCTAAATTAGTACCACGCCGTGGTAGGTCATGAAAGCGTGCGTAATACTTATGTTACTTTTGTAACATCTGATACTTTTTCACCTTAACTTGCTTAGAATAGTGACAAAAATACAAATTAACTGGCATTTTTGAGCACATAGCAAATAATGTCCATTCAAAAAGGGAAGGTAAAAAAAACATTCAGTCATTTTTATGAATGCTGCAAGTAAAGTATGTTAAGAGAAAATGTTACAAGATGAAATAATTACTACTTACATACCTGTGTATGGATTCTATGCACTGGTTACTCACAGAAGACAAATGGCTTCTGGTACCTGCATACTAACCGCAGTGGGGATGGTGAAGGAGGCTGTTAGCCCATTCTCTGTTCCACAGTCTGTACGCAGTGTCATGGGAATAATAAGTTGTTTTCTATTGCTTTGGGGTTGTTCTTTGTTGGTCCACATTTGAGCCACATGATTCTGCATGAGAACCCGTCTATACAGCCAGATATCACAACATCAGGCAGCCATCTACCCATAGAACAGCACGTATGTCTAATGAAGCTTAGTGAAAATTTAAGAAGTCACTCTGCACAGTTTCCCACTGTCTCTAAGCTCCAGCAGCTCAGTCATGTCTTAAATTTCTCACTCACATTGCCATCTCTCATTTAACACAGAGGCCATGTTTCTGCTCTACAGCCAAACACATACTTCTGTGTCCAAACATCTGTCCAGGCCTGCACTGCTCTGATAAGACAGCCCTTCTGATTCACTCGTTGAAGAGTAGCTGCCTCGTGTCATCAGTCCCAATTCTCTCAAGTTTGTTTTCAGGGTTCCACGGGATATTTTAATGTCCTGATATGTTGAAAGCATATCGAGAATGACATCATATGAATGCCCCTTATTAAAATATTCCCTTATCATTTTAACCTCCTTTTCTATCATTTCAGTTCTGTTAGGATCCTGTTTTATTTTGGCATCCTTAGTTCCTGTTTTATTTTGGTAGCCTTCCCTTGTGTGTCTTGTTTAATTTACTTCCTGTATGTTTCCCACCTATTTGATTGTGATTGTGTCCACCTGTGTCTGTTTAGTTCCCCTGGTCTATTTAAGTTTGTGTCTGCCGTTTGTCTGTGTGGGAGCATTCCTGTTATGTGTGGTTTTCTTGTGCCCTGTGGTTACTGTGAGTTTTCTGGCCTAGTTCTTGTTTTCCTTTTTGGCCGTACCTTTTGGGTTTTTTGAATGTTGACTTGGTGGATTTTTGGTTGCTTTTCCTTTGTTAAATAAATTACCTGGACAGTCTCCACTCAGCCTTTGGTTTTGTTTAGTCTGCACCTCTGGGTTCTCACCTTGTTTTCTGCTCGACGACCACCAACCGTAACAAGTTCTTTTACAGTCCATGCAAGGACACTGCCATGAGTACACAATAGAAGTGGGAAACAGCACTGAACTGTCACCAGGGACTTGGGTTCTGTCCAATCACAAACAAGTATTGCCTCATCTTTTCTGTAATGTGAAATGTCCTGCTTCTTGACTCCCACCTGTTCATATTCCCAAATCATCCCTGCCTGCTGACACACCTGCATGATCTCAGCAGTCCTTCAGTGTATAGAATCCCTTCACCAGCCCTCTCCTTTGTACTCTTACATTGCAGCAGGTACGTACGCACCTGTGTCTGATTTTCTGCTCGCTAGTTGAAACCTGTGTTTGGACCTGGCCGCCTGCCTTCCTCCTTTGGACTGGTTTTGTCTTGTGCCTGACTTTAAGCCTGTTAATTTGAACATTGTAAACCAACGTTCAGTCATTTTCCCTGGACATGTTCTGTCTCTGTGTCTGCATCTGGTCCTCAATCCAGTTCCCTCATACACACATGCCGTTGGAGCCACCTTGGGTGGGTCTACAATGGAGGAAAAGTGAACAAGTCAATGAGCCAGTCCTTCTTGTCTGACTGCTTTTCTTTGTTTCAGAGGCCATGACTCACTTCATTGTGGTACCAGTGTGACACACATTAGGTCTGTGGAAACACAGGTTTGGTCTGGTTCATCATTCTCTCTGTGCTTGTTCTAAAAGGTGCACATTTCATCATAGACGTCATCATAGAAGGTCCAATTTCTGCAAGATCTGCATCTGATTTTTATTAAAGGTCAGACATCCGAAACCATTGCAATAACGAAATAACATTTAACCAAGTATTGAACAGGCTGAGGCAGCACGGCTGCTAATGCTAGCTAATTCAGCTTCTTCAGCTGTTCTAATGTCCTCCATCATGGTGTCTCTGGCTGTTGTCAGTTTAGGCAAACTCTCCTTAAACTGTTCATCTTCCTTCCTCTTTATCTTCTCAAATCCATTTTGGAAACGCTTCATAGCAGTAATAAAAGTCTCTGATGGTAGCTCAAATTGTCATTTGACATGGTTCAAATGCAGCATACAGAGGCCAAAGGTCAAGGTGGAATCCTCCATTAAAAGTGAAGTCTGCTTGATAATAAATATACTGGGTGACCCCACATTTACATATAGACGGACTCATTTTTATCTATTAATGAGAGATCACAATTCATTTGAAGTGACAAAAAATGAAAAATGTTTTATAAATAAGAAAAAAAAAAAGAAAGAAACACACATTTACAAGGCCCTTTAGCAAAAAAGGCCCCGGGCAGTTGCCTACCAACAATATGGTCAAACTGACTATGCTAACATTTCTCTAAAGAATTCAAACCTGGATGCAGGAAGCTCTCGTCTCTGTCAACAAGCCTGTTTGGTAAATACAAAGTGACAGTTTCTAACAAGGAAGTGGAGCCTTAGTGTGAATGAGGATAGATGATAAAGAGGAACTACTCTCTACAAGGGAGTTATCCCTATCCCTATCCCTATCCTGAGTTATCCTGACTGTCTGTGACTGTGAGTGAACTCAAATTTTGAAACATAGCTGCAGAATCGTGCTCTAACTAGATTGCAAAACATTGAAACTTCAACATTTTTAGAGTAAAAGACTGGATGCAAATGATTTTGAGAGATTAGACTGATGAAAGGGATAATTTTGATAACATAAACTTGATTTTTATAGCATCGCCATGAGGTCACTGAGTCCCATTGTAGTGGGTGCTATTTACAATCCATCAGCCATTTTTTGGTGTTTTTTACAGGTCTTATGGTTTTTGCCGCACAAACAGTTTTGCTGCAGAAAAATAATGATAAAAAGAAATCTTCACAGGATCACAGTAGGCAACCCTCGACTATAATGACCTCAATAAGCCTTTTAAAACATACATGAATTGCCACATTGTTGGCAAGTTGGACTTGGCCAACCTCGACCTCCAAATCTTTGTATATCAGAGATGCTGATTAAGTGAGTTTACCAGTTTGGAGACATGGTTTCCACTCACCCTCTCAAAACTTGAGGAAATGACATGACGTGTGAACTGGGGTATTTTTTGTCCAATTCATGAGCTTAAAACAGTAAAATGTTGGTGATAAAATTCTGAACAAAATCACACATCATTGCTGGTTTTAAATGTGTTACTTTGATGACGTTTGATCGTGCATACAGTACAAACCTTGGTGCCAGGCTGGATTTCGTACTGTTACACAGCTGTTTAGACCACTAGACCATCAGGATAACACTAAACATACGTTTTGTTGTTGTGCATACAATTATGCAAGTACTGAGAGTGAATAAGTCAATGGTAATACTTAATCATACTGAAATATTTTGCTGGTGATCAGTAGGTCTCAGCCTCTTATGCCTCGACCTTTCAGTATAGTATATGACTTCTTAATCATTCTAAGTGCTAAATTATTGTCTTTTACTGGCTTCTGTTTTTAATTTTCCTTTAATTGTATTTTATTTTTATTTTTCTATTCTCTTCTAATCTCTTTCTTTCTTCCTTTCTTTGGAATGTATGATTTTAATGTATTTTTATGCTTCTGTAAAGCACTTTGAATTGCCTGGTGTATGAATTTTGCTATACAAATAAATTTGCCTTGCCTTGCCTGTACTCTGCTGTCTCCTTCACAACCGGTTTCAAGACCCCAGTCTTGAACTCAGGACCGCGTGGTTCATAGTCAGCACTTCGACCCCTGGACTCTTGGCTCTGCTGGTGAGCATGATGTCTGTTTGCACCGCTTAAAATTGAATACCATGGAGGTTTATGGGAATTAATGCAGCTGAAGTTAAATATTTGCCCAAATGACGCACTTACAATTAAATTAGAAGAAACCAATAATTGTTACCAAGTTTCTAAAAAGACGTTTCCTCTCAGCTGAAGATAAATATAAAAGTAATGCTGGTCAGCTAATCCAGGGCAGTGGAGAGGGCTCACCTGGGTTATCACACTAACTCAACTAACTGAGCAATGACTGGAACGGCTTCACTGCTTTACTATTGCAGAGAAGGACAGAGACATAATTTTACAGCCCATTGACCATTTCCCACTGTTTTCCAGTAATTTCTATTCCATTTCATTTGATGAAAATAAAATTGCACCATAAACACTGAAGTTTGAGATGGACAATCCACCCAAGCGACCAGCAGGTCTGTAAAACTACAGAATGCTTTGGAGAATAGTTTTTCTGATACTTCAACGGGTTTTTGAATGTCTTATTTAGTTGGACAGACGTTTCTCAACCTGACAAGAAACAGTTAACAGTTAAACACTTAATCCTCCTATCATCCTTCATGCCAGAAGTGAGATCAACACATGGAAGGAACACAGGCAAAACTGCCATTTACATTTTTAAATTTCAGATCCATCTTTTGCAAGTTGCTGCTTTAATTTGAAACTTGCAAATATGGAGCCGAGCTGAGCCTCTCACAGGGAGAGCAGAACAGGTGGAGCTCAGGAGGAGTTTCCCTTTCAGCTTCTGCAGAAGAAACATCTCAGTCACATAAGCAGAGGCTGTCCCTCAGGGACGACCCTGAGCGGACAGACAGCGGTCTGCTCCACGGTGGGAGGGTGTCTCCCTCCTTCAACTGCCGCAGCTCACGCTGTTATCTGACTTTTAAACGAAGTTGAGGAAAGCGCCGCGGTAGGTCCTCCCACTCGTCTCCACAGCAACGGTCACATGATTTCACTCCCACACATACGTGGACAAGTTGCCCCGAGAATTCAGCCAAACAGGAAGAGAAGTTAACTTTCAAAATAAAATCCTCAATGTTCTACAACTCGGGAGAGAGCAAGCCATTGTTTTGCCTTTCTGCGTGTCCTGAGAGAGGAGAAGCTCCTGTGTTCAGAGGCATCTTCTTTTGTCAATATGTGCTTTACTGTGGCATATATTCAACGATGTCTTTAACAAATGAATACAGTATTTGGAATTTGTAGTCACGTTGTTGTGACACATTTCATAGTCAAAATGTGTCCAAAGTTATTTCAGTACTATGGTCTCATTACTGTGTCTGTAACTGCCTTTAATCACACATATTGTTTCATGTGTTTAATTATGATGATGGATTACTGAGCCATCGAACTTGGAACAAGCACAGGGGACCAAGAGCCAAAACTTGAAGTGACTGCTCTTGTTGGAAAGTCGAAAGGCTCAGTCTCATTCAGGAGTATTACTTGGTGTTTATGACTCTGTGTTGTTGCTTTCATTTTATTTCTTGTGTGTCACTATTAACAGAGTGATGCTGAGGCACAGCATGTCAGTCAGCCTATGAGAAGGACCATTGTTCCCTCGGCTGCCGCATCCTCAAACGTGAAATTGCTTATTTTATTTTGAAGGCAGAATCTCTTATGTTCCGGTATTATATGTGAAGCTTAACTTCTGTGGGCTCGTCGTTGGCTTACATCACGATGACAGCCCGTGTTTGTCACATGAAACATGTAACAGTGTTTGTAGTGAACAACGCGCTCGTCTCCCGCACTGTCACCAGCTCTCCAGCGTGTCCTGTCCCTGTCTCACAGCCGCGGGTATGATTCTGTCCCTGGGATGGCTCTCCGCTTTGCTCGCGGGGCTTTTCTCCGCTCACGTCTTACAGAAACTCTGCTTCCCGTACTTTTGGAGGGACCTGCTGTTTCTGCTGAAGGTAGTCGGGTACGGCTTGAAGCTGGAGTGGTTCAAGCTGACGTCCAGCGTGTGTACGGTCCAGGACAGGTTTATCCAGCAGGCGCAGCGCATCCCCAATAAGCCGTTCGTCATCTACGAAGGAGGCGTCCACACCTACCGGGACATCGACACACGCAGCAACAGACTGGCCAATGTTTTCCTGGAAAAAGTGAAGTTGAAGAAAGGAGACTGCGTCGCCTTGCTGATGAGCAACGAGCCGGACTTCTTGTGCGTTTGGTTCGGGTTGACGAGGGTCGGATGCTCGGTGGCTTTCCTCAACACGAACATCAAGGCCAAGTCTCTGCTGCACTGCCTGAACTGCTGCGGAGCCAAAACTCTCATTGTTGGTTCAGGTAAAGCTCTCACCGTCTGTCCACTGAGCTCAGGACAGGCACATGTCCACAGTGTCCCTGAGGGGACTCATCTTTTCATTCGAATATTTGAAAGTTGATAATAATGGCAATAATAGTAATAGTGATAATAATAATAATAATAATAATAATAATAATAATAATAATAACGATAAAAAAAAATGTTAGGCTAATATTTAGTTTTTTAAATTAACTGTCCATCATTAACATCAGTAGTTTGAGAGATAACTTTGCATCATTGCCCCCTGCTGGTTTTAGTCCTGCTCAGAAAAGAATATGAAACTCTCAAACCTGCACATTTATACTTCCATCATTCTGATCCTCTGTGTCTTTGACTCCTCAACATCCCAGATTAACTCTGAGCTGCAGGTATAAGGTATATCTCTGCATTAAGAAAAGACACCATGCTGGTTTCTTATAATATTTAGCACAGTGACACTGCCAGCCCTGTGATCAGCTGCCATGTCAGGAGTCAGTATCTGCTTTTATAGCAGTGGTGGAAGATGTTTCAGAGCCTTTGCTTAAGTAAAGTCAATTTTTTATGATGAAAACACTCCATTATACTAATGGTTCTGCAGAACAGAACAGAATGTCTCCTCTCAGAGTGTTGTGTGTATATGATAATAAAGCTAGTAATGATAGTACTATTCTTATTGATACATTCATTTATGAGTGGCATTTTAATGTTGCAGACATTTTTAACAGAAATATCAAACCTTCTTCAGTGTCAGTTTCTCCAGCTTCAGTTTTTCTCTAACCAGTAACAAGTGTAGCTGTTGAGTACTGTAACTGTAGTGGAGTCAAAAGGACAATATGTCCTTAGTCTAGGAGTATAGACTCAAATGAAAATACTAGTTAAGTAAAAAGTAAGTCCCTCACAATTGTACTTACCTATATGAGCTGACTATGAAAGCACCTGCATCGACCTGATCTCAGTCCTGTAGATGTCAGTAACCTTTTCCCTAATTCCAGGGTGTAGATCAGGGCTGCCCCAAGTGGGGCCTGTGTGCCAAAGTTGGCCCACAATAAGGTTTGATTTGACCCATCAGATGCTTGTAGCAAAAAAATGAAGTTCAGCAAATTGTAATATTAATCCCTGTTTATGCAGTTTAATTTTTGTGGTATGTGGGATGTAGTGTGTAGGATTACTTCAGTATGAAGGATTACTCTTCATAGTCTGGGCAGAGCGACATGTTGCGCACAGAGTCAGTCAATTAAGGGACATTTTACATCTTAAACCTGCCAAATGGAACGTTTGTCCCTTCTGGTAGTGAGAGTGATTACACAAACACTGTCCATGTGCCTATGACACCATCAGCACACTTTACTCCTAGTTGTTGACGTGAGCCAAGTGGGTATGGTTGCTCCTGCCCTCACTGTCAGTTTACCAGCATGAGAATGTCACCACAGACACCAGATTTCAAAACTCTGGTGTACAGTGAAATACAGAGACATTTACCTTGCAGCAAGAGGCTTAATCAGCATCATGTGCACTTGTTTGGCAAGGACATGAGTGTAAAAGACGTTCATACCAACTGCATGTTTAATAATTCAAGGTACAAGGTGATCGCTTTTGGCCCTCTGTAAAGTTTCAGTTTTGGTCCTCTAAGGGAAAAGTTTGGGCACCCCTGTTTGTAGATCATTATTAATTTTTAAGATCACCATTAATGACAAGGCAGTGAGTGTCTTCCTGCAGAGTCAGCCTGGAGACTCCTTATAGTATCAGGTGTTGTGCAGAGTGAGCAGGGGGTTTATTTAACAATGTAATGTGGATTGGACATCAGTGTAGCAGACTTTTAAAAGTAGACTGGGTGTCTGAAATTGATTTCAAAAGATGTCTCCTTCTTTGTGCCCCTCCAGCTGGTGGTATCCTTATTTACTTAATTGCTGGATGGAAGATTTAAACTGCCTAAATTAAAATGAATGAAAGAAGACGGTGAAATACAGACACAGTGTCATATGTATTTCCATTGCATACATGCATTCACTGTGTCATACTGTGTTGTAGGGACAATTATTTAGATATTTGTCTTAATAATTGAATGAATTGTTTTTCATTGGAAGATTAAAATCACACCAGTGTGACCACATTCAAGTCCAGTTGCCCTACATTCAGCCTTCCTCAGGTGACTAAGACCTGGATGACTGACAATACTCACAAACGTCAGTACATAATAAGGTTGGGCTGATGGATGATGCCAAGGGGATGCCCGACGGCCATCGACCACTTGGCTCTCTACCAATGCAACGTTGTAATTGTGTCAATAGTCATGTCAGAGTGCATTTTTTTCCTTGGGGATGAATAATCTATCTGTCTGTCTGTCTGTCTGTCTGTCTGTCTGTCTGTCTGTCTGTCTGTCTGTCTATCTATCTATCTGTCTGTCTGTCTGTCTGTCTGTCTGTCTGTCTGTCTGTCTATCTATCTGTCTGTCTGTCTGTCTGTCTGTCTGTCTGTCTGTCTGTCTATCTATCTGTCTGTCTGTCTGTCTGTCTGTCTGTCTGTCTGTCTGTCTATCTATCTGTCTGTCTGTCTGTCTGTCTGTCTGTCTGTCTGTCTGTCTATCTATCTGTCTGTCTGTCTGTCTGTCTGTCTGTCTGTCTGTCTGTCTATCTATCTGTCTGTCTGTCTGTCTGTCTGTCTGTCTGTCTGTCTGTCTATCTATCTGTCTGTCTGTCTGTCTGTCTGTCTGTCTGTCTGTCTATCTATCTGAATTAGAAATAATGACCTTCACTCTTCAAAGTCTGATCCATTTCAGTTTCAGTGAGGATCTGAGTGATTGCTCAATGTGGGAGTCAATCCTGAAAACTTCTAAGTTTGATAACATCCAAAAAAGCTGGGTGCTTCCTGCTGTACCATGCTTTAACGTGTGGTATTTGTAGGGCACAACAATATGAAATTTAGTTGAACCATGTTCAGCCTCTACCCATGTTTCAGTGGAAGAATCCTGTTTCCACAGTTAATAGGATTCATCATGCTGCAGCCATGTGACAGGATCCACATTGGGAGGTCATTGCTCAACCAAACAAGCATGATGCTAGTCAGGGGCACTGTCCTGACTACAACCCTGGTGCAACAGGAGACGGATTCATGGAATAGCTGGAACACTAATGAGAATAGATGTGCAGTACTTCCATTGGAAGTATCAACACAATATTGCAATTGATATGAAGACGTTTCCTGTTTGCGATGGTTGTAGAGATGAAGTGGCATCTGAACAGCACAGAGGATCTTGTAAAGTGAACTATATTTTATCAGAGGGATGGAGAATCGTACCACAGTGGAAGCTCTCTCTTCATAGCTCTTTGATTGGTGCTCTTTCCAGCTGCTGGGCTCCAAACGTAGGTTTCATAAGAGAGTTTGAGCTCACTCGATTCATGTTGGCTTTGGGCTTTGTAAGGCATATTTGTATGTGGACAGAAAAAAGATGACAGGCTGAATCTGAATCTAGAGGTCAACACGTGTACACCGTCCTCCTTTCAGCTGAAAATGACAACAGGGATCTGTTATTAGAATTTATTTGAACAAAGCAGCAAAACAAACAATAGTGATGTAAAATATGTAACATACAGTATATGAATGAACACATATGACTAATATACTACAGAACATAATTAAACTAACGTCCATAGAAGTGAAATAGTATAGACATACTCTTAATCACTCAGCACCGTTATGCTATGCTGCTGAACAGACTTGCAGATAATTATCATTCTCATAATAAACAATGAATGAAAATCTGCTAATTGGCTGAATGTATTTCTTCTGCAGAGAACCAGGCACGTAGGACATCATGCGTACTTGGCAGTGGTGAGGCCTATCCCCCTCTTCACAAAAAGTAGTACTCCAAGCAGCTCTCACCCTTCAGCCTGATGCAGTTTTTAGGGGCTCACTCAGGATAGTAATAATAACCCATGGTCTCAGACGGGGCTGAGGTGACAGTGGCTGTGGCATAACTGAATATTTAACAGGGTTTAATGAGGTGATTTCACTGATTGGTCATTATTCCTTGCATTTCGACATGTTTTAAAAAAGTCTCCTTATTAAAATGTACAGTATATAGTAGAAATGAACAAATCTTGGGCCAAACTTGAAGACGCCCAAGGCAGCGCCCACTTTGGGAAGCACTGCTCTAGCGCCTATGGGTCAGGAGCTACTGAGGAAAATCTAAATCTAAGGAGTTTATAGTTCAGACTGTATTGGCCAAAAAGCTCATCTGCTTCCTCTCTGTGAGCCACCACTGGACCAAATCATGCACTTTAGTCTCCGTAGCAACAAAACGTCTTTCTAAGTGTAAAGACAAAGCGTGCTCTGCTTATTTTCTCTAAGTAATTTATCCTTATTGTTCTGCATTGTAATGCCTTCAGGGTTATGATAGTAGCTGTTGCTCTGGGAGCTTTTACAGAGTGGGATTCATAGATATACACATAGTAGATTGCTTAGATAATGGTTATGATCATGCCTGAGTGACACCCCAGTGGTGCTAACGTGAGTCTCAGTAATGACCAACAAAGCAGAGCGTTACTCTGCTGCGTTGCTCTTGTACTGATTGTGATTGGTTTACTTTGTGTTGCATCACAGAACAGTTCTCGATGTATTCATTGAATAAAGACACTCATAATCAAATATTGCACAAACACGTTTGGAATTATTTACAGAGTCCCAGTCAGGAGTGGTGCTGCATTGTGAAATACTAACTATATACGTGACTTCAGACCTTGCAGTGGAAGTGGTGGATAATTTCAGTCAATGAGAAAGATATTTAATGTTTTCATTATAGCTCAATTCCTCCACAGTCTGCATGAAACACTGTTACTAGTTCCTAAATCCTTTTAAAAGTACATGTTTTATGATATGTAAGATAAGACAAGATAAGATAAGATAAGATAAGATCTTTATTGATCCCATCCCAGGGAAATGTAGTTGTTACAGCCAGCAAGTATTGCAAAGAGCAAGCACAGTGGCATAAAGAGGTCAAAATAAAACAGTGTACAGGATAAAGAATAAAAAAACAATTTTGTATATGTACGTTATGTACAGATTATAAAAAAATAGAAAAATCCTACTGCCATAAAAAGTACTATTGCTAATATTCTTATGTGAAAAGCAACTAATGACATGTTGAATTGCACTTGAGAAATACTAGGACTATGTATATGCTAAGTACTGCTGCCAATATGGGTAATAAATAGTGTTATTGCACATTTGAGAGAAATATACAACTTAGAAATTGCGCCAGATGAAAGGATAAACTAGCAGATATTAGCCTTGATAACAGTAGAGCAAAGCAAAACATATGTCATATATAAACATATATGTCATATATAATATTATATTATTAGCTTCTATTTGGTCTCATGTCTCTACATTACACACTTACAAAGCACATTGTTTACAGCACACTATCACTATTAAAACAAAGTAGATTGTAAGGAGAGGTAGTGGGAAGCAGCTGGCTTAGAAAGGGTAAGTACAATTCACACTATAATTCAAAGTATCCTGTTCCTGAAATATGGCTTCGCTGTCTCCATCTCCCAGATTTAGTGGAATGTCTGAACGGCATCCTGACCGGCCTGCTGGAGGACAACATTCAGGTGTGGGCCATGAAGAGCCAGAGTGAGCACACCCAGGTGAACACTCTGCTGGACAAGTTTGACGCTGCTTCTGACCAGCCTGTGCCGGCCGTGTTACGCGCCTGCACCTCCCTCAAAGCCCCCACCCTCTACATCTTCACCTCTGGAACAACTGGTGAGCGTGTGCTTCTCTGCAGCTCAGTCTCAGCTCGGACAGTTCTACTATTATTACACATGTAGTCTGTTTTCTTCCTCCTAGTCATCATAAATAGCTAAAAATGAAGCGTTACATACTGTTTAGTTAGTAGTTACTTAGGTGTTCTGCACAGCAAAAGAACTGAGAGATAAATAGACTTTTTTTCAGCTGCGTTTAACCAATGGCTGTCACTTTTCGTTGTGAATATGAGTGAATTGTGGTGGACACAAACACAACCACAGTGGATGGTACTGTTGCTTTTTGCCTGCTGGAAGTGTGAATATGCATCTGATGGACACTAATAACATCATAATCTACTGCGCACATCTTTACTGGGCTATAATGTAAGTTTTTGCTAGATAGCAAGCTCTCTATAATTCAGGATGTGTTTTTTTAACTAACCTCTGGCTCTCTGTCTTAGAGCCAGCTGTGTGTGTCATGGTTGTGTTGGTGACAGGGTAAACAGAGTAGTTCTCAGAAGACTCCTTCCAGCCTCTCTTGGGGATTCTGAGACCTCTCCCTTGTATAATCCTTTCAGTCTCCTTCCAGGAGAAGTGATGATTTTTCCTGGTACTAATGAATCAACTCATTTTTGATCAAACATTCAGTATCTAAAATACCACAAGAACAAATGCTGCCCTGTACAAAGACATGCAGGTTCGGTTCAGTTCAGATTTCCCTGGCTTTTCCCAGTGCATGCTGGGATAGACTTTGTGACCCAGAACAGATAATGGTATTCAGTAAATGTTTTTAACCTTAGGCCTACCATATGTCGTGGAACTAGTTTATATCTCAATTTAAAAGTGCATTAAGTCTGAATCTAGCGTGACGCAGAGGTTTGTAGAAAGACACTAAATGCTTGTTTCTACAGGAGTCAAATGTCTGTCAGAACAATGCTTTGACTTTCATCATCCATCACATGAACATCACACTGACCTGAAGAGTGGTTTGAAAACTGGGCGAGAACTTTTTAAGCATGGAAAGGGAAAGTGAGCATCTGGTGTTTGTTGGCATCTTGAGAGGACTGAAAGGATGACTGACTCATCGTATATGACCTGCATTCCTGTTTAGTTTTCTTTTTCATTATTGGAGTCAGAAACTTATAAGCACCACAAAACTATTAGCATTCAGTTGAAATGCAGCCTTGCATGACATTGTGTTGCATTGTCATGGAGGTAGCACATGGTTATGTACCCCCTCCTCGGCCTAACATTGGATCAAATATCAAATGTTTATTTTGCAGTGTCATGTCTTTGAATTTTTACAGGGCTCCCTAAGGCTGCAGTGATCACTCACCTCCAGAGCTTGAAGGCAGCAGCAGGTTTTTGGGCATTTGGGGCGACTGAAGATGATGTGATGTACACCCCTCTGCCACTCTACCACAGTGCAGCTTCCTTGGTCGGTATAGGAGGAATCATAGAGCTGGGTAGGCCTCAAAATATCTCTATAAGGCTAATTCCTTTGTATTCACTCAGTGCTGAAAGATTTTCTCCTATCTTGTCAGATGAAATCTCAACATCCAACAAACAACTGTCTAGATCAGGGGATTTCTGTTGGCCCACCCTCAGTCATAATTGAGACATAATTGAAGCTTTGGTAGCCTGTGTGTCTTTACATGTTGACACCATTAAAAGTATGCTGAATTAGCTATTAGCTGTTCCTTTTTTGCAATGTACACATGCATGTGCACGTGACACTATCACTGGGTTACTTTGAAACTGAAGAAAAGTTAAAACCTGGTGATTCTGAGGTAAGTCCTGGAGTCCACGGACCATTCATGGATGATTGTATGTGATGGAATATAAGTCAGACTGAATCTAAACGCATGTGCATCATGTCTGTGTGTTCAGCTTTGACTGATCTTTGACTCAAATTCACCTCACACAGCATCTCACTTCTCTCACTCTGTGCCTCCCCCTCAACTCAGTTGAGAGTTTACATTGTAATGTATTGACTGGTTTCATAGATTTTTAGTAGCAAAGTACAATTTATTAGTCATCACACATAGAACAAAACAAAATTGATCACATAGTCAACAGTTGAGTACAAGATGTACTTGTAGAAGTTTTCCCCTCAAAATCTGCCTCAATTGGCCATCCAGTTAATGACCCAAGCAGCGGGACGTAGATTTTTTGCATTTTTAAACAGCTATGCAGAGACCCATCATCAGGAAAACCTCTTATACGCTCATATGCTTTGGACTCAAAGGTATCTATTCTAAACTTGTACACAAAGTGGACTTTGGTGGAGTGTTTTAAGACTGACACTGATATGATAATATGAAGACATGTTTGCTCATTTCATGCCCATTTTTATCCAACAAATGATTTGGGTTCCATGCCAGATACAGAGCACTGATTCTCTTGGCAAACTGCTATTCAGAATTGCAGACAGTGTCCACTGAGCACTGAGTTTGCCTGCCAAACTATGTGACCCCTGTGAGGACCCACTGTTTCACTTCAACTGGCAGCTTAATTAGAGGCTTCAGAGCAGGAAGTGGACACTGGGGACGATTGTGAGAACATTATTATTGTTTTTAAGTCATTGTTGCTGTGTTTCCAGCCTGCATAGAAAGTTCAAAGTTCAAATTCATATTTGAGTTTCCACCACATTTTAATAGTCACCACTGCCTGTTTCAGCAGATAATTTAGCATGAGCTTAAAAGTAGTTTTAGAGTTACATAATGGTTTTTGAAAGGCAGCAAATTTACATACATATGGCATGGAATAACCCAAGCCTGACCTTTAAAGAGGCGTATGGTAGCTTGCAGACAGGACACAGTCTGCAGTGTTATTTTCTAATGCTGGAGATGAGGAAAGCCCTCACAACTGAGATGAACTTTTATGCCTGAAAGTAACCAGAATAACATCCAGCTGTCTTTTAACCTTTACCACAAAATAACACTGAAAGACATGGTGTCTTTTGCAATCGATTAGTGAACCAAAGAGTATGCATTGATACTTTGTACCTCAGTTTTTGAAAGACGTCAGTAAAGCACCCTGTGTTCTGTTTGAGATGTATCTGTTTGTCCTGTGAGGACATAGATTAATGTTTGAACGTCTCTTTGTGGAGTGTTTATCCATTCAGGTCAATAACTGGGTTCTACCTCAGGTGAGCTGAAACCATTTGACTTTGTGTGTTATTTACCACCTAAGAGATCTAAATAGTGAAACATTGCAGGTTTCATCAGAAAGCAGTAAACAGTTCACTCCATATCCACTCATTTGGATATATTTTTGTAGTAGTTAATGTAACTGACATAGGCAGTGCAGCCAGTGCACCAGCTAAGCTTGTGCAGGCTCTGCCCTCTGCCCTGAGTGGTTGAATTGCACACAAGTAGCACCTCGAGTTGTAACTTCACTACAATCAATCAATAATAACCATAGCAATTTGTACACCTTCAAGTAAAGTAACTCTTGTCTGTCATGACTGCCGTCACATTCTCTGATGTCTATATGTCATACGTATATACTGTACAGCTGTGTATTATTAACAAATGAACTATGTAAGCTATGCAGTTAGATCATTTGTGAACATTTTTTGTGTGTTTAGTCTGTTAAATGCAAGGTGTAGGTTTCCAGTGAATGAAGCCATAGCTTGACACTCTATCAATTGCACAAAAAATCCACAGGACCACTCGGTCGAGTTGAACTGTTTAATTCAACACAAGTTGGTACAGGACGTGTAAGTGTCAAATTTTCCAATTGTCAAAAAAATGAAAAACAAAACAAAACACAAAACTTCTGTCTTGTGGGAGTATGAAGAAGAAAATTGGAAGCAACAAAGTCAAAAATATTACAAATGTAAATTATCCACACACATTTTAATTGAAGGATTCAAACAATTAACTTAATGCATTACTGTAAATGTGAATGTTATTACTCAGTCATACGCACATTCAGTGATGTTAGCTCTGCCCTGCTCTTATTCTTCATGTCACCTGTCACTGTCAGCAGAGCGATCCTTCTTAAAGGTAAAGCATAATACAACTTGCTCCATGGCAGAGGAGAGACACAATGCCCTGGCTATCCTGGAAAACAACTCGAAAATACTCCAACAAGTACAATTATTTAAAAAAGTCACTTCAGTAAATTGAAATGAACACAGTCACCTCCAGAAGTGTAAAATAAGACGTTTTGTGCTGTGAGGTACATTTCTCTCTGTCTGTCTGTCAAACACACCAAAAAATGAAAAGAACAAGACCGGAAGCAGGGCGTCTGTCACAACATAATATAAGCACACAGTGCTTCAAATAAGGAGGTCTCTGACCTGCAGCAAGTGCACACAGATTTACAGTAACTAGGTTACTACAGTGCAGCTAACGTTTAAAGTCAGTGCTGTGTAGTGTGACCACAGGTATGAATGCCGTTACCTTTAAATGTGTTCAGATGACACTTGTTTGAAACATGCTGAGACGTTCAGGATGTCTCAGCATAGCTGGCCCTCCTGCATTGTGTTGTGAATGTGGTGATCTGATGAATTTAATGACACTGCTGTGTGTTGTGTCACAGGTGCGACCTGCGTCTTGAAGAAGAAGTTCTCGGCCTCTCAGTTCTGGAATGACTGTAGAAAACATGACGTGACTGTTTTCCAGTATATTGGTGAGCTCTGCCGGTACCTCTGCAACCAGCCGAAGGTAATCATCTGTTTGGCATTCAGCTGTGAGTGTTTCAAAAGTAAGATCATACGTACGGAACAGTTTATTTGTGGTGGTATAAAATTACCATCAAATCAAACTGACATTGTTGTATCACCCTCCTGAAGGAGAATCGGCCCTCTGGATACTTTAATATAGTCACTTATTAGTGTTCCACTGTTCTCGTAACATGTCTTCTTAGTGATTCCCTTGTTTGCAGGATGGCTTCATTCTGTCTTAATGTATCTTAAAGTATCTGAATGTTTTTTCTGTCCTGTACTGTTGACATGAATCATATTATCCACACACCAGGCTACAAACATACATTACCACCTAATGAATGGCAGAGTGAGTGAGTGAGTGAGTGAGTGAGTGAGTGAGTGAGTGAGTGAGTGAGTGAGTGAGTGAGTGAGTGAGTGAGTGAGTGAGAGCAGAGCAGCGGTGCAGAGCGTCAGTCAGTGCTCTGTACAGTAGGCAGACCTTACAGTCACTGCTACTTGTGAATCAGTCAAGTAACATTGTGCACAACTATGGCAGAAAGACAAGCTGGGTCTTTGTTTTAATGTTTGCGTCCTCCCATACTGGACACATAGACATGAATACACACACACACACACACACAGTGTGAGGGCAGAACTCATTCCTTCCTGAGGCTGGACTCAAAGTGCTCTTTGTCCACTCTCTGTTATGTAGCTGTGTGGGTGGAAGGCTGGCCATGACTGTCCTCATCACTGACTGGCAAATTAAAGATGCCGACACATTAAGCACCTTTTTATGAGGTCAATGTGTGCACACAAGCACGAGTACTAATGACTGCTTGTATGCTCTCATTATGCAATGTGACAATGTGATCAATGTGCAAACATGGCAAGTGCCTTAGAACTCATCAATAGGACACAAATATACCTAGCAAGGTTACTTGATCAGGAGTTAACCAACAAAGAACTGTGTCTAGTATACTGTTTGACCTTCACTCAACCCCTCCTTCGAGCAGCATCTGTCTAATCATAGTTCAGTTGGTGTAATAGGCCCTAGCAGACCTGTGGAGCTGTGCATTTCTCTACATGTTGATGTGGTCTGCATGAGTATCTCAAAAGTTTGGAGGGTGGTGTCTTTTTTGACGTCTTTCAGTCAAGTCAAGCTGCAGATGTGTCCATTTTCTTACATGCTTACAGGTTACATTAGAAAAATATCACATCCACTGTTTGTGGGTATGTTAACCCATGAGCCAAGATGCATTTTTATCAGGATTCAGAGTATTGATAGGAGCTCAGTCCTGCTCTCTGTTTGTTTCAGGGAAGTTCACACTACCATTACGTTTGCCAAACTCATGGCTTCGTCCTCATGTCCTCAAATCTTTCTGTTTTGTAAAACTGAAGCACATGTTTGAAAATACAAAGAGTAAAGCGTAAATTAAATCTAACCACTATATTACTTTTCCAAAGACCATTTGTCCTCTGAAGTAAGCATCCAAACATTCAAGGGTTATGTTGTAACCTTTTGACTAGCCTACATTTTCTCATTTTGTATTAACACCACGCTATGAGGTGCCCAAGCGCTACACTGGAATACAAAGGGTAAGGATTAGGGTTAGCCAAGTAGTGCTAATGGTTATGGTTCAGGTGTGTCTCCAGGAAATTGATGGAAGTCAATGTAATGTCCCCAAAAATGATGGAAACATGACTTTTTGTGTGTGTGTGTGTGTGTGTGTGTGTGTGTGTGTGTGTGTGTTTTGTATAGACAGAGATGGATAAAGTTCACAAGGTGCGGATGGGTGTTGGAAACGGGTTGCGGCAGGACGTCTGGCGGGAGTTCCAGAGTCGCTTTGGAAACATTAAAATGTGTGAGGTGTACGGCTCCACTGAGGGAAACCTGTGTTTCATGAACCACATCGGCAAGATCGGAACCGTGGGCCGCTCCAACTTCATCTACAGGGTGAGTGCTCAGTAAGACGTGAAGAGGGAGTGAAATCCATACAAGTAGTATTGTGAATTTCCCTTGGGGATGAATAAAGTATCTATCTATCTATCTATCTATCTAGTAGTAGTAGTAATAACAATGATATTGATAATGATAAACTTTATTTGTATAGCATCTTTCATACAAAACTTGAATAAGGCTGAAAATAAAGAGAATGCATTACATAACAAGTAGTAATTTTAAGCACAATACCAAAGTGAGATCACATAAAGACAGATGAAAACTGATTTCTTGAATGCACCTTTATGGCAGATTATGTACACAGAGAGTCCACAGACAAATTAAAAGCACAGGGGTTCACCCATCAGGAGCATGAATGTGGTCTATAAATGTAATGACAGTCTGCCTCTTATAGTATTATACCTTTCATAGACAAGTGTATTTTGCCTGAAAATTCAGGGACTCGTTCTGAATTAAGTTGAGGACGATGAGTTGTAGATATCTGTCATGGCAATGATGAACGAACACATAGAGGGAAATAAAGTGGGTGTTCTGCTGTATATTTATGTATAATGTGAGTCTTGCTGGAGTAGAGGATCAGTGTGCACAGAAAGCATGGAGCTGCATACACACATCTGCATTACACTGACCAACAAATACCCCAAGCAGTGGCTCATTAACATCATTCCCCTACACTTCTGACTCAGTGGGTGTGTGTGCTTCAGTCTGCATACATGTGAGAACGTTTCAGTAATGTCTTCTTGGCATAAGGCCAACAGAAGTTATTCAGCCTAAAGGACTTCTAAGTATTGTAACTAATAATAATAATATTAATAATGTTATGGATGCTGAAACTGTGCAGCTGCCTGAACTCATTAGGATACAATATACAGCTTATGAACTGTAAGTTGACGCAGACATACTTTTGACTATATGTGCACAGCTCACAGTAAACATGCATATGTATGCCGGTGTATATATGCATGATGTAAATCTATTTTTAAACATGATGGCGATCCAGGTGTATGGTTTTGAGGTGTATACATCATACATACAACCCAGGTTCACTCCCCAGTCTTTGCTTATCAGGCACATCCTGTGACAGAAGCAGAGTGCAAGACTGAATTTGACCACGAAAGAGCACAGGGTTAGCTGTTGAACTCTGGTGAGGGGTGGGGGAGGGGTAAACAGCTTAGAGGAGATCTGTCAGGTCATGTATTATCTAGGAAGTAGCAAGTGTCCTCCATCAGAGGGGTGCTTGAGGGTTCACTCAGTGGACTCTATGTAGTTACTGTACCCGGCATCAACACAGTATCACGAACACCTGTGGAATATAAAATCATCAAATATCACAATAATTGTCTCTGTGAAGCTTCAGTGTTATGTTGTCTCAAAGAGGTGTTGATCCATTTTACATTATAATGGATTATACAGTATTGTGTTTTTGATATTTTATTGTATTTCTGTGTTTTATTATAGATGATGATGAGGTTATTATTGTGTCATATAAACAAGTCCAGCCTGCATGAGCTCAGCACAAATGAATAGAAACCTGATCCAGAATACAACACATACATTTTCAAATGATACTACACAAGGACAAAAACAAAAAAACAAACAAAAGACAAGTCACATGTTTTACCACAGATTTTCAGACCTACAACATAATCCGTCGATTACTAATAAAGCTACATATAAAACTGTGACCAGAGGAGAAATCCAACAGAAAACTAGCTCAACTGTCCATCATATCTCGTTTTCTCGGCTTTTGAGATAAAGTTAGCAAATTTAAAAACGTCAGAAATTTTCGACAAAATCCTGCTTTTTATCTGCCTACTACAATGTTTGGAATACAGAAGAAATGTGATTAACTTTCCACTTCCACTAAAATCACACAGCTCACACAATTTATTTCCTCCTGAGTACTTTGGAGTCAGCTGACCTCTGGAGAAACAACACCAATCTTAATTGTGCAACAAAGGATTTTTGTCCACTGGATAAGTGTGATTAATAAGTATTTGTTTGGGGTTCAACATGATATTTTCAGACCATTTTTCTTTGAAAATGGCTGTAAGCTGACTTTTCATGGTGTTAGCATTACAACATACATTACTCCTGCAGATACAGTTACATTTTGTTTGTTATATTGTAATAGCAAACATATTACAGTAAGATGTAGTCAGAAGACAACAATACAATACAAATGTGATAGAATGTAGATTTAATACTATATAATGTACTACAACACAATAGTCATGTTTATTTTGTCCTTTTGGTGGTCAATGTAACAATATTATGCAACTGGATTGTAATACAATTATAATACAATGTTTCTGTTATATACTAGCATACTTAATATTTTAAAAACAACAAACATGTTGGAATAGGATGTACTACAAGACAATAGCAAGACTATATACAGGTCTTGAAATATAATTTAATTCAATATAATGTAATACAACACAATACCTCACAATTACAAGAAATACAATAGTAAGATGTTACTGTTATGTTATGTATTATTACAGTTTCAAAATAAACATTTTGTATATGATTTAATACAGTATAATGTAAAACAATACATTAATACAACACAATAACGTAACAGTATTATGCAGTAAATATAATTTATGATAATTTCATTATTAAAATTCCAATAATTTGTAATATGATAGGGCGGCACGGTGGCGCAGCAGGTTGTGCGCGTGCCTCACAGCAAGAAGGTTGCCGGTTCGATCCCCGGGTCAGGCGGGGGCCTTTCTGTGTGAAGTTTGCATGTTCTCCCGTGCATGCGTGGGTTCTCTCCGGGCACTCCGGCTTCCTCCCACAGACCAAAAACATGCTCATCAGGTTAATTGGTGACTCTAAATTGTCCGTAGGTGTGAATGTGAGAGTGGCTCAGGGTGTACCCCGCCTCTCGCCCGTTGACAGCTGGGATAGGCTCCAGCCCCCCCCAACCCCGAAAGGGATAATCAGGGGTATAGAAGATGAATGAATGAATGAATGTAATATGATAGTAAGGTAATATGATAGTAAGGTGATTGTAACATGATTGATAAAATAATACTGCTTCTGGTGTGAAAATAATGTGTCAGGACATTGACATTATTATGCTGCTGAAACTTAGAAAGAGGCTGCGTAATGTCATCTTGGATTGTTAGTCTTAGTGATTAATCTGTAAGTCTGTTGAAACTGTTACAAAGGATGAGCGGGGAGGTGGCTTTCCTGTGACTGTTGTAGGTATTAGCCTCTCTAATGCTTACAAGAGTGGCTACATGTATTTAGTTCTAATCTCTGACCCGAGCTATTCTTAGATCTGCCCTAGTGCTTTACCTGCTGGCCCACTAACTGTTACAAAAGATAGTTATGGAAGTGAAGTTGTACAACATAATGATGCCAGGACACATATCCTGATTTAGTTAACAGGATTTCTAGTTCTGTAACATGTAGTAAAAAGTTCTTCATCTTCAGTTGAGGTTGGTGGTGCTGGAGGAGGTATTCAGATTCTGACAGTAGCAACATTGCAGTGTAAAGACACTCCATTACAAGTAAAAGCTGTGCATTGACATCGTCCGCAAAATGTATTTCAGATATCTTGTAATTAAAATTTTCCATTTGCTCAATCATTTTTCACGGCAGACTTTGTGATTAATAACTTTGATGAAGACTGCACATTAATAAGGCTGCATTCTTATTTCATTCAGAATGATTGTTCATTAACCAGGCTAACCTTTTTTAGCACTGCCCACTGGAATGATATTTTCTTTGAACTTTTTTGTAGCTCCTGTTCAAGTATGATCTGGCAAAGTATGACATGGTGAAAGATGAACCAGTGAAAGATCAGTATGGTTTCTGTCAGCGGGTGAAAAAAGGTAAGAGTGCAACTTCTAAACATTTACACAAATTCATTTTCTCTGTAGAATTTTTTTTTTCTTCAGAAATTGACCTCATCTTAAAATTATCTGCAATGATTTTAGACTATTTGTACGATTCTTATTCTCAGGTGAGACAGGACTTTTACTGTCCAAGGTGAGCGCCATTAGCCCGTTCTTTGGTTATGCTGGGAGCAAGCAGCTGACTGAGAAGAAGTTGATGAGGAATGTTTTCGTGAAGGGAGACGCATACTTCAACACCGGCGACCTCATGGCCGAAGACCAGGAGGGCTTCATCTGTTTCAGAGACAGAGTGGGTGACACCTTCAGGTACGCTGGGATAAGATGTTTGAGATGTTTCAAGTGTAGGCACAAACCATACACCAGGACCTTGAAAGCATCTGTCACTTAGATGATGTTCAGTCTGATGATGTCATTAGGCTTGAAGACAATAATAGCACAAAGCCTTTGAGACAAGCTAGAGGTGTGGAGTTAAGAGATGGGGGCATTTACCACGCAGGGAAGGCAAAACAAAGAGATGATATACAGTAGGGAGCTAAAGTCATGCCATCTCATCCGGGCCCGCCTGTGATCCACAAGCTTCTTTTACTCAGTGCGGTCTCTCATTCAGCTGTTAACAAGGTTTTTGGACTTTCAGTGGACAGTTAATAGAACAATCACAAAGACGTTTCAGTGTTAATCCAAACAACATCATCAGTTGGAAAGTGACAGGAAGTGACACAAAGAAGTCACATGATCATCACATAACCTGAGATGCAGAAGTCACATGACTACTGAAATGTTGAAAAGTGTGCTTACCAGAGGAGATGGTATTCCCAGCAGCTTATGACAGTACCCTTCTCCCTCTTTGGATAAACAGTGAAACGTGTTGGTGATTGTTCTTTTAATTGTCCAGTGATCTTGATAGAGTATGTTCTGGGCTTTACTTTGTATATTGTCTGGCAAATTATCATTCACAACAGGACTTGCTACTAGGAGTTAAAACTTCCATCATTTGAACAACCAACAATTACTTTGTTAGTGTACAAAAACTACAACTCCTGTGAAGATTTAGGTGCAGGTACTTTTGTCATTGATACTTGGTTTCAGATCTGACGTGGGCCGCTGTGGAGCATGGGTAAGCAGTAGATGCATCCTGACCAGCTCCTGTCTATTTTGTTGTTGTTGTTTGCTGTCTAAATATGTTAGCAAACGGGTGGCACGGTGGCGCAGCAGGTAGTGCACGTGCCTCACAGCAAGAAGGTCGCTGGTTCGATCCCTGGGTTGGGCAGGGTAGAGTGGGGGTTAATTGGTGACTTAAAATTGTCCATAGGTGTGAGTGTGAGTGTGAATGGTTGTTTGTGCATATATGTTGCCCTGCGATCGACTGGCGACCGGTCCAGGGTGTACCCCGCCTCTCCATCCCCCCCATAGTCGGGGTATAGAAAATGGATGGATGGATGTTAGCAAACGACTTATTCACAGTGTTGTGCCTGAACGTGTTCATTGAATGATAGTTCATGAACTCGTTCATATTTTGGGCGAACGTGAACTGAACGTACTGTATTACTGCCTGATGAATGTTACTGTGAACTCGTTCATTCTGGTGTCTGTGAACGGCACGCTCTCTCAGTTTAACTTCGTTCAATAGGGTGCCAGATTTCTATAGAGCCTTATAAGCGAAAACCCGGCAAAAACACACCGTAAACAGGCTTTAATATGTAGTGGAAAAAACACCCAATCTGGCAAAACCAGTCACCAGTGTCGTATTGCCGCATGCGTCATCAAAACAAAAAGCAGCAAGGAGGCGTCGTGTGATCATTTAAACGAGTTTTATGACAAAGTCGGTGAGGATTGGAAAAATCTTACATTTCTGTGCAAACTTTGCCCGACGGCTTTCAAAAAGAAAATCTGCACTTCAGTCACATGCGGTGAAAGCTGCAGCTGCTACTAGTGTGGACTGAATGGACAGCAACAAAGCGTTAAAACAACAACGGGTGAATGCTGTCCCCTCAATGCTAATGTAAACCATGGTTGGATAAGGATTCAAAATTGGATATGAAGATGAAATCTGACGCACAGTTACAGTGTTAAAACTGATAAAATAATTGCTGTCTGTGGTTCTATATGGGCTGTGGCAATAATTTTGAAAAATAATAGCTCACAGCAACATATGGAAAAAAAGAACTATGAACTAGTTCATTTTTAGAACGGTGAACTTAGTTCAAAATGTTGAATTATGAACTCTGAACTGAACTAGTTCATTTTAAAATCTGTGAACTGAACTTTGAACTAGTTCATGTAGAAAGTGAACTTTCCCAACTCTGCTTATTCATTCCCTCACGTATTCATCAAGAAAGACTTCACAGTGACAGGGAAAGGTGGTTCGCATCAGGAACAAGCACATAAAAGGCGACCGGCACTCAACATTGACAAGGCTAATCCATGACCTCAAAACGGAGATGCCATTGATGAAGACCATGATGATGAACCTCTCATCTATGGTCAGGCTACTGAATCCTTGCAGAATGAAACTTGCTCTTTCTTGGGCATTGATACATTTGTCTCTTGTCTCACGGAGGTTGATTTCAATACTCTGCAGTGGTTTCCTCCGTTTCTTCACCTAAGGTACATTTACCAGGTTGGCCATGTGGAAATCTGTGGACTTCATGTTTGGAACTGAGGTAGTTGTGTAGGTGGGTAGTTAGGTACTTCTCAAAAGTAAGGTTACCCCCAAGTGGGCTCCTTTGGTCGTCTGGAGAAAAGCCCAGATCCTGAGCCCAGAAAACCAGGTTTTACAATGTTCTGCTTCCCCCCAGGGGAGGGTATCAGTCCACTTAAATCGCTTTAGGAGGCTGACTTGGGCCTAACCATTTCAAATGATCCTATATTTTCCAAATATCGTAATGAATGCAAGGTTTCTGAGGGGTCATACTTCCATTGTATTTTTGATTGTCCCTTTATAAAAAAAAATGTGGGGAAAGGTTTATGAAGAAAATTCTGAATTGTTTGGTAAAAATGTAGACATTAAACCTCTGTTTGTATTCTTGGATTACAGTCAGCCCTGAATCTCAAACCCACCATATTAAAACTGCTTGATCTTTTGTTTTGTGTTATATGATGTTTAGTCCTCTCTGTTCTGCTGCTGTCACAGACCTCTCTGAGCCCGCCACAGCCACTCAAGTCACTAATGGACTTATCTCTTCTGTCAAGCCATGACATTTAGCCTGCAACAGTCCAAGGCTTATGGGAAATGAAATTTGTTAAGAATAGCTGTACTTATCTAAACATATGGAGGGAACAACACAAAATACCATTGATGAGGGCTGCGCTCCAAAGCTGGATTTTTAGTTATTTGCATTGTTCCAAAACTGAGAGAGGTTTTCCACTTCTAGAACATGGTAAATGGATATAGTGCTATTCTAGTCTACTGACATGTCAGAGTACTTTTCATTACATGTCAACATTCACCCATTCAAACACATTCATACACTGATTAATACACTTGGACATGGAGGAGCCAGAGATCAGATAACCGACCTTCAGAAAAACAGCCATCTCTCATAAAATCCTCTTGAGACCGGCATAACTGAGGAGCTCTGGTTTCAGTACAGCTCTCTATTTAGTTGCATTGTGGGAAATGTAGGATCCAGTGTTTTTGGAGCTTTACTCTTACTCGACTCTGCTGCCTCAATTATGACCTTTTTTTTTAAATCTGTCACTTGTGAACCACACAACCTATGGACATGCAATACTAAATTACTGAAGTGCCACTTATAAGGAGCCAGGAATCAATCACAAATTTCTGAATAATTACTCACCTTTTTCTAAATTGCCATCTTCTCTTCTCTCCTTTAATTCGAACGCATTCTTGGTTTCATGGCTTTTCACTTTTGTCGGTAAAAACAATGTCAGGAAGAGGAATTACATTCAGGTTTCCTTCACAGCACTGAGATAACTTTCATTGAAGTTACACATAATTGGTCTACGTATCAAGTATTTGTTTATGATATATGGGACCACACTGTCATTATCAAGGTGGCTTAAAGATCTCAGTAGTTGTATAAAAAATGATAAAAGAGAGCTTGGGAGAGACGCTCAAACCTTACTTAGTTTTTCATAAATAAGACAGGCATAAATCTGATGAATCTGATGTTGGAAAGTTGTTGTTTTTTCACACCATGTCATTAATGTAATTTTGACTTTTGAGGTCTACCCTTCCCACCAGGGATTCACATTGTGCACCTGCACACAATAGATTCACAGGAGATGATGCAGCATGAACTAGGTGTGATCCAGAAGTCAGAAGTACTTGTCATACAATTCAGCCATGAGGTCAGTGTTCGGGTGTCAGATGATCTTGTTGTTTGTCTTTTTAATCCACCAGTTACCACTGGTGTTGGCCCATCTACCATGGCTGGAATCTACAGGATCTTAACTAAAAACAGAAACAAAAAAACAAATATACAGACCTGACAATGTTTAAAAGAAAGGAAAGAATAATTAGACACAGTACAGGCTCCGCATTACCATAACAGATTAGAGGCTGGTCTGAAACAGCCGGCTCTGTCCTGAGTGTATATTTACTGTATTTCATGCAGTTTACTACACTTGCACTGTTAATTCCCAAGTTGCCCATCAGCAGGATCAACAAAGGATTATCTTACCTTAATCATGTTGATTGAAATTTTCATCATTTTTCCCTGATTTCAGGTGGAAGGGTGAAAATGTAGCAACCACAGAGGTAACAGAGGCTCTTGGGCAGCTGGATTTTATCCAGGAGGTGAACGTGTATGGAGTGGAAATACCAGGTATGTTAAAGATGTGTTTGTATGTCTGCTCTGCTATCCAGATATCACTTGGCAACAAAATTACAAAGCCTTTGAAAACTTCCACCATAGACGTTTTCAGAATAATCATTTCATAATCATGGTCTGAACCATATTATCCACAGGGCATGAGGGCAGAGCAGGAATGGCTGCCATGATTGTAAGACCAGGCTTCACGTTCAATGGGAAGAAACTGTTTGAGCATGTGACGAGAGATCTACCAGCATATGCTTATCCACTCTTCATAAGGCTTCAGGTAATGATCGGAGGCACGCTTGCATTCTGTTGTCTGCATCTTCAATTTGTTGATGGGTGCAGACAACAAAGGAGCTGGTGAATTGAAGGATGAAGTGTTTGTTTTTGGGTTAAGAAAATTCTCCTCCTTAGCTGGAAAATGCATCATCACAAAACTGAAAACAGGCTGTTTTTCTGAGCTGATGAAAAGTTGACTTTTGAGTAATATGTGCTTGTCACAGGACAGTCACTCTATAAACATATGATGATCTTATAGAATATGATGCATTGCTGTAGATTTAAACAAGCCAACAGTATATTAAGTAGTTAAAATTGGCACATCTTAAACATCTACAGCAGTAAAATACAACATAAACATTAATGCAACAATCATATTAAATCCAAAACCATTGGATATAATAGTAAACAATGACAGTGAACATTTTAGGTGGTAGCCTAGCTGGTGAACATAGTGCAGCTATTAGCAACTAAAGAGCCAGATATTTTCCTCAGGGCTAAAAGGAGAGTGAATATTGGATTTTGGTTACTTCTTGTTCTACAGAGCAGACGCTTCTCCTGCTTGCTCCCTGCTTTACAAACATTCTTTTGCTGATATCCTTGTTTTTCTCTGCTAAAAGTTTTAGAAAGTGGATCCTGGATACTTATACATGACAGAGACTTAATAAAAGAAACAGAAAGCTGCCATCATATTTATATCACTTTTTTTATTTCTCGTTACTGAGCGTGACCTCCAAACAGCACAAGCCTTTTTGCTGTGTCTGTGACTGGAGACCAGGGATCAACCAGAGAGAATATGCAAGATCTGTGAGCTGCACAGACTGTGAGCGACTGACAGGACTGTGGGAGAGAATTGCGCAGCTTGAAAAGAAGATTGACAAGCTGCATCAAATAGCAGTCTGTATACATGTTGCTGAAAACGGACAGACTTTTATACACGGGATTACCTCAGCTGTGGAGCATCCTGCCACAGATTTGGCTGACACACTGCCCTGGACATGTCCCAACACCTCTGGGTCAGCTGTTGAGGCAAACTAGCCTCCCCTAATGCCGCTTCTTAGTGGCACAGCACTGGTGCCAGACCAAGAACATCCTCTCGAGCCAGTACTTGGTCTGACATCATCCGCCGTAAAGGCAAATCTAGCAAGAAATTAAATAAGAGGGCACCAGCACCCACTCCACCACTTGAACTCCCACTGCAAAACAGGTATGAACCACTCACTCTGAATGATGAAAGGTATGATAATACTGACTACGTTGAGGCCAGGGAAACTAATCACACCACGAGCAGTAAGGCTGGCTAAAACCCAAGAAATAATCCCAAGACCACTACGAGACCCAAGGCCAGGAGAAATATTGCTCACTCCACTCTGACAGCAAGGGCCAGAAATAATACTGGTGAACCCGCACCTCATAAGCCAGACACCATTCTGATTGGGCACTCTACAAGCAGGCATGTAAGAATGGCAAAGACTGAAAATCTCACCATGAATGACACATCTGTCAGTGAGCTAACAGAGCTGCTGCCAGACATCCTCTCTGCACATCCAAGTGATTCCAACATTATTATTCATGTCGGATCTTTTGACAGTTTGAGAAGGAAAACTGGAACGAAAAAACAATTTTCCCTGCTAATGGAGAAACTGATTGATTGTTGTTCAAACATGTATTCATATTGGCCCCATTCCAACCTTGGGGAAAGGCATCGAATCTGTCAGTCGACTCCTTGCCTTGAATACATGGCTGACATAGGAACACCTCAATCATGGGATAAGGTTTATTGCCAACTTCATTATCTTTTGGAACTGTAAAGGATGCTTTAGCCCAACGGAGTCCACCCAAATATGACAGGTTGCAGATTGCTTGGCACCAACCTGCGTCATGCCCTTACTGTATACTGTAGCAAAACAAGAATACACTGATAAGCGCCAAGGTCACCCTGCACAGGCAGAAAACCTCTCCAGACCCTCTGCTTCACATCACCCAGGGCATTCAGAGGGTGTCTCTATCCCTGTCAGGGATGCAACACCCCCTGTCCATCGCTCCAACTCGTTCTCCAGGGACCCAGCCTTCAGAACAATCACCTATCAAGGAGTTACTTAATGGTGCCACACTGAAGCTCAGTTAAATAAGCGAACTATTAAACAGCAGTAACCACAGACATCATCACTGGAATGTCCATCAGAAATGAGACAGATGCCATGCTGCTTCCTTGAACATACCGGTGATGTCAAACAGCAGGTGGCATGGTCAAACACATCGCAGCAATCACAGACATCTGGTACCTGCCTCAATAATCTGAGATTTGTCCATGTTCAGTCACAGTCAGTCTCGTCTCCTATCATAGAATCCCTACAGCTGAAATCAGCTCTCTTTAATGTCGGACCACTGGCTGACAAATCTTTTTTTGTTAATGATCTGAAGTGTAAAGAACTTTTATTTTATGTTTTTCTATTTTATGCATTTTATGTTTTAATTAAGACCTGGCTAAACAGCACTACTGCTGTAGCTGCACTGATAGAAGCTTGTCCTCCAAATTATGCTTTTTATCAGTCAGTCAGACAAAACAAGAAAGAAGAAGGCATTGCAGCCATTTTTTTCTGAACAGTTTGTGTGTGATGACCTTGACCTTGGTGAATTTACATCATTTGATAATGCATCATTTGATAAGCAGAATTATCAGTGTTCATTGTTACATCATATCAACCACGAGAATATCAAGAATCTCTCCATGGTATAACAACAGCAGTGTTAATGAGAGGAAGAGAATTTGTTGAGCAGCTGAAAGAAAATGGAGGAAAACTGGGCTTTGTCCATCACGCCCCAAAGCTCTGGAACAGACTATCTACAGATATCAGGAAGCCAGCTCACTGAATATTTTCAAAAGAAAGCTAAAAACTCATCTCTTCACTTGTGCTTATGCACTGCTGCTGCTACTCTTTTAAAATTATATTATTATATTATTTTTAACTAACTTTTATTTTCATCCTTTTTATCATTATCACCTGGGTTTTATTTTCCTTTTTTTTTAAAAAAAAAATCTGTTTTTTGTCCCCTCTGTCTTTTTTATGTAAAACATTCACATGCATGTGATTTCTTTCTTGTAAAGCACTTTGAGCTGCAAATCCTGTTTGAAAGGTGGTATACAAGTAAAGTTTATCATTATCATTGTTGTTGTTGTTGTTGTTGTTATCAGGTGGACACAAACACAAATATGATGTGATGGTAATGTTGCTTCTCCCCCTAGTGGGAAAAAAAGTCAATGCAGCTTTAATTTGTTTTGTTGACAGTCCTGCAGAAAAATAGCAAATCCTGACAAGTGAGAAGATGTAGTGACTATTTTGCACTTTTGTTTGAAAACTATTTTGAAACAATTGGCCAGTTAGCAGAATTGTTGCTGATTAATATTTTTTGATTTGAATCAATCAACTGAGCGTTTCAGCTCTATTGCAGTCAGTGTGTGCACAGCGGTTGAACCTGTTTTACCAGCGTGCTCTAATGCCCTGCACAAATGTAAGACAGTCAGCAATGTAAATCATGTGCAGTATTACGGTACATTTAACCACTTTAGCTCCCAATTAAATAACCAAAATTCAAATCATTAAACAGTTTAATGTTTAATATTGAACTTGAATTCAGTCTCAAACCTATTGATACCCTGAAGTCACACTGTTGTTTTTTGCCACAGGAGGTCATGGAAATGACGAGTACCTTCAAGCAGCAGAAGTTCCAGCTGGTGCAGAGTGGCTTCAATCCCTCAACAATCTCTGACCCTCTCTATGTGGTGGACTACCAGCAGAAGAGCTACATTCCTCTTACAGATAGCATCTACCAGAGCATCCTCGCGAGAGAACGTAAGCTATAGAGTGTGCGTGTTATGACATGGAGTGGCACAATGCACAAAGGATAGAAATAAGCTCCACTTTTATTTTGAATGGAAACCAGTGAGCCTACAATCTAGTTGAGTGATGTGCTGAGGTCTGAATGAAAAGCTGTCCTCTAGTTTGTGATTTGAGGATCACGACGAGTCGACTGTACAGTACATGTGCACAATAATGATGCTATGAGATGTTTTTGTGAACCAAGATAAATGATATGAACCTGAATGTATCATTATGAAACAGCAACTCCTTAAATGATGCTGGTTTAATCCTCAATTTACCCCTCAAAACACAGCAAAACACCTTCAGCTGGATCAAAGTGTTTGTTATGGTGTACAGAAATTTCATTTGGCCAATCATTTGCAAAGATGAAAACCAAACACTTAAGTTCCTTATTTAAAAGAAAGAAATATATGACACAACCATGAATAATCAGTTCATGTTAACAATGGGATTTTGGTTCACGTTAGGGGTCTTACATCTTAATACTTAAATTTGGACTTAATTAATCAATAGATTCATAATTCATGATTCAGTGAATGAACTGTGATATATAAAGAAGTATTTCTGGTCTTTCTTCATGGATAAAGAGGGTTTTATAAGGTAAAACAAATGACCAAAAAGGTGCAAATTCAGTTTTCCCACACATTGATGTTAATAAGTGCACAAATGATGAATAGTGATATAAACCCTTAAAATTGACCAAATAACATGAAAGCCATCTTTACCTTTAAAGGACCTTAATTATTTCACTTCAGGTGTGAGTTTGCCTCAAGTCTGGGTTTAATTAACAGAGAAATGAATGGATCACAGTGTATTAAGGGGATTTCATGGGTTATCTCCATGGTTGAAGGGGTTTGGAAAATGACCAAATATCATGGAAGCCATCATTGAAAGAAAAATGAAGAGCCCTTTAAGGTATAAGGGAAGAGGTGGTTTTCATGTTATTTGGTCAATTTTAAGGGATTTATTTTTGCCATTTTGAAAACCCTTAAACTGCCGAGAAGCCATTAGAAATATCTTAATATATTACAATCCATTAACATTTCCATCCATAGTTCCCTTAAAATCTCATCAGTGTGCCTTAATTACATCAATACTCAAGGATTGGTGAGGAAATTGATGAAGTTAATGAGATTTTAAGGTACAAATCAAGGGATTCAGTTTCATAGTTTATGAAACTAAAGGTTTATAGTGGTTTGTAACATACAAACAAAATAAATGGTTCACAGATGTGTTTTTTGCACCTTTGCTGACATTTTGTCAAATGATTTTTATGAACACGTTTCTCCACAGATATTTTGTTCTCGGTGATTTTACTCTATCCAGTAAGATTTAAAGCCATCATTTTGCAAATTCACAGGATAAGCTGACCAATAACAGCACACTCTCTATGTGTGTGTTCTCTTCATATTGTTTATGTATGAAAGAAGAAAAACTGTATATTGTCTTGACTGTGAGAGATTTTGAATATGAAACACCCCAAAGTGCCCGGATATTTAGCTATATCAAAAGTTTTTAATGCTGTGAAAATTGTCATTCCATGATTTATTTATTAATTTTTGTTTTTATTTGTTTCTTTTACTTTGCTTTTGCTTACCCGAGACTTTAATGTGAACTAAATATATTTCAGACATTCATACCTGGGAACTTCCCTGCAAGTTAGTGTGTTTCCTGTCGTGTCCATTAACATGACAGGTCTGAGCTTCACAGTAGAGGCACAATCAGGGCAAGTCTGGGATTTGAACCAATAAGCCTGCATTTTCCTCCCAACCTCAGCGTGTCTGCAATGTTCTGCTGATATATTCACATGATTTATTTGAACAGCAGCTTATTTCATTATATTACCACAGTTGCATGACTGTGACTAAGATGAGAGCCACCATTTGTCATATTCTAGAAAGTAAACATAACTACAAGTTGTAGAGAGCTTTTGTTATCCAGAGATCTGAGCTATGAGAGCATCAGATCATTAGATCATACTGTTTACTGTTTGTGGTGTAAAAAGTTGTAAATATTCAGTAATAATATACAGAAGTTTCAATTCACTGATCCCAGGCCACGGAAATTCACTTGCAACAACAGAACTAAAAGGAGAGGTAGAAAGCAGAACAAGTAAAATAAATAGACAATAAAGAAGATACAAAATAAAATTAACTATGGAAGACTATGTACATGCAAAGAGTCTAAAAATAAAAATATTGCTGAAAATACAGTGTCTTTGGGTTATTGCACAGTATATATGTGTGTGTGTGTGTGCGTGTGTGTGTGTGTGTGTGTGTGTGTGTGTGTTGTATGTATATATATCACAGAATAAGTTGCATAGTAATGATATAAGCACATGATGACATAAATAGTGGAGTAAAGCAAAAAGTAGCTTTGTGGTTGTGTGTCACACACACACACACACACACACACACACACACATATATAAAATATTGAATAATAATAAATATAATATTGAATCATTTGGACAGTTATTGAAATTAAACCATCTGAGAATTTTCAAAGTGAAAAGTCTCCTGGGTGGAACTGCTAACCCCTTAACCTCAGTGACATTTGAAACTAACAAGAAGCCACTATTACACACTGATTTTAATGACACATTTTAAAGACACTCAAAAAGTCAAACATCTGGGAAAACACGGCTAACCAATACATTAGATATGAAGCTAAAGTGTGTCTCAGAGATGAACAGCACCTTGTTATGTGTCCAGCTGACCGAAAGACGTACAAACCCCTCTGTTCCCTTCTCACCTGATTCCAGTTGTCATACTGATTTTTAACAGCAGATGGAGCCAAAGTCTTTTTAATTGAATGGTTACCAATGGTGGACTTAATCAGATTCCTCACTTCAGTAACAGTACAAATACCTCAATGTTTATTTGTTTTACTTATCAGCTATGATAACGTATATATGACATTATCAGATTGTTAATAATGGTGCATCAGTGTAGAAGAGGCATTTTACTGTTGTAGCTGTTGCTGCTCAGGGTGGAGCCAGTTTAATTTCTTCATTCAGTAGTTAAGTCCAGACCTCAGGGTCAAACTCCTCCAAAGCATCACAAGATAAATCTGAGAGGCTGTCAGATGAATGATGGGAGAGGAAAGAACAAAGTCCTTAAGTTTAATTTTTGTAACTTTCTTGAATAAGAAATGTGGGCTAATTTCACCTCTTTGGACCTTGAAGGCTTATTAAAAATCTTTGCTTCTGGTTGTTTTCTATATTGATTCATGCTATATCTGTGGTGTTTCGTATGGATTTAGGAAACTACAATTAAGAACTGTATTTCCCATGTGTGCTTGCATGACAAAGCACAGGTGCACTCTATGAACCTTTCGTGCAGCAAAGAGTTTGCCGTGTCAAAGCAGGTGAAGTACAGGTGTAAATGATCACATTAGCAATGGCTCCATTCCAGATGTCCCTGGAAGTGGCTCATCAAAATGGAATGCAGCCATGATTCATGTTATTAATTCCACCTGTTCCTTTCCTGCTCTGACATGTCAAAACCCCAAGCACTCGCCCTCATGACGGTCTGGTAACAAAAACAGTAATGAAATACTAGATTCACAGTCAGTGTTCTAACCAAATATGTGTGCACATGTCTCATGTTGTTTCTTTAAAAAATGCTTTAATACATTTAATGGTTAGAGCAATATCAAAACAAATAACACCAAGAAAGAATATCAACTAAATGAAGGTTAAATATTCAGATATTTTACTAAGTCACACAAAGCTGCCCAGTTCCTACCATTCCATGACAATGTCACCTGCTGATGGAGAGCAGCTAGCAGCCCTGGTACAGGGCTACACTAGGTACCAGTGTCTCCCATGGATATGTCTAGAGCTTCAGTCACAGATCTGCTCACACATGGGATGGTAACAAATCTTTTTAGAGACCTAAAAGCTGAAACATATCACTTCCTCAGTTTAGGAAGGTTCCTTAAAGTTAATTCAAACCACGTCAAATGAAAGAAGATGCAGGACTGCTGTCTCACCACTAGCAAGAATTCTAACCACTGCACCATGTAATTACAACATTGTCCTTGGAGCACATTTTCTGAACAGACTAAAGATGTTTTACTTAACAAGACAAATACATGTTTCCTAGAGAATTTCCTGACAATTTCAACAAGCGTTGAGTGAGAGGCAGGGCGCAGGGTGGGTGTTGATTGCTGAAACATAGTGTCTAGCTCTTAATTCACAGATGGGGACAGGGCCACTAACTCTGAAAGCTTAACATGTGTCCGTCTTTGTTTCTGTCAGACTGTGTAAGCACCATTAGACTGGGCTGAGAGCAGTGTGTGGAGAGCACTTTACAGATGTGTCTCAGGTGGTCTCAGGATGTCCTGCAGCTCCTCCTCACACTGAACTCCTGCTGGAATTGAGTCTGCCTTCAGGAACCTTTCTTGACATTTTACCATCTATAGAGCACCATCAATATTGACATCCATAATGTTTACTGTGATTCAAAGTTCAGCCACTGATCTTGACGCTCCATGCTCCAGCTGGAAGGATAAATGCTGGTTGTGCTGCCGTGTGTGTAAGCTGACAACAAGCAGCAGTGTGTACAAGATATCCAGAGAAAACTTTCCAGTCTTGACAGTGGGAGTGACCCTTTGTGTGCTGAGCTGTTGGTCAGTAATGGCCTGTTTGTTAATGACAAGCAACGCCAGCCAAAGAGCTTTTACTGCAGCATTTTGAGAGGGGTCACAGCTCTGTTTGAACACTGGGTGCTGGAAAATGATTTTTTTTCTTTCAGTCATTCTGATATTTTTGTGAAACTCATAAGGACACTGGACGACAACAAGGACACTGTGAAATGCAGAGAGTTAAAGGTCAAAGCCAAATTACAATGAAAGCATGTATTCTCACCTGCCTTGACTTGCCACATGTACACTATGTCCATTTTGTTTTGGTTTTATTTGTCATGGTTCTGAGATATCTGTTTTACCTATATCCCAATACGAAGTCAATTAACTGATGGTCTGTGGACTATCCAGAGTCAGTACCTCAACCAGGATTTTCAAGTCCTCCAAATTTACTATGACTTTGATTGTTGTCCTTTGACTGTTCTTGTTCTGTATGGACCCCATAAATCTATCATGTGACAACACAATGGTTAAGGTTTGGTTAGGCTGACTCAAGGTTTCAGATGGATGGCCTGCAGGCTGGACAGCAGATGAACCTGAACACAAAGCCTGGGGGCTGGAAAGCTCATGAGCTCTGAAACTCTGGTGGACAGGCCTGTGAAACTGCCTGGGCGGGCAACCAGGAGACAGGAGAGATGGCTGTTATCGACTCAGATGGTGACCAGGAGGTAAGGTAGATGGACAGAGTTACTCAGGATGGTGATCAGGAGGCAGGGCCGAAGAGAAGAGCACATCTGGAGGGTGACTAGGAGGTAGATGAGAGCCGAAGGAAGGAGCAGGTCTGGATGAAGACCTGTATGCTGGCGATGCAGATTGAGCTGTTCTAGAGCTTACAGGCCTGCAGGTAGGTAGGCCAGCTGCTGGGAGAATGGCAGGTAAATCGGCGGAGCCGGGAAAACAGAAGCGTGCTGACACACAACCACAGGAAGTGGAGACAGTTGCAGCTCAGTCAGCAGGAACAGGAGATTCCTGCAGCTCAGACTCAGGAAATGGCTATAGCACAGGAACCGGAGACAACTGCAGCTCAGGTGTGAGTGTCAGCTGGACCACCGACTGGGAACCAGGAGCAGGTGCCAGCCAGACCACTGAACCAGGGGGATAGATGGCTTAGTCACTTAAACATAAACAGATGTTGTTTTGTTGCATTTCCTCAATATTCTAGAAATACTGAAATTCTCCTCCACATGTTCAGGTCATTTTGCTTTTTCTAAAGGCTAAATCATAGGATCAGTTTATGTTTCTTAATACAGTCACTTTCCATATGTTTGGTGAAAGAGTTATTGGTCACTGTAATCATTCCCCCACTGAGCAAAAAGCCATATCTTGTTAGCCTGAAACACTGCTACAGTGCTTGTTCTGAAGTACTTTTGTTAGGCCTCAAGGATTCACACAGGAAGTGGAACATACATGACTGATCCGACAACATATTGCAATTATTCATTTTCTCTGTAGAGTACAAACAGAAAACACAAAAAAACAAAATATGATGTGAAATTAATATTCTGTTCCATCATCATCATCATCACCATCATCATCATGGCCAACCAATTTGCTGGAGCATTAAGTCCTTCTAATAGGTTTTATTACTGCACTGGCATATTTTGACATGACATTATATAATTGCTGCATTACATACATTGCATACAAGATTCTGTTCCAGAATAATCCACTGTCACACCCAAAGGTAAAACATCATCAACTGTATATAATCTCGTCACCTCGACTTGGCTGCCTCTCATCACAGTCATAGACCCAATGGCTTTAGCAAGATGACAAGAGTATGCAGTTAATTTGGTGAAACTGACTTTGAACACTGGTTCAACCAAATCTTACAGAAAAAGTAAGAGGTTTGAGATAAGAATGCTAAAATATTCTTGCATGACACCCAATTTATTTCAGTGTGAAACTCCGCATGTAAAATAACTTTTACAGGGAGGTGACCACAGCACATTTTCATCCCAAAGCTTTGCTGAATGAATAATGGAGTTTTGATTAATGATAAAAAGCTTTATCAGTGCAAGACTCTTTCCAGTTCACATCAAGTCAGTTTATAGCAAATCATCCACTTCTTGATCCAAACCAGCTCAAATGGAAGAACAAATGTATCCATTTCATTGTACTTTCTTCACCTCTCTTTGAACTGTGTCAGTTCTTTTTGAATTCCACGCCTCATAGACCTGAGCGTGGTTGTTGCTGTGATGTGAGCAGCCTCCCTGGGTCAGCTATGTGCTAATGGTCTTACACTGCTCTGAGAGGTCGTAGTGACACTTGAGGCTAGAGCTGCTCTGTTCCTCCGCCCAGAAATAGAAAAGCACTCCTCTAATATCTGTGTACACTGTTAGGTCTACTATACTGTTTTTTTCCATTTAAAAAGTGTGTGTGTGTGTGTGTGTGTGTGTGTGTGTGTGTGTGTGTGTGTACATATATATATATATGCCTTTGCACCCAAAAATAGCATATAAATGTGAAAAAATCCACATATAAAAAGATATGGTTGTATGTATCCAAATATATTTTTGATGAAACTTACAAATACATTTATTTAAAACAAGAAATATTTAGTCCATCAGATTTTATATAGAACTATATTTTTTAGTTTTGGATTTGTTTAACATTTATATACAATGAGAATGACTTTGTGTACATTGAAGAATATTTATGTGGAGAGAGACATTTGTATAAAAATCCTGGCATACATTTGTGAATCCCTCTGTGTACATTCATTAATACCAACTCAATAGATTTGGGTCTAAAGACAGTGTTAGGACTGTAGCTGAAGAGTGGATAAAATGAAGGCCCAATCAACATAATCTTGTGTACATTGAGATTATTTTGACTGGTACTTTCCTATTGGTCCTTTTTAGCCCCTTGACCAATCAATGTAATCTCGGCCTATGTGATGTTGAAGAGATATTTCAGTTCCCTCTGAAACTTTATGGGCCTCAGAGGATGATTTCTTGCTACAGTCAAAAGCTGACAGATCAGTTTCACCTGTACATTTTCTGTTTAATCCCATCAGCACAATTCAGTGCACTCTGCCATCTTCTCACAGTACAGTATAGCACACTACTGTGTACTATGCTGTGTCTTGCATCTGCTCTGAGTGTGTATAAAAATATTTTCACCTGCATGTTTTTTTGTGATGGCAACCCACTTGTTTTGTGTTTGGCGGTAGTGTTAATTTTCTTAACGAAAGCTATGACCAAATATGTTCTCCAATAAGGTTTTTTTCCATGACTGACGTCATTTAGCACTGTGACTGTGACAACATGCAATATTGATGATGAAAAAGATGAGACTAAAACATAGTTTCAGTTTTCTCTTTTTATTTTTATTGTCAAAAAAGGGAACCTTTTTTTTTTTTTTTTTTTTTTGCAGCTGTTCCATTTCCTGTGCTGTGTGCAGCGTACGAGTACTACACCAGCAGCACACAAGGAGCGCAGTCAGGACTTGGAGTAATTTACATCAACTATTTTACGGAAAGTGTCTCTTCAGTGTTGTGGCATCCATACCAGGATTATATGGCCTCATTGCTTCCCCTCTGATAAAGCAATGCATTAGTTGTTTTTGTTTTTTTTTCTCAGCCTCATTGTAATGAAACAAGGGCCCAAATATCAACTTCTTTCTTTCTTTCTCCCAAGCTCTGTTGTAATCACTGTTAACTTTACATCTGACCGCCAAACCAGACACACTCTACAAAGCTGCATTCTGAATCATCCAACCTGTGTTTTTCATCAGATAATGAGAAGATAAAATCTTATCTGAAATAAGTTAGAATAAAATGACACAATTATTGGCTTTGGCTAGAGGTTGACTAAATAGGACAGAGACGAACAAGGACATTTGATAAAAGACTAAGACTACATAGAAGCTGACAAGTTAACACTGTATGTACACATGAGACTCACCGCATTAAGCAGCAGACACACAATGATTTTCATGACACACTTATTAAAACAAGGTTTATACAATTGCATGTGGTAAATTATAATAATGAAAAAAGAATCATAGTGATGCATTTTCCTATTCACAAGCAAACAGCACCTAACTTGAAAAAAAAAAATCAAATTTTACATAATACAATCCAACCAATGTAACTGTCAAACTTGAATAAAAGTCAGAATCTTAAATAACATTAGATTCTTGCTCATATTAATGACTAAAAGCCAATGTGTTCTGTTTCTTTTTGCATTTCTTGACTTCTTTTGCTCCATAGAGGGTACATGGAAAACATTCATCTTTACTCATCTGTCTCACGGCAGCGTAACAGTCACCTTGCAGAGACTGAGCTGTGCTCAGATGTTGGTAGCAGGTAGTGCTCGGTGAAAGTCACAGCACCCTGTTAACTGAAATGCCACAGATATGGTCAAAACAAACGAAAGTCTGATGACACATAAACTCCACCACACCACCATGCAACGTAGTACTCTGCTGGGGAATCAGAATAACGTTTGTCATTCATCCTGCTGCAGCGCTGAAAAGAACACATTCATCTCTGGATATGCTGTATTCTGTTTGAGAAAAAGTGTTACCTGATGTTCACAGATCATTGTATTTCATCACAAATCCTTTTTAACACCAAGTTGTGTGACTGTTTGCAACAACTTGGCTTGGATGACATGCCTTTGTCATCAGAGGTGAATTATTTGCTCAATTAAAATTACTCACAAAAAGACCACAAACAGACGCAAAACAGCCATTAAGAGCCACAAAACAACCACAAATACGTCTACAAGAATCGGAGGGACAAGAAGAATCGGAGGGACAATCCCCTTTATTCGTCACACAATTACATACATGCAATCACACGCCATGCAAATTGGTGAAACTTGTCCACCGCCTTTAACCCATCCTGGTCGCCTTCCTCCGCAGCAGACAGGAGCGGTGGGCTGCCATCCAACTGGCCTTTTTCCTCCAGGTACTGAAGGCATGGTGGAGGACACCAACTACAAGGAGACACACAATGACTACAGATGCAAAATGACCACAAGGAGACTCAAAATAACTAGAAAGAGATGCAAAATAACTACAAAAAGACACAAAATGACAAATCACAGAGACAGAAAAAGTACAAGGAAACGCAAAATGACAACAGAGACTCAAAATTCTAACAAAGTTACAGAGTCATTGTTTTGTATTGTTTGGACAATTTGTTTGTCATGAGCCATCAGGACAAAGTTGTGAAGTACTTAATTAATGTCACATTACAAAAGAAAATTAAAAAAAAAAAATTCTAAAATTTGTGATGTGTCTAAAATGCACAGTGATAGTTGGATAAACGAACTGAACAAGCCACCTTATCTCTCTGTGTTCTCTTTTGATTGGATGTGTCAAAAGTAATAATAGTCCACACTGAACATGCTGGGCAGAAGTGACACATCAACCAGCTTGTTGGTACCATCCATGTTTTCTTCTCACAATTCAATTCTACAGTGTGTTTCAGAAATGACAGACAGATGAAATAACCAGTGACTGTATACTCTATTTGCTTAAACCTTGCTTCAAACACACTGCTGACATTCCCAAGGTAAGTGGTAATTCAACATGTGTCTGCAGACTGACACTGAGGGTCACAAAGCTCAGCAAGAATACCATCTGATTGGTATGGATGTCAGTGCAGAGGTTCATCTGTAGACCTGTTGATTTAGACGTGGTCACAACAGAAATAACCCCCGGGGTTAAAACCTGTGGCACACTTCTCATCTTACAGTGAACTGAGAGGACAGAGCGGTTAGAGAGCAGGATGAGGAGGAGGGTGGAAACTCTCTCATTATTGGACTATGAGACATGAACGCCTGCTCATGAAAGTTGCATTGCAGATAAAATGTCTTATTTTTAACATTAAAAAAACTTGTGTGGGAACACTGGTGACCAGAGTGCAACAGGTCAGGCAACAACAAAAGATAAATTGTATATGAAGAAATGAAAATAAATGAGCCAACATACAGTACATATGATAATTGTAAAACTACGAGGCAATGAAAAGTGGCCACAAAAAACCTTGCATAGCTGTGACATTTAGTAGAAATACAATCTGTGCCAGTGGAGTGACTGTATAATCCAGCAATAGGATTATTATGAGTCCAGTACAAATGCAGTAAATCCAGTAGGAAGTCCAGTGAAATGGGCCTTCACTATGCCCCATGTCACACTCATTCAGTTTAAAGCTGTGGCCGCCACAGAATCATGTGCTGCTGTTGTAGATAGTAGTAGCTGTGTGTTGCCATGGCAGCAGCCCTACTTGACATCTGGGAGTTGAGGGTTCAGTATGGTCGCCATGCCAACCCCACACAATGTCCTCAGTGGCTGTGTGCACACAACAGTTACTGGATAACCCGTAAGAGTCACACTCTTGTTGGATTGCCATTGCTTTCCCACACTGTGGTGGGCGCTGTGGACACAAAAAACAACCAGCACACAGGAGGGCCACTCTTCAAGATCATTTTGGGGACAGGTAGCATGTAGAGGGAGAGTGATGACATGCAGCGAAGGACAATGAGATGGGAAGGCCTGTCGGTTAAAACGCTTACAGTGCCTGTAATCGTTCAGTTGTTTTCTCTTTGCTTCTTCCTTCTACTCATTAAAAATACATCGGCTGTAAGATTGATGGTATGCTTTTGAAGGAGGCAAAAGAGGAAGTGGGTTGAGACCAACACGCTCGTCAGTGCAGCTGCAGACTGTGATGTGTCATATTTCAAAGCATTTACTGAGTCCAAGCAGCAGTCACAGTCATGTTACGGTGGAGGTTTGCAGATGTGTTCTTAAGTTTGTGAAGCCCAACATGAAGTCTTTGCAGTGGGCCTTGTTGTGGGGGAGGACCTTGCTCAGTGTGGAATACTTATCATGTAACGTAGAGGACCTTTAAGATAACTGATCATGACCTTCTTTTAGCCATTTTCATTTTGTAATAATGCTTCCAAGTGCTTTAAATCCTTTTTATCAGGTTGAAGACTAACAATGAGATTAAGTAGCCCATCATCAGAGGTGAGAACCAGTCAGCTGTGGAGAAGCTGTGGTGTGCCTCAGGGGAGTGTCCTATTACTTCTTTTGTCCATTAATCAGCCTGTTCCACCGCATATACTTTTCCCGGAGCCCAGGAATGATTTTGGGAACATAGAAGCTTCCTCTGTGTTTTGACCAGAAGTACCAGAGTTAAAAGCATGCTCATCATTTATTGTATCAGCCCTGGCTGCTGTGTGCCTCTATAGTATCCCAGCATGCCTAGTGCTGTATTTGCCTACATGGCTGATACCATCTGCCATGTCTGAGCATGTTTGATCACAGGTACAGATCAGTTTACTGATGTTATGGGTCAGGTCTGGAATTAGGTTAGAGATAATTGTGGGTAGGACAGTTGTAGTACTGAGCTATGTGGGGCATGGCTGCTTTCACAATATTATACAAATACAGGACTCATTGGATATAGTCACTGAACGATTGATTTTTTCCCCCCATCCACATTCCATAAAGACCGCCCTGTTCTGCCTCTGGCTAGTGTTTGTTGCTTGGCTAGGGACAGCGTCATATGGTTGATTGGATGGTTAAGGTTGGAAAAAATGTCAGGGTCAGAGCCAATCAGTGGCAGAGTAGGGGCAGGTCTTCACAAGATATATGTGGGGAAAAAAACAATGCATGCAGAGATGTAATCAGTCGTCTGGGTCTGTTTGTCAGTTTTTAGTGTCCTCTGGAATCTTCTATTGTGTTGTCCTATTTCTTTATGTGTATGTGCTGTCAGCTTGGTTCATATCTCAGTCACCATACGTGCAAACTCAAGCTCGTCACTGTTACTCACACCTTACTGATGCACTTATTGATTCACTTAACCTTCATACTACTGTTACTATTACTTATTATATTCTATTCCCATTCCCATTAACATACAGATTATATTATTTCTTACATCCTAGATTCTTATTTTTACCTTTTATACACATATTGTTGTGCTGTGTGTATTGTTGTGGAGTGAGCCTGAGAATTCAGAATTTCATTGCTAATGAGTGTGCCAACAGTCTCTCACTGTGTATGACATTAGCTGCATGACAGTGACTGTGACTTTTGTTTCAGCCATAAAAAAGGCAATAGACAATGACTATCAATAAAGAAAACATGGATGTCAGGTGTGATTGGTTACTGTGCTGTGATTGTCTTCCTCTTTCAGGTCACAGCTCATGGAAAATGAATGGGGGCCTATAGCTTCACCAAGGCCTCACTGATGGGTGTGACTGTGCTGTCAATGACAACAGCTCCAAGGTGTTGTGGTCAATGTTGAAAATCTGTTTACAATGAAAACGTTCCTTTAGAGGATTCTAACCACAAACAGCTCAGTTGTGGGTGAGGTGTCACCCACAGTTTTCTGATGAGTGCTTTGCCTCTATGCAAATCAGACATAACACTATTTAACCAAAGGAACTTCAGAACACAGATTTTTGTGTATCAATATTGATTTTTGTCATAAACCTTCTTGTTTCTGTAATGAATTGATGTAGCACATCCAACTAAATAAATACAATACTTACATGTATTTCATGAAAATAAAAGTATTATATGAAGGGATATAGAACAGGAAAGCCTGGTGATATTCTGATATTCCAAACCAACAGCGAATGTATCCCACTAACAAATATTGTGTGTGTATCACAGCCTGATGTATCTTATTCCTCTGTGCCATCGACCAAAAGCTGTTAAAAACACGTCAGTGAGTCACACTGTTGCACTAGATGCCATGTTCCTTCATTGCCATGAACACACACTGTAGTTTATTTTGACTCAATCGCACACATGGGCTGTATTCCAAACCGCCTCCTCCATACTATAGAGGAAAGTAGTATACTGTCTTCATGGACCTAGTGCATACTGCAGTATGTAGTGCATGCTACAAAATGAATGTGATATTTCCCCTGGAAATTTGAAATCAGTGTCAAAACATATTTTTGTAAACTTTTTGATTTTTTCTCAGTGTTCTGTGGTGTTTCCGAACTTTTGCTATGAGGACAGCTTCTTTTAGATATTTGAAAATACCACTCTGTGTGCCTATTTTTCTGTAGTCCAAGAACAGGACTGATAATCTGGCTGATTTTGTGTAGCTCCAGAATAAGCACAATTATTGTGAGAAAAACAGGAATTGAGCTGTTATTCATAGTCCCAGTAAAAGCTCTTTATAATGCTGCCACTTACCTGCGCCCCAAAGGAGCTGCCAGCATTTCCTCAGCTCCCTGCTCCAGTGACGCCTGCCAAAACTGAAACACTGAACAACTGTCTCTCTGTGCAAATGTCATTTCCATCATTACATGTTTACATACAATTATGTTCACACACTTACAAAGTCACTTGCTGTAGAGTTTTTAGGTTTGGTGAGTGTGTGATGGGCTGGTGAAATGACACTGGCAGGTGGAATATTTCAGTGTCATGTTTAAGCCTGTGATGCATGTGAACCCCTCCTAATATAATTTTTTTCTTTTTGGCAGATAATATCATGATCGGTTGTGCCTCTATCTTTTCCACCTTCTATACATCAGACAGACAGCTGCACAGGTGAATCATATTAAAAGACTAAATTGTTGTTCATACAGTTCATTCACTGTTTTCACTTTTCCATTCATGTATTGTATTACTGCTGTATTACTGCTCTGTTAGTTGAGCAGTTCTTGCCATATTATCGATGACTACAGCACTTGAATAGAGCTATTTACTGTACACCAGCACTAAGTCTGCACAGCACAACTGATGGCCTCAAACACATTGGGAAGGCAAGAAATTCCATTAAATAAGTTTTGACTGAAAGTATCTGAAAAGCATTCCAGGTGACAGTCTCATGAAGTGCAAACCTGTCATCAAAGCAAACAGTGACTATTTGGACTGGAGATAAAAAATTGCATTGTGATGAATGAAATTCTATCTTTTTTTTACATTTTATATCTTTATTATTATTATTTTATTCAGCTTATTACAAGTCATGTGCACTACGCATTACTGATGATCCTGCTGCTGTAGTTTTTTGTAGATTTTTTTTTATCATTTGCACTCATACACCGCCCAGGAACAGTGTGAAGCACTGTGTAGTGGTCATAATTAGAATCAGGGGTGACACAATACCCCAAAAGGGAGATGTAAGATTCACTGCAGAGCGACACACAATCTCAACCATTAGGAAAACTCTACACATGAAGGAAAGTGTGTCCTCGTACTCCTGGGCCTCACGTTGCAACCTGTCAGGTACTTGGATGGCAACCCACATCACCGATTATCGCGGAAAGCGATCCATGCCCAGTCTTTGTCAGGAGGTGGGATGTGAAGAAGTGGGTCGACTGAGATGTGCTGACTCAGAAAGACAAACTTACTTTGTTTTTTACCTGCATCACACTGACATGTGGAGGGGGCTATAATGCTCCGAAATTCTGTTCGCCCACTCGAGGAAGAACATGTAGTCTTTTTTGATACAACCGCTGGGGGTGTAAATTGATGTTGTTGTATCAGATGAAGAGGGATAAAGACACGGCACTGTGTTTAATGTCACTGTGCTGCATTGTGTATTGGGAGTGAAGAGAAATTTAACAGGAGAAGAAGCAGGAACACGATTTGACATCTTGCCTTAAGGCATTCAAGTGTCTGCATGACAGCTTGAGATGTTCAACTTGAATCAAATCATGAATCAGTACTAATTAAGAGATGACAGGGACTAATTAAGAGGCCAATCTAAAATGATGAGGAGGGAAGTGTGAAGTGTCACCATACACAAGAGAGATGTGAGGAAAGTGAGGGAGGACAGATGAGAAGGTGTTTGTCAGAAATGCCTTATCATAGAATCAGCATCCGTTAACAGACAATTACAATGCTGCAACAAAGTGAAAGAAAGGTGTGAAAAATGTAACAGATATAAATGGAATTCGGTTCTCCCCATTTTTATCCAGTCACACATCCATCCATCAGTTAAAACACTTGTCCTGTTCAGTGGCAGGGAGTTGGATGATGTCCCTGCGTGCTTTAGGAGAGAGACAAAGGCAAGGTACTGCGAGGAGAAGTCCCCAATGTAGGGCTGAAAGACACTCTAATACCATTCACACCTATGCAGGCAATTCAGACTTACCAATTCACTTGTATGTTTTTGGACTGTGAGGAGGGAATTATCAGAGAACATGCAAAACCCACACAGACAGAGTTCCACCCTGTAGGATGTCAATTCTAACCACTGAGCCACCTGACATTTTTTAGAGTTCTTAAAAGTATTCATCTTTAATCATCACACACCTGAAGGACAAATACACATTGTGTCTTGATACTGTCTCTGTGCAGCCATTTATGGAAAGAAGGGTAAAGGTTTTCACTCTCTGATGCACTATTCAATACGTACTGTATACATCACAGATACATTTATATCTACTTATTCATAGCCTGAATCAGGTTTGCTTACACTTTTTTTCTGAGGTGGATTCCAAAGGTATGCCTTTTTTCAGTTTATGAAACACTTCAAATGCACTTACAGGAACAATAGGAACAATCTGTGATCATTGTATAAAGTTCGCATTTGAATGGCAACCACATACATGTAAATACACAGGGCACAGTTGGAATATGATGGCTGGGTTGGTGCTATAGATCAAATGCAGACAGACTATATATATATATATATATATATAT
>JBBMOE010000003.1:20459547-20564015 GCA_037975065.1 Chaetodon trifasciatus
TCTTTTGGGGTTGCACAAGGGAGCTGCCTAGGTCCATTACCGCTGTCATTGTACATGCTGCCACTGAGTGACATCATTAGAGAGCACAGTGTATATACAATTACAATTACAATTAGTCATTTGGCAGATGCTTTTATCCAAAGCGACATACATGTGAACATATGTTTCCATAGTTATGCAGATGACACACATCTGTACATCTGTGCTTAATTAAATGATGCTGCTGCTATAGACTCCATAACTAATTGTCTTTTGGCAATAAATTAATGAAAAAGCAACAATTTCTTGAAGTTAAATGAGGACAAAACTGAAATCCTACAAGCTGACCCTAAAACAAAAAGAGAATGCTGTTTAATAATCAGTGTCTTTTTATGTGAAGAACTTGGTGCATGTGATTTCTATGTTGTAAAATACTTTGAGCTGCATTGCTGCTGTATTTGACTGTCATATGTCAACAAATTAATTAAATATGTTCTAATTTGCACACATTTGTATTGAAGTTAACATTTTTAGACAACTTTTAATACAAAAAAATATTTCAGATTTACTCATTTGGATCAGTTTTTAACTGATAGAAATTAGTAAATACTTGGGTAATTATACACCTAGTGTTATACCCTGAAAGGTGCAGAGTTCCTACTGTTTGCCTCTATATTGGTGTTGGGCACAGCCAAAACATACAGTAAAAAATTACCTGTTGAACAAAAAAATTGTCCATTTTTCATTAGATGAACCAACTTAATATGAATTTTGTCTCCATGTTTTACCTGTTTTGTAAGTGCACTCAAGTTTTGACCACTACCTGGAACCTGTCCATCCTGGTTGAGATGTGTAAAACCAGTGAGCAGAAAAAATGGTGGTGATGATAATCATTAACATCAGAGATGATGGCAATTCATATTCTCAACAGACCAATTAACACTTTGCAAGTCATTTGGGATTGAGGGAAATTAAGAATTTCATTCTGAGTTTGCACTACTGCATGTTGGACGCCTTGTACTATCTAAATAAAATAGAATGCTTATTGTCAGAAAAGGGTCCAAGTCAAAAATAGAGTAATCATTTGGAGCAGAAATGCACCATTATTGTAGAGGCAGTTATAGCAGCACAGGACTGAGCATGTGTCACAGTAATGACCTCCTGCTGTAGAGAGCAGCATTAACTGGATTAGCAGTCCTACTGGCTAATGAGCAGGAGAAACTATCTGGGGGGTCTGACCTTCCACGCTGCCGTGAAAAGATACAGCCGAGCCTGCACAGTGTGATTATCAGCATGACAGCCTGCTGCAGCGCGGGCAGCCAGCTAGACGAGGCAAGGAAACTTTAAACCTGCTGGAAGATGTCATGGAGCAGCAGGAGCTCCATTTCTGTCTTCTTAAATGCTACTTGTGAGCTATTTGTGCAATTAAATGTTTCCCCTCCCACATATAATTCCTTTCAGAGCTACTATATTCTAATAAATAAATTGATATGTATGTATGTTTGTGTGTATGTGTGTGCCCACGTTTGAGTCTCTCTCTCTCTCTCTCTGTTGAATTAAGTGACAGCATATCTCAGAATCAGTCAGTGATGGGTACATTACCATGAACTTGGCTGCTCATTCTCATGCTCACCAGACTATGAATCCAAAATGTTTTTGGTGACCCTCTGAGCTTTCTTTTGTGCCACCAACATTCCACAGCTTCCACTTGTATGCGCAAAATACCACAAACTAATCAGCAATATATTTGTTTTGACATTTACTGAAAAGCAAATAGACTCCTGATGTGTGAAACACATTCGTGTCACTCAAAGGTTGCTCAGTTTCACCCAAAGTTGTTTCCACATGTCCACACCCACCTCTAATGGACCAGGCTGTTTGTGGGTTGTTACTGTAATAATACCATTATTCATGAACCCTTACTCTGATTGGCTGGCAGCAGCTTTGGCCCACACACCCTCCTTTGACAGAAACAATAGCTGCTTTGCCAGAGAAAAGGTGCTCATCAGTATACAAACAAAACTGGTTAAGATTTATTTGCACACTAAATAACATCATTTGGTCCCACTGTGACGTCTCGTGGAGGGAGCAGTTTGTAGTAGTAGTTTCATACTTTGACAGCACTTCAGCTAACATTTCTAACAGCAAGATTCAACACAAAGTGATCAAAGAAAAAGCTTTGCAGCTTTCTAGTGTCAAATGAAAAGATCATTGTAAATTTGATCTCCATTTGTTCAGTTGAGACAGGACTGGATTAATAGCCAGGTAAAATGAAGAGCTGCCCTGAGGCCCCAAACCCCCAAACACCCAAAGCTCACTGTTAGCTGCTTTTGTGGTAACAGGACTGAAATGCAATATCAGCTAAAATGAGTTTTTACTTAATGTTGTGACCTTTCTTGTGGTGAAAATGTGTTTGTAAGAATTTAATCATTTGGGGATTTGCTTGTACATCACAGATATTTCTACATAAATTTCAGCTTGATCAAATTACCACAAATCAGCCAACACAGAGAAAAGCTGGGGTCAGCCTGAAAGTATTGGTGGGTGTCTGGGTCTCTGTGTGCACTACACCTGATGCAGCATGGAGTAGATGGGCTACATATGTACAGAAGGTTGGATCATTGGTAACCAATTTTGTCTGGGGCCCCCTGATAGATCATTCTGGAAATGAGCAGGGAGGTAGAGTGTGTGTCTAAAGCTGGCTTAGCCGAGCCTAGCATAAAGAATAGAGTCACTTGGAAACTGGGCACAAAAACATGGAAAAAGGTTGATGTCATACTGAGATCGTATGATTGGGAAAAAAAAAAATTGATACCAGTTGTTTGTTCTATGAATCCAGCTGAATCTGTCTGTGTTGATTCTTTATCCACGGTGGAACACTTTCGTCTGACATTCTTGGCTTTGTTTAAACCTATGTTCTTTGTATTTTTTGTTTTTTATGAAAGATATGTTCTTTATACTAGGCTTGTCTGTTGTACACGTTCAATGTGTAATATCTAATTTTTAAACAGTAAACCAGCAGGCGTCTTAATCTTGTTTGTTATGCTTTTGTCTGACTTGGATGCCCTTTAATTGCCTGTTTATTGATTACATTTTGGCAGCCTGCATATGTGAAGACATTGTTGCCTTTTCAGTGCTCAGTGTAGTTTTCTGCTGAGCCTCAGCAAAAGACTGGTTTCATGAGCTACCATTACTGTGACACTGTGATCATACTGTTAGATGTCCATGTATATAAACACATTTTTCATTCTGATTCCACACACTCCTTATGCCCTTGGTCAATGTTGGCAGCAACCATGAATGTAGGCTATATGACATCATAACTAATATGTTGACACAACAGTTGTGAGCCACAAATATTCAATGGGCATGATCAGCTGTGTAAACAAGTCTACGCTGTTTAAAGAGCAACAAGCACTGTCTTAAAGTTAAAGATCACAGATCACAAAATACGTCCTTTCCAGTTATTCCACCCGTAACATGCTTTATTTTGACAAAAGCAAAACTCAATCAAAAGTAAACTTACTGAGTTTGGAATAAACCTGTAATTCTGAGCTTGTTCAGCCTTAAAGTTGGTCCTTGGCACAGAAAAGCTGTTTTGGTTTTCAACTGCTCTCAGCCTAGCTTTCACCGTCCACCTTTACTATTCGAGGTATGCTGTAAGATAATGATAGGGGTGAAAGAGGATTCAGGTACTTTGTGTGTACAAATAATTAAAGCTGTAAAAACATTGTCATTCATATCAAAGGCCTTTGTTGTAGTACCATGGTGATCCATGTGAATCAAGTCACTGAGCTACCCCTGGTCTAATTTCATTTACCACCAAAACAGCCAAACCTGATTACTGTGATTCAATTTGTGGGGACAAAGTCAAGCAATTATTATTATAAGGTCAGAGTGATCAATATGTCAATGCACTAGTCCTAATGGTTCCTTAAAGTTCCTGTCTGCATGTACCTTCCAGTTATTTCTGCTTGCTCTTTGTTCTGTGATATTAAGGTAAAAATTAACATTAGATTTAACCTCAGTTCTGAGTGATACAGTTTGCAATACCAACCTGATGATGAAGAATTAAGTTATACTCTGATAAGCTGGGAGTCCCAGAGCATAAACAACACCCATTCAGCCAACAGGGTTTAGTGAGGCTCAACACTGACTTCCAGTTCATCCCAAAGGTGTTGGGTGGGGTTCAGTCAAGTTCTTCCACAGCAAACTGGGAAACCCATTTCTTTATGGAGCTGTCTTTGTGTACAGGCCCAGTGTCATGTTGAAACAGGAAAGAGACAAAGTGCTGACACAAAGTTGGAAGAACATGATTGTCTGAAATATTATTGTATCCTGATGTATTAACATGTCCCTGCCTCAGAACTAAGGGCAGGGACAGATTAAAGGGGAACTCTACTGATTTTACACATCAAAGCGTGCTTACAGGTGTTGGGGAGTTCTACTGCATGAGACAAATGGGACAAAACTTGTATGAAGCCTTTTAAAGTAAGTTAGTTTACAGAGTAAAGGAATGGAGTAATTCTTCCGCCACTGGGAAAACATTTAAATGTATACCTTTCCTAAATCTGCAATAACGCATTAGTTTAACATGACCACTCATTTGGAGTCTTGTTTCTGCCCACCTGATGAATGTAACTCTAATACTCATTCCCTTTTTAGCCCAGTATTACAAAAAAGTGAGTAACGGACCTGTTGATCCATGAGAGGATAATGTGTCAGTGTCTGGTTTTGCCTTGCCTAGGCCGGAAAAGTGTGCAATAAAGCATGTGTGAAGGTGCAGCACCAGCAGGGGGTGATAATGAGAGGAACAAAGGACAAATGTAGTATAAAGAGCAACAAAGTGTGCCTATGGAGGGTTTATGGGTCAAACACAAGACTTTCAACAAGGAGACCAGGGTTTATGTCCCGTGTGAAACCAAAAGTCAACGCTGACTATTTTAATCTCAGTCACATATAAAAGATCAGATATGTATCATGTATTTACGTAACATACTCAACTTATGTAAGATACATACTTATGTCAACCCAAACCAGGATCTTTTCTGAAACCTAACGAAGTAGTATTGGTGACTACACCTAACAAACGTGCAACTGTAACCTGAAACGTTTCTCAACAAGCTTTACTTTGAAATTGTAACCAGACATTGAATATCTGACCACAGAATAGGAATGTGTTCCTTTCACGCTTAGCAGAGGCAAAACTTGACACTGACTCGGTGAACCAGGGGGTCTATTACATGCTTTGGCGTGACACTGGGTCTCTTTTAACACTAACTAACTCTAACACTAACACTAACTCCTTACGTAAAAATCTGGCTGTTTAGTTACTAAATGCTCAGCTGTTCACCAGCTAGTCCCCAACTGTGTCATGTTGCTGCTGAGCAGGTTGTGTAGTGGGTTTTCAGAGCTTTTTCTCTGAAAATGGCTTCCTGCTGTGGCCAAAACCAACACTATGTGAGCAGTGAGAAGGGAAGTTGGTGGTCAGACTGCTAAACAATGAGCTGAAACTCATAAAAAAAAGCTCCACAAAGCTGAGGGGAGCTGCAGAGGCCAGGTGGCAATTCTCTGAAGGTTCATCATTGTGAGCAAACCTGTTCACAATGTCACATTGTTTTCACATTGTCAATATTAACACAATAATAATGATTATAGGACACTTTAAAATGAATGTCACTATTGTCTATGTAAAATTGTCTTTTGTTTATTCATTTACCATAAACCAAGATTCCAGTAATGTTCACAGTTATAAGAATTCCCTTGTGTAGGATTACTAGTGCTAGTCAACCTCTTGGCTGCGTTTGGCCACAAGTTCTCCTCCACATCATACCTCAGGAATGGAGAATAAAGTGGTAGCAAAAATGACACCATCCTTTAATGAGCTATAAACCATTAAGTGCCTGGAGGAGAACAGTGAAATGTTCCATGTTATATGTCTATTATGAGTTTATGTGTTTTTAGATGTTAAATGCAAATGCAGCACAACATATCTTATGGTTTCACAATCAAATGTAAACATGTGCATGCATGCATGAATTTTGTTGGTGAGTGAGTTTGAGTAAGAAAACTAATTTGAAAGATGTGGAAATAAAAAGTGACCCACAGTTTATTCCCATTGACTTATGCCGTGCAGAATGTGAAGTTTTGAACAAGTGAGTTAGCAACTGAAAATACTGAAAATGAAAAAGTTTTTTAAGGTTACTTAGACCGCTGTGTGACCATGTGCCAGCCAAGAGGATACAGGTGTGGGGAAAAATCTAAATCTGTTATGGGCCCTTCAAAGATTGGACCACCTTGGCTCCAATACACTAATTCAAGGAAAGTGTTAACCCATCCACACACTGTATTCTGACTGTGAAGAACACCATGATACTCACTGCTGGGCCACATGGCAGCAAACACCCTAGAGGTGTCACAGCCTACCCACGTGAATACAGGAAACTTACAGACAGACATACAGACAGCCAGACAGACAGGCAGAAGCGTGCACACAATGAGTATTGGTTAGCCTGTTGGTGCAGTTTCAAACCCGCCCCCCCCCGCCGTCCTCATCTCTTCCTCTCAGCTTAATAACGTCACGCCTACTATTTGGGTATTGTGATATCTTCTCGCGACATTTCCCTCCCTCTTCCCCACAAAACGGAGCCGAGCTCGAGGACATCTCGCGAGCCCCCCCCCCCCCCCCCCCAAAGGGAGCCCACCCTTCAGTGATGCCGACTGCAGTGTGTATAATAGCAGCGAGGGAAGCTCTGGGAGTCTAGGAGGAGCTGCGGCAAGGTTGAAAACAGCATCCTGCCCTGAACAACAGAAAGACCAGAGGTGGACGGGATTAAGTCCGGCGTTTAGCGCGTGAAAGTCACCGGGGGAATTTTGGATTTACTGCCGCGTGAGAAGGAGGAAGAGAGTGGCAGAAAGTTTCGAGCCTGTACGTTAGCCTCATGTTCCGAGGCAGCTAACGAGCTATCCTTTACTCCTAAGTTGCCGCTCTCCTCACGTCTGTCCTGTTCCGTTTCGGACCAGGCGGAGCAGCGTGTTCTTCCCTGTAAATTGGAAGCTAGCTGTGCGCGTGTCACGGAGCACCTCCCGGGCTTTCACGCTCCCTCCGGTTAGTTTGGCGAGCCGTAGCGTGGCTTTTTTCCCCACACGGTTTTACGTTCATTTGTGATTTTTGTGCCATGTCAGCGCCATCCTCCGCGCCTTCCGCCCCGGCAGAGAGCGCCGCGACGGAAATTGATTTTCTGGCACCGGATCCGGCGCTGAGGCCGGCCGGTCCGACGCCGAGCCAGAGCCGCTTCCAGGTGGACCTTGTGGCTGAGGCAGCCGGCGCCGCCGACGATAAGTCCCCTAGCTCCGACGCATCCACCACTGTCCCATCCAGCGACAAGGCAACTCCCACCGCGCCTCTTGATGGTCCGAGTGCTGATCCAGGAGTAGGCGGAGAGGAAGCCAAGGGCCGGTTTCGGGTGGTAAACTTCGCGGATCCGAGCGGAGCAGGGAGCGCGGCCTCTTCGGAGGCAGCGCCGGTTGAGGGGCTACAGAACGGCGACACGGTGATGAGCGAGACCAGCTTGCATTCATCCACAGGGGGCCAGCATCACTATCACTATGACACCCACACCAACACCTATTACCTGAGGACTTTTGGCCATAACACCATCGATGCCGTGCCCAACATCGATTTCTACCGGCAGACGGCTGCCCCGCTGGGGGAGAAGCTCATCAGACCCACCCTGTCGGAGCTGCACGACGAGCTCGACAAGGTAAGCCGTCACACATGGCTGTGCGAACGCTGAGTGAGACAGGCACGACGCCGCTGATACTGTCTCATAGAATAGAATTCAGCTTAGAACGATAATACGTGTGGTAATAACAAGGAATGCACATTACGTCTGCAGAAGACGATCAAGTCTCAATTCATCCTTTAATACTACGTTACACACCCTGTCGTTTAATTTCAGGTCATGTGTTGTGCATAGATTTTGTGCACGTGTGCAGACAGAAACAACATGTGCTTTTCCTCGCCACTTCTAGGTCACAGTAAGCCTACACCACTGCTTTGTTTTTTTAGCATTGACAGATTAGGTCGTAAGATAGAAACCATGTCTGATAGAGTTGAGTTAGTGTGTTATCAGAACGACTGGGGCTGGTTACAGGTGTACAGCAGATGTTTTTGGTGCTCTGTCATTTTCCAAAATGATAACAGCCCCACTCTTATCAGAAGGCTTTTCTCCAGAAAGAGAACTTGGCTGCTCTCATTCAGCCACAACAGCATTAGTGAGGCCCATCAATGATGCTGTGCATCAAGTCTGTCTTCCAGTTCATCTTAAAGGTGTTTGGTGGGATTGAGGTCAGGGCTTGTGCAGGCCGACATCTTCATCATGGAGCTGCCTTGTGTGCATGGTAGAGCTGTACATTACATTCTTCTGACATGACACCGGTACCACAAAGGTTTAAAGTATTGGAGTGCAGGCAACAAAACTGTAATGTAAAATGTTTTTTTCCCATCTCTAAAAAACAAACACAAGTAGTGCAGTTCATCACTGGCATGTGACTGACAAATGACATTAATGTTGAGAAGGGCACCATTCAAAGATCAGCGAGAAATGTTTGTCCATGACTGTAAATTACAGGGACATAAAACCTCTCCTATACAAAACATGCTTATAATACGTTCGAATGAGCGGTGTACGATGTAAGTAAATTTATATAGTCACCCATACAATATCATTTATGTTAAATTCACATTGATCATACAGTAGATCTCTTTAAAGTGGTTTTATTCTCTTGTCACTGATTTACACCAGAGTGTAACAACAAAAAATAATAACTAAACAGAATGCAACAGATTCACGTCACTGGCCAAAACAAAGGTCTGTGGGCAGACGTCTCTTCATAAAAAGGAGTCTCTCTGCACCAGCAATGGAGCAAGAGCTGTGTTCCTTACTTAATTTGACTTTGAGTTTGCTCAATTGTTTTACTTCAGTGTTGTTTGCAATTATATCTTCCTTTTTTTTTGTTAAATTGGAAATAAAGTTGTATAATTGTGGTAATTTTACAATGCAGTAGAAATACTGCATATAGTAGGAAACTAATTACATAGGATAAGTTGATATCAAATATTATAGAGCTCTCACTATTGTTATCTACTTAAGATAAAGTACAATAGAATGAAAACCTGCATTTTTAATTAACCAATTATTCTATATCATAAATACAATTGGTATTTATAACAAAACAAGTTGAAAATGATGGAAAACGTTAAAACACGTTATTTTACCTTGTGGCTTGATGTCTGGCATTGATAGACTTACCTGCATTAGGTGGCGGGGCTTCCTCAGGGTATGAGTGGATGAGCTGGCCAAAACCTTCTTTCAAAATGGAGGATTTAAGGTTCCAAATGAGAACAACAGATGCAGTAGAGCTGCATTATCAACACCAACTGTTGCTCTCAGGTCATGAGAGAACATGGTGAGCAGTCCCTGCTGAAGAAATCATGTGGCCTTGTGAGACAGCTGGATTGTTCCCTTGTGCTGCCCACCTTAAACATAGCAGAAACACTAAAGCTGTCCTCATATGAACTCTGGACAATGTCCGCTGAATCAGGTCCAGACATTGTCCAGAGATGTCCCGTCACACATGTAGCACATTTGTCTGTGTCAGACGTGTTCTCACTTACTGGAAATACTTAAGGTGAGGGGTGGCGCCTGGGTAGAGCGCGCAGGAGGAGGACTCATCTGCAATGATGGCTGTGTGTGTGTTGATATGAATACTATTTGGAGGTATCTGCAATGTGAACAAAAGAGTGAAAAGCAATATACAGGCAAAGAGAAAAGAGTATGAAGCAGCTACACTACATGTCATCAACATGTCCACTCGCTCGCAGTGTAGCAGAGCACTGATGGAGACGCTGTGAATGACAGTGCATAAATTTCAGGCTTCAGGGAAAGTTCTCACAGTGAAAACAGTATTGCCAAAACTCCACTGGTGGACACATTTCTACCTTTGCACGGTATATACCGACATATTGCCCAACCCTACCCGGACCAATATAGCTGCCATGTTTACAGGCTCAGAACAAAAGTATGTGTTCTTTGTCTGTGACCAAAGCACCTCAAACCCTGGAGGAGGAGTAGTAATTTTGTAATTGGTCAAACAATGTAAGTGGCTAAACAAAAATTGTGGTTACACAGCAAAAGCACCTACACACATGATTTTCTTCACCTCATCTGTCAGCACGTCAGTGACATGAGCTCAGTTTGGCATTGATGGGCGTCAATCATGTCCCATCATGTTAGAGTTCCCCCCGGCGTGCTCAGCAGCAGCCGACCGGACTGATTAGTTTCTCCTCTGTGGATGTTACTTTCAGTGAAATCAGCTGCTGTGTTTGGTTGGAAGGACACTTGGGTCGTAACTGCATGTGACTGATGACGGCTCTTGGGGATGATTCTAAAGAGTGATTTCTACTGGAACGCAGTGAACTGGAGTATGTTTATCTGAGCCTGAACGGCCTTTAATTGTCAAGGTTAAATTTTGATAAACTTCAAAGTGACTGTTGGCAACAGTAGCCTGGGTAGTACATCATAGCCCCGATAAATCTGCACTGGTTACTCACTCTGGAATAGAGAGCCATTCCAAAGGCTCGTTCTGTAAACATGTAGGCTATGAATAGAAGACATTCACAAAATGCAGTACGTAATCTGTGGCAGCCCCCTTTTTAACTTTATGTCCAAAGTGTTTTTTTGTAAATTAGAAATACAGTTCTTTGATGCAGCTCAGTCAGATGATTATCTAGACTGATAAATCTGGATAACAGCATGAATCAGTGGAGCGATGTGGATGGAGCTGCTTGACTGTGTTCTGTTAAGTGTTGAGTAATTAAGTCAGTGCAGAACTCTGATCTTTGTTTCAGAAGTTTTGAGAGAGCCCAACTGATGAGAGTCATGAGAGGAAAAGATGAGAAAATCATCTTCCTGCGGTGAAAATATTTATCTGAGCTATGAAAATAAAATGAAATAAATAAAAGAATCATAGAACTGACTCTGTCCTGAGTGTACAGAACTCATATCAATCATCTTATCTAACCTCCATCAAGGCTGCAAGCAAGAGCATCTTGTGTTCCTTTAAAGTCAACAGCTTTTGTCTGTTTTTCATCAGCAGATTGGTCGACCATTGGAGCCAGTGCTCATTCGATTTTTTTCTCTGTCTTATTTTCTTTGCAACTTGTGAAAATTTAGCATGTTGGCTTATCATGTTTATAGTTTCATGTGTAGTTTTGGTGCAGAATGATGTCTGTTGCAAAAGTTCCGTGCTGGTGTTAAGTAACTTCCTTGTGGCATTTTGTCATGCCATCACTAGTTACATGATTGCAACACATGAAGCAAAGTTTCCTTATTACTATTACAATTACTATTGTTATATAATTATATTAGAAAATCAAGTATTGTCAATAATAATAATAACTATTATTATTATTTGGCTCACTGCCCTGTTTACATTTGTATACAGTGTAAGCTCTAATATTTTGCAATGCCAGCACTGCATGTATCCTAATGTGTGAGAGGACAGATGAACTTAACGCAGTTCTTCAAGCAATAGCATCTGAATGTTGTATGGGTTTGACTTTGTCACAGTTTAGGTAATCTATCAGTTAACCACTTAACTTGCTGTGGTTATTTTGTTATTGTTGGCACATAGATTTGAACGTTGTGTACCATGTTACCATATAACAGAACAAACAGGTTTGATGTTCACTGTGATGGATTACGTAACATAGGGTAGGTCTGTGTCTCTGCAGGCTGATTTTGAGAAATACATATTCACACACTGAAACACTCCAATATGGTTTGGAAAGTGATGCCAGCATATGTGATGTTGAGTAAATATCATGAAAAGTAATAAAAAACAGTGGTTGCTTTAAAAGTAGTAGTGTAGTATGATTTGGTACTTTTGTTAAAGGCCCAGTTTGGCCCAATATAGACCACTATAATGCCCCGGTGGTCACATGATGGTTGAGTCTACGTGGACACATTCCAGTGCCGGCAGCAGTCACGGACAGAGACAGAGCCATGTGAAGTAACATTTTGAACTATAGGGAGAAGAAATGAACAACGGTCCATCAGTTTGCCAGATGTTAAAAAGCATCATTATCCATCACTGCTGCTCATTGATGCTCATTGCATCAGTGCTGACAACAGCAAGGTGCACAAGACCTGGCATTAATTGTGTGCACCATTCATCATTATCAAGGAAAACAAAAGAGAAATATTACATAATCGTAAAAATACTACGTAATAATAATCTGTGAATAATTGACATATAATATTGCAAAAGGTGTGAATAATCAATTTGAATCTCTTTAGGAACGACATTTAAATGAATTACATCACATTTATTCACAAATTTCATACTGCCTGAGAAACCCACTATGGGTTGGGCTCCAATTGGCCCCAGTGGTGCCATACATTCTGACTGCATGCAATTCTAGAAAGACTTTTACTGCCCTGAGCCATACTGTTACAACTGGAAATGACAATTAAGCCTATCGATACACAGGATGTGATGCAACACCTAATGGATTGTGCATGTCGTTGTATTGAGAGTAGTAAAACACAGCCTGCACTTATGTGTAAGTTGTTCCTGTGCTGGGCCTGTTGAAACTTTTATACAATTACCAAGAACTGCAAATGTTTCCTGGGTTTTACTCAGTGAATTTATCATCAGGTAACCTGCTGGGTTAGCTTCCTGGGACAGGTTAGATCTTGAGATATTGGGGTAGTAGTTTGTCTACTGTGCCTATAAGACAACAAGCACAATGCCTTTGTCCAAGTTCACTTCCTGCGCTCGGTTGTATAGTAAATGAAAAAGGGTGAAAAGCAATCTCCCTCCTCGTAATCTCTGAAGCAGCTGATGAGCTGTTCCCATATCTAGCCATCAAGTAGTTTGTGATGAAAAGCTGGTCTCATATTTTCTCAAGGTTGTGTAGCTGAAAGAGGGCTCCCATTGTCCTTCTTAGTCAGAATATACTGGGACTTAAGGGCAAGTATGCAGTACAAAATCAGGAGTCGAGCCTGTTTCATCACCACAAAATTACTGCTGCTAGCAGATATGTATGATCAACTGATCACCGACAGGATTTAATTAGCTGCTGTGGTTGGCTCGCATTCATAGAAGCAGCAGTCTTTGGCTCAAATGTAGGAAATAGCTTTTGGACTTCAAAATTCAGGGGGTTTGTGGTGCTTTGAAGGTCATGGTGACCGTGGTGTTTCCACTGTATCATGTCTAACAGTGAAGAGTTTTCCCCTCTCTGTACCAGATCGAAATGTGGGATGGAAATTCCACTGTGCCAATTGACTGTTGCCCATGGACTTTTCACAGCAATCAATGAGTCACTCGGTGTACTCTCAGGGCAGCTAAAGAAATGCCGCAGCATTTCCCGCATTACCAATGAACACTTCAGGTTCTTCATGTAACCTGAGAAGGACAGTGATGGGGAGCTTGAGAAGAAGAAATTTGGGTGAATATCAGACATCACCAGCAGGGACAGACAGGAATGTCCCACTGTCCTGGTGTATTTGGCCCTTGATCAGGCTGCAGTAGCCACCACAGCAGTGTGCTGTTGGTGACAGGGCAGATTTATTCAGTCCAAAGCAGCCAAGCATAAATATGTTGTGCTTAAATATTGATGACACCCTCTGTGTTGCTCCAGTGTAGCAGTCCATGCTGTCTGAAAAAAGGCTGGGATATCATGCATAGTTGTAGCATGCCCTTAACTTTTTGACTAAGGGGTGATATAGTTTGACAGTGGCATCTCAGCCATAACACGCGTAAAATATAAAATATTTCTTTAATGTGGCCTTATTGCCTATGCACACATGCTACAGTCCTTGTGCCATTTGTTGCAGTTGTACTATCTTGCTGACCAGTGGCCAGAAGTGACAACCATGGGATAGTGGTAAAAGCTAAAATGTAATGTAGGTGGCACTGGTAACCAGCAATCGCTTTCGATTTAATCAATTTATTGTTTAGTCTATAAAATGTCAGAAAATGGGGGAAATGGCTGGCACAGCCTCACAGGCAAGGATATTTCAGACTGCTATTTCTGTCCAACCAATAACCCAAAACCCAAATATATTTGACTACATATCTGCACTGGTGTGAAACAGAGCTGTGGGTGTGGACAGAATTCAAGCTAAGACATCTTACATTCCTTCCCATTGCTCATGCAGCTATGACACTGATTGGTTGGAGATCACACACACTGCATGAATCTGAATAATGTAATTAAATCAAGCTTCACATTATGTTCACATTCCACAGCTGGACTGGCTGAATGAATTAATGCTTTTCATCACTGACCCACATTGTTGTTGTTTACACAGTGTGTACTCAGTTTTCCCTGCAGTCAGCCTCCAGCAGTTTACATTTGGAGCATTTGGGTCACATTTACATTTGCGTTCCCCTCCTTCACACAGTAGTTATGGTGAACATGGTGGAAGTTGGTGTGAACTTCAGGGGCTGGTAGATATGTTTTCCTCTTACTTACATCAGTAATTGGTCAGTGTATGCATCAATTCCTTTGTAATACTGTGAGTAATACATGACTTTAAATGACAAGCAAGTACCTGATTCTCAGATTGGTTATAACATAGTATAGATACACCTCTAATTTTAACTCCTGTTACCTGGATGTAATCCTAAAATCACAGAGAGATTCTCAGACATTCTCAGCTTCTTTTGTTGCATAAAATATGATGATGAAATACGAAGTCTCTGAGTTGTCTTAGAGTCCTCAGAGGCTTACGGCTGAGCAGCTGAACATGTCCTGACATTTGTCCAGCAGTGTTTCCCACAGGATTTAGTGAGACTTTGGTTGGGTGGACCTTGCACCCTGTAGGGGGGCCTGGGGCATGCGGGCATGCTCTCTCAAAAGACAAGTTTGTACTTTTAAACGTTAAATCCGTCAGTCTGTTGCACACACAGTGAAGAGGCTAGATCTATTAACAGCTTTGTGCTCTTGTTCTGTTCTCTGGTAAACAATTGAATCATGAACACACTGGTTGTTTAGATATGAATGGTAATGATGCGGCAAAAAGTCACATCCACAAAGTACTTAACGCAGTTTACAAATGGTCACAACACAAAATCGACGAGAGCATGCATTTGAGCCATCAAAGAATCAAAGAAAAAGTGTTTCATTACCATGGAATCGGTGGTAGCCACAGGTGTGTACAAAGGGCAGGGTCTTAATCAATACTAGGTTATGACCGACACTCACTGGGAATTCCTTGATATCAATGATAAGTTCTGCAGTAAGTTTATCTGTTTGCCATCATACATTGATAATGATAAGCTTGTGGTTGGACTAGTGTATAACGTCAGTAGAAACTGGGAGGTTAGTTAATGTGACGTTCAGCAAACGATATTTGTCCTGAAAAACACAATATTTTCTTTTTTATTATTACAAGAAGTGCAAAGACCTTTTCAGTTCATTTTGAAACTGTGACAGTTGAGGTAATTAATGGGAAACACTCTCCAGTGTACTGAATCAATCAGGACACTCATAAAATTGGAGTTTAGGCTCACATCTTCATTACCCCCACGAATCTTTGTGATTGTGAAATTATAGATTTTTTTAATATAAAAAAGGAGAAAAACAAGATTCCAGCCGCTCTGCTCAGTACAGGCTCCCTGACAAACAGCGAGTGTACAGATGTTGAGTTTGCTGCTCTTTACAGGAGATGTTGTGAAGTTGCACAATGGAACCTCTGTTTGGGTGTTATGAGAGCTTTTTTTTTTTTTTTTTTTTTTTTGAGCAAATGTCTCCCTCCCCCTGTTTCTACGCTGCCCCCCTTCTCTTTGTTTGCTGCACAAATTGTACACAGAATACACAGAAACAGGAAGCGAAGGACGCCCTGGGCTTCTGGTGTGGCCTTTGACAGGAGAGGGAGTCCTTTTGTCTCAGCATCAGGCTGATGGCCTTACAGCTGTTGTAACACACACACACGCATGCACACAGAGGTTTACGAGCTGTTGCCAACTGTGTGTGTGTGCATGCGTGCGTGCGTGTGTGTGTGTGAGAGGGAGGGACTGTGTGCTTTTTGTCTGAGGAGGACCTGGCTTCTTTCTTATCCCCACATCCAAGTGCGTCATATGCAGCCTGATGTCAAAAATAGCACAACAACCCCCCCCCCCCCCCCAGAGACCATTTGTACCAGCTTACTTGTACAGTAATTAAAGTGGGAGCATATGGGAGTTTGGGTTTTTTCCCCCACTTACCTTACAATAAGGTGAGGTGTTCACAGCAGTCATACAGATTCAGTGTAAAGCAAGCAGGATTATTCAGACATGTTCTATCTGTGGGAATGTGCTTCAGTCTTCAGTTCATCTATAAAATAATCCTTCAAAAACACGTTCCAGTGGTTTCACCAACTTAGTACATGCTCAAGAATGAATGGCAATTGTCCTTTATCACAACTTTTGTCCATCATTTGTATTGGTTTGGTTGGCTGTTTTTATTTTTTCTTCAGCTGTGACCCAGATACATACTAAGCACTAAGTATGTAATGGTGAAACTGTTCCTAAATTTCTTGAAACTAGAGGTGTAACAGCACACAAGTCATGGTTTGGTTCACACCCCAGTCATAGTTTGGCCTGAGTCGAGTATAAGGATACATTTCTTTACATTTATTTTGAACAGACAGTAGTGCGAGTGTCAGACAGTCTTGAAGTGTTACTTTGCCCGCTGAGAACTTTGGTTTCTTATTTGCTTTGAAACATTTCACTGAAGCTTCTGCTCCACTGAAGAGATAAAACATGGTGCCAGACAGAAACATCAGACAGATCCATGTGGAGCAATGAGACTCTAACTTTCCTCAAACTAATACATGAAACAAACAGAAAAGCTGTTTTTCTGTCATGTTTTCTACATTGTTCATCACTGTTCTTCCATCATCTTGTTGCACTCTTTTCTTCTGCAGCAGTATTATGGCACCCGACTGGAGAATTGACATCAAATCAAATCAAACTTTATTTATATGGCACTTTTCATGCATAATATAATGCAACACAAGGTGCTTTACAACAGTTAAAAATAAAGGAAAACAGAGAAAACCCATCCCTCCCACTCTCCGTATGTACACACACACACACACACACACACACACACACACACACACACACACACACACACACACACACACACATAAAGATAGGGGCTGGAAACAAGCGCTCATTTTCTTTTGCCTTTAAATCGTGCAATACATTTGGGTGGAAACCACTAATACATCGGATAGACTGGTAAACCATCAGTCAGTTTGTACTGATACTATTTAAGAATGTAGTTTGGATTGGTGCTTCAATGGAGCAGTTGGTAATAGTTGCAACAGTAAGAACAGCTTAGCTACTGCCAGATGTAGTCCAGTTTGCAAACACTGTGGTTGTATTGACTAAACTAGACATGCCAGGGTTTAACAATAATGGTTGCCTACTGGCGTAAGGCCAGTAGAAAGACACTCAAGAGCTTACTGTCCTGATGAAGAGCTGACTGATCATTGGCCTGGCTGGTAATGTGATCTGATGCTCAGCATTTTTCTAAATGTCGGAATCTCAATTTTTTGATCTGATTGCTGATAAAATACATGAATTTGTAAATGTGCTACTTTGGCTCTGATGCAGCCACCACTGACTGTCTGTCGTCAACACAGATTGGTTACACATCACGAGTAATAGCCTATCGCCACTGAAGCCCTGCAGTGCCACAGATGGACACAGAGGAACACATTTGCAGACTTAAGCAGCTTCAGTGAGTGAGCGCAGCTGTGTTTCCATGGTGAGGCAGCAGATATTTCAGAAGTTACAAACATCATGATCCTCTACACTGAGGCTCAAAAACACAACAACCTTAGGGTCTGTTTCTTCGATGACGAGAATGCCCAGTTTCTCAGTTACACCAGTGAAAATGTACCAATAATCATTTTGTTTTAGTGGTATACAGTTAACTATAATAGACTTTATTTATGTCACAATAACTAACTTTATACACCTGGCCAAAAAACAAAAGTCTCCACCAAAAAAAAGGTCACACACTCTAATATTTCGTTGGACCGCCTTTAGCTTTGATTACGGCACAAATTCTATGTGGCATTGTTTCGATAAGCTTCTGCACTGTCACAAGATTTATTTCTGTCCAGTGTTGCATTAATTTTTCATGAAGATCTTGCATTGATGATGGGAGAGTCGGACCACTGCGCAAAGCCTTCTCCAGCACCTCCCAAAGATTCTCAATGGGGTGAAGGTCTGGACTCTGTGGTGGCCAATCCATGTGTGAAAATGATGTCTCATGCTCCCTGAGCCACTCTTTCACAATGTGAGCACGATGAATCCTGGCACTGTCATCTTGGAATATGGTTGGCCACCAGGGAAGAAAAAATCCATTGATGGAATAACCTGGTCATTCAGTATATTCAGGTAGTCAGCTGACCTCATTCTTTGGACACATAATGTTGCTGAACCTAGACCTGACCAACTGCAGCAACCCCAGATCATAGCACTGTCCCCACAGGCTTGTACAGCAGGCACTAGGCACGGGTGCATCACTTCATCTGCCTCTCTTCTTACAGAGGAACAGAGTAAAGCTGGACTCATCAGACCACATGACCTTCTTCCATTGTTCCAGAGTCCACTCTTTATGCTCCCTAGCAAATTGAAGCCTTTTTTTCTGATTAGCCTCACTGATTAGCTGTTTTCTTAAGTGAAAGTAAGAGCTACACAGCTGTTCAGTCCCAATCCCTTGAGTTCCCTTCACATTGTGCGTGAGGAAACGCTCTTACTTTCACTATTAAACATAGCCCTGAGTTCTACTGTTGTTTTTCTACGATTTGATTTCACCAAACATTTAAGTGATCGCCGATCACGATCAATCAGGATTTTTTTCCAACCACATTTCTTCCTCGAAGACAATGATTCCCCACTACCCTTCCAGTTTTTCATAATGCGTTGGACAGTTCTTAAGCCAATTTTAGTAGTTTCTGCAATCTCCGTAGATGTTTTCTCTGCTTGATGCATGCCAATGATTTGACCCTTCTCAAACAGACTAACATCTTTTCCACGACCATGGGATGTGTCTTTCAACATGGTTGTTTTAGAAATTAGAAGCTACTCATTGCATCAGTTGGGGTTAAATAACTTGTTGCCAGCTGAAAGATAATCGCCCATGCAGTAATTATCCAATAGGAGGCTCTTACCTATTTTTCTTAGTTTAATCCAGGTGGCAACTTTTTTTGGCCAGGCAGTGTATCCATGAGTACTCTTGGTACCAGTGTAACTACTACTGGTACTTATTTTAGCTACCATATTGTGAATGTAACCTCATTCGCCCTAATGGGTTGGTGTTAACTTGTTAGCGTTTGGTAGGTGATGGTCATAATAACGTTAGCTAATGTTGAGCCTCATAGAACAAACTCGAACAAGTGAGTGTCAACAAGTAATTTTTTAATCCTTAATAGCCAGCTGACTGGCAAAACAATTGACGAGATATAACGTTACCTCTCACTCCTCACAGGGCCGGCCATACTCTCATTGTCAACTCATGACTAACTGTTCCTAGCAACATTACTACAGTGTGTCCTGAAGCTGTCACTGACTCTGTTTCTTATAGAGAGCTGCAGGATATTGTTGTTCGAGACTTGAGATATAATGGCTCTGCATGTCTGTTTACTTAATCCATACATGGACTGCATAGATGGCGTACCGTTGTCAGAGTTGAATAGTCATATCTGTTGCAAATACGGAAAGTTATCGTCTTTTCTCCGAGGACCTATTCATCCCAAGAAGTCTTTACTGATCGGGGAAAGGGGGCCTTTAAGTGTGCTGCTCACTCTGCTTGGAATCAGTGGCAAGATTACCTGAATCTAAATGAACTGGAAGCAAGAACATCTGGCTGCAGATGTTTTCAATGTTGATGAATGTTGCTTTATTAGTCTGTAATTTGTTCATTGTTTTCATTTTAATTTGCTATACTATATGCTTGTTTTATGTTTGCAGCCTGTGTAATTTTACTGCTGTCTGTCTTGGACAGGACTTTTGAAAAAAAGTCTATGAAAACACTCAACAATGACATGCACTAAGTTTCCCATTTCATTTTTCAGGAACTTTTACAAACTGATGAGGCACATTGAAAGTAGCAGAGAAAAAATGTGGGTTACAATAATATTTTCAAACAGCCCATGCAATATTCCCCCCTTTCCTTTCTCAGAGCAGTGGAATTTAGTCCCCTTCAAGGAACACAACAGTGATGACCTTCATAATCACATTTCCTGTTGCCTGCAGTCCTCGCTCTTGCAGCACTCGGCACTGCACGACAGATCGACTGTCCTCTCCCAGCACTGCAAAGCTCAGCACTTCTCAAAGCACATGCACTATTTTCACCTAGGGGCTCAGTCACAGTATGAGGGGTGAATGATGACATCACCGTCTCACGTGATACCCCCCTCCCACCCCTGCAGTATGGAGCAGCAAACGGCTGCTGCTATGAATGGGTAGGATTGATACAGGAAGATTACATGACACCAGAATTGACTGCAATCAACACAGCATACTGGAACAAACAGTAAATGCTGATATTAAAAACATGGCCAGGAGTTTTCTGACAAATAATGGTGCATTTGTATTGGTCAAGTGTCCCAGAACACCTCATTGGAGTCATGCTGAAAGGAGCAAAGGCTTGCTTGTCTTCCTCTAGTTCTTTAAGGCCAAAGTTGCTGATATTATATCATCATTTGGCCGATTTTAAGCTGTGTTTTATTTAGGCAAGGTTCGTGTATGGCTGCACTTTGGAAACTTTAAGAAAACAATGGAAAACAGTGCAAAAAAACAAGGCAAAAATGTTTTCCCCATACTTATGTATTGGAAAAAAAATATTGGGTGCTGTGCTGGCACTAATATAGAAATTTTTACAAAGCCAAATAACTAAAACCCACATTAAAAGACAGTTAAACAATTTTAGGAGTGTTCTTCCCTCCATTCGAATTAGTCTCTTCTCAGGAAATTAGTGCTGTCTCTTTTCCCTTTCAGTAATGTTCTAAGAAGTAAGTCAAGGTTTCCAGCGCTTAATCATTCACCTTGAACTGAGGACACTTTGACAATGAGAGCTTTTGTCTGCGCACATCATATAACCCACCATATGTCTGCAGGGCTGACATGTGATTTGTTCTTTAGAAGGAAAGTGTTTGCTGAACAAGTCAAAGATTTTTGGAGGCCATTTTGATGTGATGACAGTAGCCTGTCCCTCCGCTTACCGAAGCAGTCCGTTTCACGAGAAGCGAGCTCGAATCAACTTCCTGTGAGCTTGAGGTTAGCATCATGGAAAATTGGCAGACATCCTTTGATATACATGTTTACAAGCTGCCACATGTGTACTTGTGTGTACACATGCAAGCCGTATGGCAGGAAGCGTCCACAATCTGGTCAATTTGCATTCAATTGCAAAATTAAATCGTTCTTGGTGGCCCATTTCTATAAACACTTGTCTGCCAAGCACATGTGATGGAAAATTAGACGTTAACAGAGCGTCGGAACAGAAATGCCTGAAAATTGTGTTTGTTGTTGGCAAATCTTCCTGTCTGTTTGGGACACCAAACTTTGCTTATAGTCGGGATTGAAGCAGAGAGAGCTCTCCTCTAAATACACAGAACTAAGAACATTGTGAATGGCGAGGCACAGTGCACACACCAATCCGAACAAACTGAGCCCACAGAAGGGTCAGACTTTTCTGTTTGTGATTTCTGTCTAGACAGATTATCTGAACTGCTGAATTATTTATTTTGAAAGGCAAATTGCTGATTGGACGATAAACACTGAATGGCCCATGAAAGAGGACATCATGGCCCTGATATCTGTTATAAGTTATCCAGATATTTACTGCTAAGCTTGAGGCCTGAAACACTGATCATTTCGCCCAAGGACTAAAATAGCTGATGGGTTCTGAGATTGAGTGTCACCTGACCAGTGAAGGAGAGCCCTCCTAACTATTCCTTGGATTAATCTATTATTTTAACCTTCAACACTCAAAAGTACTCAGAACATGAATGAAAACATGAACAGATGTGGAAAATTAAGTAACACAGACCTTTCTATTCAGCTGCCCTAAACTTTTAAAAACCAACCTGCTCCTGTCTGTGGTGTTTTTGAGGTATTTTATATTCTTGTCCAACAATGTTACAGGTCTTTGCCTTCATGAGCAATTTATAAAGTTTGATCAAATCCAAGGCATGGAGTGATGTCATTATTTTTCTGGAAAGTTTGATACGATATCATGATATATTTTTTCTTCATGCTGATACTTTTGGCCCCAGTGTAGCCTGAAAATGTGATACTGTCACATTCCTACATTCATCACAGGGCAAGTCTCCATTTCGGATTCACCAGCTTACAATAGGTTTGTAAAAACTGAAACCAATTAAGGGCACATCCCTGCTTCCATTGCCTAACACATACTCCCTTCCATGCCCAAAACTTTAAACTTATCGGTGTTCCCAAAACTACCTCTGTCTGAGTGCATTCACAGATGCTGTTACCTCACCGAGCAACAAAGCTCCTCACTGTTTTCAGGTGCCTCATTCATCACCTCTTTGACGGTCATGCCAGAGTCAAACAGTAATTCGACACAATTCCAAAACAAAAATCTCTGCAGTGTGAGGCCAGGCCATTTTGGTTCCATCAACAGGCCTCAGTGGGCAGCAGGGAATCCAACTCTGGGAGAGTTTCAGTGCAGTAAAAGAATAATGAACTGAGTGGTGGGAGGTTTTTCCAAACAATGGTGAGATGTCTGAGACAGTGGACATCTGATCGTTCCTCTCGATCACTGATAGAGTGATGCAGGGAGGGTGGGGGGCTCTGTCTGAAATGGGTATCTGAGAATCCATCAGCCAGGCTCAAAAGATGCTTGCCACAGCAATGTAAACTAATACGTATATGGGACACAGTGTACCTGCGGACAGTGTTACTCAGATATTATTCACAAATAGTAAAAGTTTAACAGCCACAGAGGCCACTCCCATTACTCTTCCAACAGTCAAAACCCTGAAAATAGTCACTGTAATTTAATAAATAACATCAGAGAAGCTGCGACCAAAGAATGTTTGGTATTTTTGCTTAAAGGTATACTGTGCCGGATTTGTTGGTCGCAGTCTGAAAACAAACCATTCAAAGTTGGCCCCTCCTCCCCGGCTCAACGAGAATGAAAGAGCAGTGGCGGTCAGGCGAGCCAGAGAGTGAATGAAGAGAGGGAGCCGTGTTGGCCAGAACAAAGCCGGGAATCAGAGAAAGAAAACCTTATTTTTGGTTTGTTTCACTGTTGTTATGTTCTAAAGCACAAATAAACACCCCCAAGGTGCTGCACTGCTGGATTTTGGTTGAATTTAGATGAAGTGCACGCTTCTTCCTGTCTGCTGTTTGCCTCTGTTCTCTGTGTGCGTGAGCCCTGCCTTGGTTAAACACCCACAGACCTGCAGCTCATGACACACGCAGCAGAGGAAAGATGGACTCAGCAACGTAACCTGGTCACCAGGTTTTTAAAGAATCTGTTATTTCTGAAGAAAAACGTTGTTTACATGAAGTGTCAGCTCATGCGATGGATGATGATGATGATGATGATGATGATGATGATGATGATGCATGTGACCGCGATACTTTGAAAAAGCACTCCAGTGAATAGGCTATTTTCTTTTCATGTCTTTGTGATATTTAGCACTAATTTGGCACACATTTGACAACGGTAGACCTACTGTTCTGCATATGTTGTTTAGAGACTAATGAAGAAATCAGCATTGAAAAGGTTATTGTTATTGGATATTAGTATTGGACACTATGGCTTTGAAAGTTGTGCTTGGACGTGGATACAATAACCAGATTATGGTTGCTACATTTTTCCGCCATTGGGACCTTTTAAGTTAACATGAGGATTCATATTTAGGAACGATTAGATTTGGTCTTCTTGCATTTCTGAATATGGTAGTGAAAATGCCACCTTCATCTCACAATGCCATGTGTCAACCACCTACCACCCACCTTAACAGAAGACTATCCAATTTATAGAGCCACGTCTGAATGGACCTTTCCCTCTATTTCTACCAGTACCAGTTGTATTGCCTTTTAAGTTATGTCAGGCAGTGTGAGCTTTCCAGTTCAGGAACAAAATAAGTCTCTCCCAGCTCCTTGCTTCAAATGATGCCAAGTTACCTTCAGTATGTGGCTTTTAATTCATCAGTGCTCTCCTCTTACGCAACCCAGCACAACTCTCTCTTCAGTAAAACTAATTGCCTGTAGTGATGCCTGTTTTTCCATGTAGTTCAGAGGGAAACTGGCAGTTGCAGCCTCACTGACATAAACAGGAGCCGTATTTGTTTTTGATTAGGTGTTTTGCGTCAGTCCTGATAATTTCTAGCAGAAGAATTATTCATGAATATGTCGTCAGCAGGACATGCCAGTGTTCTCTGGAAATGAAGTGCGGCCATTCTTTGTTGTCGAGTCCCTCAGGATTTGTAATAGGTCTTGAAAAGTTCCTTAAAACCTTGATTAATGTAAGTCCCAAGGTTAATTTCTAATCTAATAACTAAAACCTAATTGCAACATTAGGATTTCTTTTTTGTAATGATGCCCTTCATGGCAAGTGATGGTACAGTGTGCACAGCCGTGCTAAGCTCCCGATGCTTTGTCATTGTTGTGCAAAGCCAGCCTTTGTGTTGCTTCAGCGATGTAGATAATGTTCACTAACTCATCCTGTGTCGTCTGCTCTGTTCTCTGTGCTGTGCATTCAGCAGTGACAGTGAGTCTCAGCCACATCAGGTCCAGTTCTTGAGTTTACATTGGAATATCTGACGTGTGTCAGCCTTCCCCACTGATTTTGTTGCTCCCATCTACTTCCTAATAGTATGGTGTTTTGTATTATGTGCTGTAGTAATTTAGAGCCTTTTAGCCCTTAAGTGGAACTGCTGTGGCAGGGAGATTTGGACATCCTCTCTTGATCCCCAACATAAACAAAATGCAGTGTATCAAATACAGATTTAAACCAGCTTCAGGACTTCTGAACTGTTTCCACCTCACACATGCAAGACAGACATGCAACATGAAGCAGAAGCCAGGCGACCTTTCCCAGGTTTTTCTGTCAGTCTCATAAACAGTGAGTCCCTTTGTATTTTACCCTGCTGCTCTGTGATTGGCTTTAAGGAATGGCAAAACAAAACGTTACATATAGATTGGAGATACTAGGATTCTTTTCTTGAATGATTCAGCATTGATTTGTAAAATTCCCTAAATAAATAATCCGAGGGTTTCATGGGCAGGGTTTTTCCACAGTTTAAAGATTTTACTCCCTAAGCCTTGAAGTATAGGTAAACTTTCATTAAAAACACTGAAATATTTGTATTTATTTTATTTATTTTGTGCAAAGAAGTCATTTGAAAATGACTTTTTACCCTATGATGTACTCCATACTGTTTTTAGGACTTATCATTAGTCGATTGCGAAAACAAAGATACAAGGTTTTTACTAATAGAATGTCTACAGATCATAAGAACGATGCTGAGAGTCCAGTTTTTCTACATTCCTGAGCTTCAGCATCATTAGTGCCAATAAGATGAATGAGTCCAAGCAAAGAGGCCACAGAAATGTAGTAAAGCATTCTTGCAATCACCTGAAGAAATATATCTGAATAGGTCATAATGCTCATAATGTGAGGAACCCTAAAGAGACAGAGCTGGAGTTGACAGTAAGTCTGACCTGCTTCTACAGATCAGCCAAACAGATGCTCCCTGGTTAACAGTGTCCCTAATGCCACACAAGGGCAGCAGACCTTACTGTCAGTGTTGCATAATGACATCAGCAGCGTGACCTGACATCGCTCTGAAACTAAGAATGTAATGTCCCATTGCCCAGCTGTTTCAATAATTTGTGCCAGAAGCAGATTTAATTATCTCTGAATTGTTAAGCCAACCTCTGGCCACATGGAAGTCACTCAGTTTACTTTTCAAATGGTTCAAAAAGCCACAGCTATGTCCAACCAAGCCTGGTTGTCATTTAGGGTTTGGTGTCAAAGCTCAGTACTCTTTTGGAATTGATGTACCAAAGTACCAAAAACAGCCAAGTACCAAAAGCTCTTGACAAACTCTGGTCAAATTTAGCATTATTTACTCATTCTTTGGTCAGGTAGTCCATGATTGAAGCCACAATTTTTCCAGTTTTATTTTGGGTTTGTACAACTGGTACTGTGCATCCTTCACTTAAGCTTTCTCAGATCAGTTAAAAACACAACACTATTTGTCATTAGCTGGCTAGCTCCTAAAATCATTGGGAGATTTTGCCTTTTAAGTTGTTGGACAACACTTTGTGTGACCTAATTCAATTAAAGCATACCGAATGTTCAGCACCAACCTGTAGAGCTTCAGGTTCCATTGGCTTGGCTTAAAACACACTTGGTTGAGACCTGCGTTGACCACATTTTATTAAAGCTGGCATGTCAAATGAGTCTAAGGTTATGTCGACCATGATTCTTAGGTCTTCATCTGCTCACTATGAACATATGGCTGCTGCACACTTGAAGATTTTTTCTTAGCCATTACCTCTGTATCTGCTAGAAGCCATTAACGTAGGCTCCGCGTCATTGCCCAGAGCTGTATGATATCATTACCTCACTTTCAGAGGGTCACTGCCCCCCAGGCTTTGGACTAGTGCAGGGTTTCTTACAAAGAACAATGGGTGAGACAGCAAATACTTCAAATTAAAGGATGGGAGAATGACTCATGTGTGCTTGGAGACTTGCAGTAAGAGCACACTGTCTGTGTCATGGCCGATTGGCTGTTCAGAAAGGAATTCTCCCTTTAATTTCCTGCCTTGTCCTGTGTGTCTGTGTACACTAGCTATCTTTTGGGCTGATCCCAACACAGCCGTTGCCAAGAATTTTATTCTTACCCTGACTGATTTCTGTTTGATACCTGACATTTAGTTTGATCCCAGCAGACTGTTTGCACTGTTTACTTTGTGGAATGAACTAGTCATGTGTACCTTGGGGCTGGCTGATGGTCTACATCCGCCTATTGTCTTACTGTCTCCATTAAAGGGAGGGGTGGGGTGGTAACTGTAATGGTAATGTAGGAGCCATGTGGTAATCGGTATGATATACTCTGTCCCTCCAAATACATAAATTCATTAGTCCCCTACTAAAAATGTTATACCTCCAAAAATGTTATATCTTTAATATAAATGTTATACATTCTCCTATATGTATGTTAAGTGAAATTCTGTTGTCATTTTGTATGCTTTTGCTGTTGTTGAGAGTGATGCTGTGCTCTGAGGCAACATTACCCCATCAAAGTGATTCAGTCCCACATCTTATTTGTGTTTGTAGCTGCTGCAGGGAATGCAAAGTTTCAGTGTTCTGGTAACTCAGACAAGAAAAGGAAAAGGGTTTGCAGCACGTCTCACACAGTTTTGCTTCCGCTGGGTTTTTCAAGCCTCCTTGCTAATAATTGGAAGCATGGTAGTGCACACTTGAAATGTTTTGATAAAAAAACCCTTTAATCACACTTTCTAAATGTATCATTGTTTCACACCAATCAGTCATACAAGAATGAAGTTTAATACTAAAGTTATTATTCAGGAAAATCTAATCAAAGAATAAATAATGAAGACTAAGAATCTTACTAAGCAATTAATGCCAGCTTCCAGTGCTCGCTGTGATACAGACGTATTTCATTCCATGCCCCAAAAGTAATGAAGTTTGATAAACGACCCTAATTGGAATCTACACCACCAATATGGCCAGAGGCCGGGTATTCTCCGAAAAAGACAGTCAAGCTCTGTCTACACTCTGTCTTCCACTCTCGCTTCTGGCCTCCTGGCTTCTTTCCACAATGTGTTTTCTTTGTTCATCCTGAAAAATAATTCTTTTGTTTTTTGTTTTTTTTTTTACTTTTTTTTTGGATCTTCTGATTTTTCTTTGGGCTGCAACAGCTAATCGATTCAATCAATTAAAATCCATTATATCATCAGTTGCCACTATTCGCACGCCAATGCCACGCCATGTGTGGCTCACGTGATGAATTAAGGAAATAATGCCGTCTGCTTTGGCTCTGGGGTAAGCACTTGAAAAACATTGGAGGCAGAGATCAACTATAGAGCGCAGAAATGCATGATTATAGGTTCTAATTTAAAAAGAAATGTAATCCCATCCATCCATTTTCTCTCCATTCCAGTCCCAGATAAAGCTGTTTTAAAGCTAATGCTCGATAAAGCTAACTCCGCAGATAAAGCTTCATCCTTCACAAAATGGAGATAAAAAAGACTGAAGGTACTTTTGTCTGTTACATTTGTTTTTAAGTTAACTTGTCATTGTGTGTTTGCCCAGCAAAACTGACACAAATCTTTTGGAGATGACAGATTTATTGAACACTAATTAGCTGCAATAAATATATTTTTAGTGCGTGGCTGCATTCCCAGTTTCCGTTTATTCAGCTTTACTCAACAGTAAGACAAGGAGTGAGCTTTGTTTTTTTGAATTATGGGAAGTAAACAAATGTAGCTTTTTTCCCCTTTTATCCAAGTAATAATTCATTGAAATAAGAATTGACAGATTAATCCATTATCAAAATAGTTGTTAGTTGCAGCCCTACAATTCTTTATGCTTAATGCTAAGAAAATCAACAAAAAAAAATCTTTCATTTGTAACAATGCAGCTGTATCAGAACATCACCCTTACTTACATGTTTAAAACATAATCACAGCATCTTTGTTGATTTCATTAGTAATTACTGTTGCCCCTTTAGCTGAACAGAATACCCTAAAAAAACATGACTGAATAAAACCCTTAATGAGGAAAGTCCTCCTTGACAGTGTAAAAATCCATTTGGAAAAGAAGCTAACCCTGGTGTGGAGAGGGATCTCTACAGCCTGTCTAGCTGCCATTGCCGGAGGGTTGCTGAGTCATTGAGGGGACACATGCCGGGTGTTCATGTCGACAGATGGCCCAGGTGAAGTGATGCTGAGTGATGCGTTGAGCCCAAGCCTCCCCCCCACAGGTCAGCCCGGCACATGCCAGAGGCCCGGCTCTCTTGGATAATTTATAACACCTATTTATACGTCCAGCAGAGCGTAACAGAGCCTCTCTGCTCAGAGATGGTCATTTACATGTCTGCCATGTTTCCTCTATCTTACCATAAACTTTGTTCCATTTTCTAGACATTATGTTAGATCAACAATTGCTGATGAACTATCCTCAAATGAAGGCTTTGTTGGGGTGGGCGCTGTTAATTTGCACAATGAGTCGCTCTTGGGATGTGAACGAGGCCGGAGTTGTATCACCACACTTCCTTTCCACTGCTGTAAAATGACACAGTGGAAGAGGATCCATAAACCCAAGGTCATCCATTTGCAAAGGAAACTGACTGAATATGACACGCTGCTGTAAAAAGACACCTTTTCAGTGGGAATGTAAACATATTTGTGCAGCAATAACATATTATTACTAATAGGTTAGCATATTCCAAGAATTTGATTTCATAGCGCAATGTGCCACATACATTCTTTTTAATGGGGTTATGTAACCTGCCCTTGACATGTCCAGTCCATTATGACAGCATTATTCTAAAAATACAGCAGGTATAGACTCTGTGCGTACTCGTGTCTGTTGGCAGTGGAATTGTATTGAACATTAGCAGCATGTTGATGGGCTTCATAGTGAACTTTTGTACAAGTCGATGGTTACTCTCAATCTGAACCAGAAGGGGGTTGTGGTGCTAGAGGCAGGACCCAAGAATGGTGATGTCTGCCGGTATTTGTCACTGATATTCCTGAGGGATTTGTTGATCCCTGCCTACCACAATTAGCCAAAATGTTCATTCATCACAAAACATTTGTGTGAATGCATTACCTGTTAAGGTTTTGATGGTGCCCTGTCAGTTGCAGCCTCTTTGCTTGTCACGTGCCTGTTAAAGTGATGAACTGCATTACTTGTGGTTGTTTTTAGAGATGGTAACAGACATTTTTAACTTGTGCTACAATTTTGTGGCCTCTGCTACAAAACTTCAACCTCAAACACCAGTACAATGTGCAGAAAAAGTGAACGTGCAGCCCTGAATTGCCTTGACATTTGCTAAACACATTCATGGCTTTCAGAGAAAAAAAAATGAATGAGATGAAACATCTTTAGCTTTCAAGGGAGCAAGGCTCCATTAACAAGCACATTTGTCATTATGTTTTAACTCCTGAGGGCAGGAGCAATACGCATTGCAGATAATGGGCTAACTAACTACCATATAGCATTATTCTATGAGAATTATAGTAATGACTCATTTTTGTTCAGCTGATGTCAGAGCTGTTCTGAAGTCATGCTGTTAAGCTTATTTTAGTTTGACACCCTTATGTACAATTCTCCTGGCCAGTGGAGGGAGGAAATGCGGTGAAAGCTTCACAATAAGTACAAAGGAGTCGTGTGCAGACATCCTGTATTCATCCCAAGGTCATTACAAATGCTGTAAAATGCAGGACGGACAATCTGCTGGATACCCAAAGAGTCCTGGCAGTGAGGCCACCAACGTCACAACATTGTCTGTGCACAGGAGGGAGGCTTCCTGTGTTTTATCTGCTGCAGTAACACATGCTCTGTCAGTGTGTCTGTCTGGTTTAAAGAGCTGGTGTTGTCTAGAGAAATGTGACCTGTCAGCCAGAGGGTTTCATCACGCTGATATTCCATGATTACTATGTCATTTCATGGCGGCTCAGGAGGTAGAATTGTGGGAGAGCGGCCTCGGCGGTCTGCATGTCGAAGTATCCTTGGCAAGATACGTATCCCGATGCTGTGCCATTGGTGTGTGAGCAGGTTGCTTAGCTGCCATACCAATAAATGGGTGAATGTAGACTTGTGTTGTAAAAGTGCTTTGAGTGGACTTCCAGTCAAAATGAATGAAGTATTGCTTTAGAAAAGCCCAAAACTTTCTTTGGAAACACAAAACCTTTTTCAATTTGTGTCCTACAGTTTCCTGTTGCAGTTTTAAAATTTTTAATTTAGTCTCACTTTTGCTTGATTTTGATTGTGGTTGTTCTATTGAAGAGGTATGATGGTCAAAAAAGAGAGGTATTTTTTGGGACATCTTGATTGACGTTTGTCTCAGCTTACCATACTCTGCCATGTGGATTGCTTCTTCGTCCCACTACAACTAACACCAGGATTCATCCCCTTTGACCAAATTCCAGTGCTCTGGCTCCAAGACTACCATGAGTGGCAGTTCTACAATCCAGGACGTGGAATGTCTTTGAAGAAGGCTATGGGGACAACAGTAAACATGATTTTATTTTTTGCTTTTCAGGAGCCATTTGAGGATGGGTTTGCCAATGGTGATGAGCTGACCCCAGCTGAGGAGGCTGCTGCTAAAGAATCAGCTGATTCCAAAGGAGTGGTCAAGTTTGGCTGGATTAAGGGGGTGCTGGTGAGTCCCTTTCAAAATGCAATGCTTTTTCAAAGCCCTGCTTTTTAGTTATTTTAAGTTGTTTCTTATTCTTTAAGTCAAGTTACCCACAAACACTGTTAAAATCACAATGTAAAGTCAGGGGATTTGTAAAAGTTTGGATAGTTTAGATGAAACTCTACTTAAATATTTGATCATAGTTCAAGAATATATACTGTGTATAACAGTCAAAAGATCTACTGTATTACTCTGAGGTGACACTAGCTGTTCTGAAATAGAAAGAAACCCTAAATGTTCATGTTCATATGTTCAAGTGGGAAGTTAAACTCAGTGAAGTGGATTACAGGTGATAAGTGTGGCACTATATAATTTGACCTGAATGTGCAAGTTGAAGACACCCTGTTAAGGATTTTGGACCATGAGTGTGAATAAGTGGTAGATCAAATTTTTTTGCTTGGTTGTGGTTACACCACAGAGGAAGAAATGACTCACAGCAACTGAGACATGTTTAATTTCATTGAAAGTATAGTCAGCAGAGGATGAATTTTTCATTTTAGAATGTGTCTGGAGATTATCATCGAGCATTTATTTTGACAGGAGATGTCCGTACTTCCTCTCTAATATAAACCTTGCCCTAATTCTTGTGTTTCTTGCAATCTGATAGCTTTTATCACGTGGTCTAGGATATTTTCTGAATGTAATCTTAAAGTGTGATACTCGGCTGGTCTCTGCAGGGAGAAGGGGGTGCAGGTCAGGGTCAGCTGATGATCTGTACACCTAGAGCTCTTCATGTTGCCAAGACTATTCAACAGAGGGTGGAAATGAAATATTTTAGTTAATATCTGTTTTGTCGTAAGGCGTAGAAAAAAAATACAATAATAAGAATCTACTTGTGGGACTGAATCATTTTAACCTACACAAGTATGAGAAAGAAGTCTTAACTGTATGAGATAAGTGGTTATCCTTCAAGATCAGAAGACAGAAGGAGAAGGAACTCTCTCAAACTATTCCGACTTCGTTCTGATAATATTGTGACTTGTTCACTCGATTCTCATATATGTATTTTCTAATTGAATTCCAACTTTATTCAAGTAAAAAGACAATTTTATTGCAACTTTTTTCACTTTTAATATTCTGAATTTACACTCACAATTTCCAATTCTTTCCCAGCAGGGGAACTATAGAGCTAATGAATTATCAGGTTTGATTGGGTGCAGTTTAAACAAAGAGAGGGGTTGTTCAAATGACAGCGAATAAAGTGACATTCAGCCACCTTTTAGCTTGAGAGTCAAATAGGTACAACATCTATTGTTGCTTTGATTAAGTCTCCAGAAATATTCAAATCCAGTCTGAAAGCTTTTATCTGTGTCTGCATTTAGACTAATCTATGCTCGACAGCATTCCATCTTTTCCTCTCATCACTTTGAACACGCTTTTATCACAACAGAGAATGAGCGTGTGACCTTACAGGACATCTGGGGGGTGAAGTTGTTGTGTTTTAGGCAGCTACCTCTTGCTGGTATAAGACACGTGTAGCTTTAATTTTAATCTTATCCCTTAAAAATCCATGTTGCTATGTGTTGCAGTGAAGTATTAAAAGGTCAGCCAAGTATTATTAATATCAAACAATGGTAGAAGCCTTCATTGGTAAAGCCCGGCAGTTTCCATCGCCAGAAAATAGAAAACCTGATGTCTGGTTGACGTGAACCTGTCCCCCCTCATGCACCCACAGTAACAGGCCCTCTTCTCTACAGGTCCGCTGCATGTTGAACATTTGGGGTGTGATGCTCTTCATCCGCATGTCATGGATCGTGGGTCAGGCTGGAATTGGTAAGGAGACATCACTCCTGATGAACTGACAATTTTAAATACAGTTAACTGTTTAGAATCTAGTTTTCAGCTTTCAGTGTATTTACAGTGCCCTGTCCTCTAAAGGAAATTGCAAGTTTGTGCTGTGGACATGGGAAGTTGTATGTGCAATGTGCCTGTGGTTAAAGGCATGAGAACACTGTTTCTTCACAAAAAGTAGATGGCGACTCAATGTCCCTTTTACAAACATGGGATTATTTTGTTTTCTGCATTGCAATGCCATGCTAAGGAACCAACAGAGTAGACAACAGTGGCAGAGCCAATAAAAGCATCACACGTGCACTCAATAAGCTAAACCTCTACATTTTATGGCAACATTAATGTGGTGTAGTTCTGCTGTTCAAGAAAAAGATTCACCCTTCCTGTTTCTGAACAGCTGTCACATCACACCATTACAGCCCCAGTGTGTGGTCAGTGGCTGGTGCCCTGCTGCCCCTTACACACTCTTTTGAATCAGTCAGAATGTGAGGACTACAAACAACCAGGAACAAATTGTGTTACACAGTTAAGACAACTTACTACAAATAATAAATACTAGCACACTACTCTTCCAAAGCATGCCATAAGTTTTTGACATCGAGGCTCATCTTCCAGGCAACTGTTGTATCCAGTTGATTATAGTATGAGATGATGTCAGCTTGAAAAGTCTTGAAACTTCTATTTTTTTTTTCAGTTTTAGTCAACATCATTTCTACTTTTACTGTGGTTGATGTTTTCACATGATACTGCAACTTATCATTTCAAGGCTTGAAATCCATTTGCATTTACTGCACGGTTGCAGTTAGACTGGCAAAACTGTGCCAAGAATGAACAGTCACGCTGTGAAGTCTCTACAAGATGATTTTCAGACTGCAAACCAGTTGAAAAAACACTAGAGAATGCAAAACTTAAATTATCAGTAATGTGAAGTATGCATGACTTGCAGTAAATTGGGTGAAAAGTGCGAAGCTACTGTGATGAAAAAATTACACTCACTCAGGCAGTGAATGTGTTGGGGTGGATGCAGAACTTTCAAACTGGACTCATGAAACCAAAACTATCTGCATCGAGAGATACCAGGTGACGAAATACTTCAACCGACCCCTTAACGCCTCTTTTTTCTCAGACCGCCAGGGGCCTATTTGATACACATCCAGTGTTTTACTTTGATGTGACAAAGACTGCACAGAAGTGACAAATTCAAGTATCACTGTCCAGAAAAGTCACCAAGCAGTGTGGCGCACAGCCCGTGTTTATTAGCACTGCGGCGCTCACTGGGTGGTCATTTCAGACCCAGTGTTGAACACTCTGTGTCAGCTACTTTCTCATTTCACACACAGCACAACTCCCCGCCACACTTCTTGATAATTCTCCACTTTGATGTGAAATGTCACCACGAAGTGACGCGTGGTAGACTTGACTGCAGCCGCTCGTCCTTGTGGCCGCGCTGCTACTTTTCACAGAGCGCTCAGAGTGATTGGATGGCCGGCCAGAAAACTGTTAACAGTGTTGCACATTCTTGTCATTCAAGCGTAGATAGTGTAATGCAAAGGTTGTCATGTGTTTTCTTCCACAGCTCTCGCCTGTTTGATCGTCGTCATGGCTACTGTAGTGACAACCATCACCGGCCTCTCCACCTCTGCCATTGCCACCAACGGATTTGTACGAGGAGGTAGGCATCATTTTCTTTTCTAGAATGATAGGCTCGCTATAGTCATGAGAGAATGTGTCACAAAAGCAGAAAACTACGGCGACCAGTGATTTACTGTGGAGCAGCAGAGTTCTTTTGGCCTCTTCTTGCTGTTTGGTGTGAAACGAGGTGATCCTCGTGTGTGATTTTAACCAGCATGAGCAGCCATCAGTCATCAGACACAGTGTAGGATTATGTGTGCAGCTTTATTTGAAGTCAGATGGAAGAAGGGTTAAACACACATCTCGTCTCAGTGAGAGGAGAAACGCACACTTTGTGATGAAGTGAGTGGAAGCAGAAGTCGACCCTGGCTGCTGGTCCGCCATGGGTATTAAGGCATTCCTCAGTCACTGCATCAGGCAAAAATCAGTTGAATGTTTCTTATTGAGATGAAGACAAAAATCATATTGGAAGTAGAAAAGATGTTTGTTGTTTTTCCATAAATTGGATTCCTTTGCTGCTTTGAGGCAGACAGAAGTAGTGTCAAACATCTCAAATAAGTCTTTATGGACTCAGGGTTTTTTTCTGCTTCATGGGATGGAACCTAGACCCAGTGTTTTTGCTCATGCTGTATCACTGTTGTTTTTTTTTGTTCTTTGGTCAATTCTGTTCTTTTTCTCCTTGCTGATCCTGCCTCAGCATCAGCCATAAACACAAAATATCACGCAAAAATGATCTGAAGAAAAACCTCCCCCTGCTTCCTCTTAACTGGCTAACTTGCTGCTCACCGTGAAACTTTGCCAGGGAAATGTAAACACAGACTCTTCTGGTCTGTCAGTTGTAAATCCTTTCGTCTGATTCTGCGGGGAATCCGGGCACAGGCATTTAGAATGACTACATGGAAATAACAAATCTTGTCCCCGATGGTCTTGTTTGCTTGTCGGCTATCCAAAGGCATCAGTGTTTAACAGGGACTGTTTCATAAGCAGTAAACTCCTTGCAGTAGTTTTAAACACCTGCTTCAAATGTATGAACCCACTGGGGATCAGAACGCGGAGTGTTCCAGGTGCTCAGGTACTGTTGAGAACATGAAATGAAATCCAAATCCAGGAAGGCTGGTTTGAGTAATAGATCAGTGACTTTGAAGGTTTACCAGGCACCAAAACACTGCACAACAGTTTACAATACCATGAGACAGGATTTCATAACTGTGCCATTTTATCCTCCATCTCCAAGATGAACGTAAGCAGCAGAATTACCCTGTCATGTCACCAAGTGGTTTACCAGGAATTTCAGCTTGCATGTATTTGATTGGCCAGCACAGTGTCTTGCCGGATGATGACACATTGCTTTGCAGCAAAAGTTGAGCCTTGTTCAACTCTTTTGCTTGGCAGTGAGTGCATTAAATGAATAAAGGAGCGGTGTTTTTTTATGCTGATGTCAGTTAGAACATGGTTTTACAATCCAAATGTCTGTACATTATGCTCCCTAACCTTAAATCACCTGCTTAATACCATAGCTTTTAGTCCGTGCCTTCAACTCCCTTTCCTGCCATTCTCATAGCATTTCAGTGAAGCCTTGCACAGTGGCCTCAATTCACTGCCTGCAGAGTAGTGTTTGAAATGTAAGATGTAAGTGAAATGTCAAAGCAGAGCCGTTGAGGGTAATTGATGCAGAGCTGCCTTCAGTTACAGTAGTGTTTGTTTTAGACATGATTGCATGTTACATTTTATTTACTTTATGTCTATAAATGTAGGTGTTGAGTCACATTAACTGTCAAGCTCTTTTGTTTAACGGTTTCATGTTCTTGGTTTTCTTTTATTCCTCATCCCTGGTCATAGTGGCCTTTGGTTACCTTCACAGTCACACGCGGGTTTCCAAAAACGAGACACTTGGTCATCTTAAATGTTTGGCTTGTGCTAAAAAAGGATTAGTGAATCTGTTTTAAATAACCTTGGTTTGGAATTTGATAGCTTCCATTGTCAAGACAATTATAATAACAACTTTATTTATATAGCAGTTTTCAAAACTGGCATTACAAAATGCTTCACAGCCAAGGACCAAAAAGAGAAGGCAGGAAAACCATCAAAACAACAAAACAGCTACACCTAAAGATAGACAGAAAATAGCAATTAAAATAATTAACAGATGAATTAACTAAGAAAAGTCAAACTATAAAGTTAGTCTTGAGAGACAATGTAAGGAAGGGAGTGAATTTTCTAGTGTGAGTTCCTCAGGTAAGCTTTCCCAAAAGGTTGGAGCCCTGAGTTCTTCAGCCTTGACTGGGGAGTATCTAACAGGGCCGTGTCAGAGGAGGTCAAGCTACAGGCTGGTGAGTAATGATTGAGAAGCTCGGCCAGGTAGCCTAGTGCCATACCATGCAAGGCCTTAAAGTCAAGATTAAAGTTTAGGCAGTGAGGTGAAGCAAAAGTCTTTACTGCCCAACACAGTGTGAGTGGATTTAATCACATACCACAAGACTTACTGTAATACAGTCAGCCAGAGCACTGTTTGTTTTCTAACCATGTCAAAACCCACATCAAACCAGATCAGTTTTCCAAGGTTTTTGTCAATTGTTTGCCCCTTTTACCTCATCAGATACTTAACTCTGTTCTTATAAAAGCTTTACCTTTGAATGTGATCATTAACAGATATGGGACAGATGTGACTGCCAATACCAAATAGTTCTTTGCCAGTATACATAATAGTACAAATAAAATGGTACTTTGCCAGTATATTGTACCTCTTCTTTGGCTCAGGAGGAGCCACTTAGCTGTGCTATGCAACACACTGGTGACGTCATAAAGGCTGGCTTTCACCAGTAAGGAATATGTCTTTAATCATTGTAAATCAGTGTTTAAACCTGTTGCACAAACATGCCAAGTAATTTTATTTATATAGCTCGATATTACAAATTACAAATTTGCCCCAGGGGGCTTTACAATCTATACAGTATTCAACACATCTTTTACCTCAGGCTCTCATTTAAGAGTTGCGGACACAGCTCCTTCAGTTAATGTCTAGATAAGTTGAGGGTTGCAGTGCAAAGTATGTGAAAGAGACTAATGCATAGCAGCCTGATGCGTCTCAGGTGTTTGAGTGTGTAAATGTGAATGTGGGGTGACAGAATACCACAGCTGCTGTGCTGGTTACACTGTGCAGAGAAGGTGTATAAGGAGGGAGCAGTGAAGGGGAATTTCTGACACAAAAACAAGACATACAACAACAGTTACCAGTTAAACTCTACCTAATAAGGTTTTTTTATTGATTGTGGTAAGGGTTTCTCACTTGTAACACTCACTTCCAGTGGACCGATATGTGAGAACACCAATGTCTGATTCAGTTGGACCGGACTTGAAACAGATTTTACCTTCTAAGTGAGTGAGTGGGCATGTTGACACCGACATTGCCTGCTGTGCACCACATGTGAAAGGAAAGCTGCGAATAATGTCTGGATTTGGTATGAGAAAATGGCTTATGAGTACAGATTAGAGCCAAGTATTAGGAGTACCATGCCCAGTCAGTCACACTGTTTCAAACAGCTGATTGGCAGTGTGATATGTGATCCTGGAACTAAAATAACCTTTTGATGTGGAGCATGGGCTGCTGTGGAGGCCTCTCCCAACTGTCGCTATGTGTGGCTGTGGTGTTCTTTTAACAGTCCACACCCAGAGAGGAAAGTGCATAATTGACCATTTATAATTGTGCTATTTGAAGCCTTTGACAACACACAGGTCTGAGGATGAATCTGGCTGGAGTAGAGCAGTTGTCCATAAATCAGAATGTCCTTGGGCAAGATACTGAACCCCAGATTGCTCCCGATCACTGTGTGACTGTGCTTGAATGGTTGTTGTTCCTGGTGAGCAGGTTGGACCTGGGAATGGCTGAAACTGCCACACAGTGTAGAAATGCATGTGTGAATGGGTGAATGCTGACTTGTGTTGTAAAGTACTTTAAGTGGTCGGCAAGACTAGAAAAGTGCTGTGAAAAAGCAGTCCATTACCATTTCCATTTAACTCCATTTAACTATTTGGACAGCTGACAGTTTGTACCACATTTATTGTTCATGGAGACAGACTATTGACAGTTATTTCCCAGTGCAATACTTTCAGATGCAAATAAGTTAACTTTTACTAACATCTTTTCTTTTCCCCTCTTTTCCAGGTGGAGCATATTACTTGATTTCAAGGAGTCTGGGCCCAGAGTTTGGAGGCTCTATTGGTCTGATCTTTGCCTTCGCCAATGCAGTGGCTGTTGCCATGTATGTCGTGGGCTTTGCTGAAACTGTAGTGGAACTTCTGCAAGTAAGTCTCTGTGTCTTCTAGTGCTTTAAAGCAGCTAGTGATTCCTGCTGTGTCTCTTGTTGTTGGTGCTATTCCATTATTTTGGCTCTCCTGGATACCTGACCTTTCTTAAGCCGTACAGACAGCTTGAGAGAGAACGTTAGCAATATGACACCCTTTATTTAGCAAGTTTAGCTAAATTAACTATACTGAGGTTGTTTATTGGCTGTCCATTCGTTCATCCATTAGTGATATTCCAGCTAATTCCAGCTAATCCCAGCTGACAGTGACACTGAGTGAGAGGACAGGTTTGTCAGTCAGTCCAAGGACTGACACACAGACACAGACAACCACTCACATTCACATCTACAGGCAATTTAGAGTTGCAAATTAAGCTAACCAGCATGTCCTTGGACTGCAGTTGGAAACCGGAGAACACAGAGTTAACCATCACAGGCACGGGGACAATATGCTACATGCTACATTCCCTCTTCTGTGCAAACATACATTCCATCCAAGTTCATCTGAAGAAAATATGAGCATCAGAAATCTGAGTTAGACAACTCAACTGAACATCCATCAAAGTTAGCCTTTTTTCGTGCAGAATTACCTTTTTCTGTTACTGTCTGCATGTTAATTGTAGTTTCATTTGTAAGCTCCCCATCATTGGATTTTTGTTTAAACTATTATATTGTCTTTTGCAATATCAAGTAAAAAATATATCAAAGAACTTCCCCCTTTGGAAGTTCATTGTTATTCTATTTAACAGCTCGTTGTATTGTCTTTCAGAGTGTAGATGCCATCATGACAGACAACATCAATGATATTCGAATCATCGGCACCATCACTGTAATCCTTCTCCTGGGCATCTCTGTGGCAGGAATGGAATGGGAGGCCAAGGTATGAACAAAGTTCCCTCTGTGATACTGCGTGTTACTAGAAATTGTTAAGTCTAAGTCTGAAAATTCCCACTACAGGACACACAGTATGATTGATGCATAACTAATGAACTAGTTAATGTGTTTCTCTGTAGGCCCAGATCTTCTTGCTAGTTGTCCTCATCACAGCCATCATCAACTACTTCATCGGGACCTTCATTCGTGTCGAGTCGAAGGAATCTAAGGGCTTCTTTGGATATGACGGTATGACCACGCACTGATCTCTCAAGTGAAAGGGTCCTTTAAGGCAGCAATGACATCTGTACCACCTCACAACCTTGCTGCCTTTTCTGTGTTTAAAACTCTGTCTCGTTGTCAGCTTCAATCATGTGGGAAAACATGGGTCCAGAATTTCGAGGAGAAACGTTCTTCTCTGTCTTCGCCATCTTCTTCCCTGCAGCCACTGGTATTTTGGCTGGAGCCAACATTTCAGGAGACCTTGCTGTAAGTCACCTGGAACTATTAACAAAACACCCTTTGAAAAAGAGATTATAGACCTCAAGGGGTTTATCCTGATGGAATACATTTGACTAAAGCTGGCAAACCAAGCAAACTAATTGTGTCAGACCTCAACTTTGGCTGGTACCCCAACTGTTAGTCAAACCGCTACAATTGATGACATCATTGCAGGATTGATGACATCATCTAAAAGCTCTTTATTGATAAGAACGAAAGCGTTTGTGCACTTCTAGATTGCTTGTAATCTTAAGTCTGTGTTGTGGTTGTTTGTTGCAGGACCCACAGCTGGCTATTCCCAGAGGAACCCTTCTGGCCATATTGATCACAGGAATAGTCTACCTGGGTGTTGCTGTTTCAACAGGTGCAGTATTATAGTAAATGTGAGATTCTCTAGCTTCACGAATCTGCACTTTTTCAAGTGGTGTCACAGTTCTGAACAGGCTTTTAATATGCGCATAATACTCACACCAGGCTCCTGCATCGTGAGAGATGCCAGTGGAAATGTGAATGACACAGTCAGCTCTCAGTTATTGGCCAACTGCACGAGTGCTGCCTGCAACTTTGGCTACGACTTCTCTGCCTGTAGGAGCAATAAAGAACCTTGCCGCTATGGCCTCCATAATGACTTCCAGGTATGAAGCTGCTCTATCAGAAGACGGTTATTATGCACATTTCAGAAACAGAGGTTAAAATAACGGTGTTGTTGCTCAGTGCAAGTGAAACAGTTCACCCTGCATTTAACTTTCCTTTCAGGTGATGAGTGTGGTTTCTGGTTTTGGGCCCATCATCACTGCTGGAATCTTCTCTGCCACTCTGTCCTCAGCTCTGGCCTCTTTGGTCAGTGCACCGAAAGTTTTTCAGGTAAGACTCGACCCGAACTGCATCAAGTTATCTTAACAAGTTACACTGATAACCAGTGAGCAATTTGCTTTTTGATTGTGGCACATTTTGTAGTTTTTGATCATGAACAACTTCAACGCAAACATTCTGTTTCGACAGGCTTTATGTAAGGACAACATCTACCCCGGCCTGAGCATGTTCGCCAAAGGCTACGGCAAGAACAACGAGCCCCTGCGAGGCTACATCCTGACCTTCGGTATCGCTCTGGCCTTCATCCTCATCGGTATGCCTGCACACACTGCTCATTTGTATTCTGACAATTAGGCATTGTTATTGTATGAGATCACAATGAACAAAAGCCTAAAAGCTTAGAGATAATAACAATCAGTATACTGCAATATGATGACATTGGACTAAATTAACTCAATGCTTTGTTTTATCTGTAATGTCAGAATCATTTCCTAGACGTTTCCTGGAAAGAACAATGTAATTTGGTAGTAATTATTCCCATTTGCCTATAATTAGCACCAGATTTCCAGGTTCTTTCCTGAAAACTTCCTAAAAAACATTTGAAAATTAAGAAACTATGGACCCCTAAAACAAAGTGTTATCAAATGCGCTGTTTCAGAGATCCTACTATTTGACAGACTGAAAATAATAAGTTTGGCAGTAGTATGTCAGTAAAGAACATGGTCTGATGGCGGTGTTAGAGGAAATCGCAGGTTTGACTTTTGGCCCATCTTAAGTTAACTGATGTTTTCTTCTTACAGCCGAGTTGAATATAATTGCGCCCATCATCTCCAACTTTTTCTTGGCGTCCTATGCCTTGATCAACTTCTCTGTGTTCCATGCGTCACTGGCTAACTCACCAGGTAAGATCAAGATCCAAAAATGGCAGAAAATACGATGTAAGATGTGCTAGATCAAGACGTGAAGACAGCGAGGAGAGACATGCCTTGTTTGAGTGTAAAAACAAGCAGCAGTGATAGCAGAGTCACGAGTAAAATGCTGTTTAACAATGATTGTGATGGGAAATGATGAGCTTTCAAAAGGAATTACTTGAAGCACTTAGACATATCCTGAGCTCTAAAGTGCCTCAAAGAGCTTAGGGCTCACAAGACTGGCTCTATCAGACCGTCCATGGAAAAGCTAAGAGAAAATCTGTGGTTGAGTGAATGTGTGTGAATGTGATGTGAACACAGTTTGCTATTTTTCAACAGCATAAACATATGTGTCAAACTTAGCTGAAGCTAATCTCAGTGCAAGTGTTTTTGTTTCAAAATCTATGTGTGATTGACATTTACTTTACTTTTGGTTGTACCTTTGGGTGCCATAAGCCAGAGACTCTTGGTAATATCAATTCAGTGGCATTTGGGTTGAACAGTTTTAGCCTCAATTAAAGTTCATACTGAAAACAACACAATTACAAAATACCATGTCTGTTTATCGTTAAACTTGCTGGAAATTGCAAATTACTCCTTCATTGAGTCATCTAAACAAAAACACACTTAACATGAAGTTGAATATTCAGGTGTGACAAATGAATCCATTGATACATAGGTGCACGCAATGACAACATACTACACACACACACGCAAATATAAGGCGTGTAAATCAAAGATCTTTCTAATTTGTAAAAAGCTCCAGTTGTGACTTAAAGTCTGCTTACTCACTTGTTCCTGAGCTTTCAACAGTGTCGCAAAGCCTTTATCAGCACATGGAGTTCTCTCAGTTGTCATGAAACTGTAGGATTAAACTTAAACACTTATTCAGAGAACTTTTAGGGGCAAAGAAAAAAATAAAAACTTTTTCGAGCAGCTTTAACATGCTACCAAAAATCAAAGCTTATTTGTCAGATTGTCCGTGTTTCCCTTTGATAGTACAGAAAGCCTGGGCAAGCATCAGACTCAGTAGTTTGAGGAAGAAATCTTAAAAGAGTTTGTGACATAGTAGATTTTTAATGAATGATGAAGCATTTTCTGTCAAAATGAAAGAAAAAATTTACTGATACAAATTACTCCCTACTTCCTTATTACTATATAATGTAATGTTCTTAGAAAGGATATTAATCAAACTCCCCCAAGTCACCCCCCCCATTTTCCTTCAGTCACTCAGTCACTATGTTGTTGCATTGAAATATGTTTCTGCAGAAGTGTGTAGGTCAGTGCTACTGACGGTTACTGAGTCATTTTATATGATTCACTGCGTAACGATTGGAACTGACAGTTGTATTCAGTTGAAAGCACATTGAAGCCCTTGTAAATGTACAGTACGTCATTTCAGTGTTGTTTTGTTTGGCTTTGCTGTTTACTGACAAATGCATCAGGAGCTGTAAGGTTCCTGCCTGACACAAACGAGGTATTGTCAGTTTACATTAAAGTGAGGAGAGATCTCTGCGAGTGTTGATCTACATAAACATGTCTGAATATGTCATTAGCTTGTCAGAGGTGATGTACAGCAATACAAAAAAATGCTACCCTATATATTTGCTAGTTTTTTGTTCTTTAAGGGGTCAGTTCACCAAAATTATAGAAAAGCATTCTCAATTGCCTCCAGTGTCATCCATGTATGCAGATAGATTATTTGTCCAGGTCTTGAGATATCCGATACAATGGAATTTAGTTTATGACACATACAGAATAAAAACAAAGGACATATAAATACTTCAACAGAGTCGTTTCTTTCCATAAACAGTTTTCAGGCTTTTCATGTTTTGCCACATCACCAGATGAAGATGACAGCTTTGGTTCCATAAATTACTTGACAAAAGGCCAAAATGAAACTTGAACTTGACTTGAATTATTCATACATTTATGTCCAGATATTGAAAGATAGATCTGAGAAGGCATTAGAAAGGATTGGATTTAGTAAGGAGATTCAATGATAGATTTACTGTTGAATTATCCACTCACCTGCCTTGCACTGGAGTGGAAATAGAAATGTCAGACACAGACATCTCAAAACCTGGACACATGAAACCCAACCTAGCTGTATGAATGAAAGCCACTGTAGGTGTGTGAGACAATGTTGACAGTTTTTGGGTGAATTGACCCTTAAGACTGTGGTGAACAGCTGAATGAAATGCATGTAGTTGATTTTTTTTTTATACTGAGTACTGTGCTTTTTCCCCTCAATACCAAAGCTCTAGCAGAACTCCAGGTACAGATTCTCTATCTGCTTCTAATTCCTACGAGCAGGTCATATAATTACATGGACTTAAATGGTACATGACTCAATTAGAGGTAAGCAGTAATGTAGACATTGACTAATGGATTTTACTGCCTCTGCAACCACAAAGTGTATAAAACTCATTCGGTGTTCTGACCTCATCAGGGCTGATCTCTCCCCACGCTGGGGGACACATAAAACCCCTGCATGGGACTGAGAGGAACAGCACCGTCAATGTACCCTTTATGTCCTGTGGTTTGTTTTAGACTCTGTCATTGTGTAACCACACACACTCTGACTGTATCCCATCACTAAAATCCCACTAGTATAGTTTCTGTGATACTCTGTAAACAAATATGGCCCCTAATAGCTGGTATAATCTTCTGGTATCCAGTCTAACAGGCTGCTAACTCCCATTCTTTAACCCCGGCACGTATCCAACTTTAACTTTATCCATGCTCTTTAACAGCAACATTTAATATTTTCAGACCATGTTGATGATGAAGGTTATGGCAAAGTGTTTTCTCTCATGTGATGACCACGCTTACCCTTGATTTTTAGTCTTTTGAATTGCAGGTCTGACTTAATTTGGTCCCAGTTAAAGAGTCTTTGACAAATTGGACCTCTACTCAACCTCAACATGAAGTGCATTTCCTCAGTTTACCATAACTATTAATTTTTAATTCCTGATATCCACACAGTATGTGAGTTGCACTCTGTTTGCTGTTAAATGTCCTTTGCCTTGTGTCGCAGTGATGTGACTTGTTTTCATTGGTGCTGTAGGGTGGCGTCCCAGCTTCAAATACTACAACATGTGGGTTTCTCTTGCTGGAGCTGTACTATGCTGTGTGGTGATGTTTGTCATCAACTGGTGGGCTGCTCTTCTGACCAACGTCATTGTTATGGGTCTTTTTATCTACGTCAGCTACAAGAAGCCAGGTGAGCTAAGAAGTATTCATTCAGCACACTGTGACCAGTGAGTTCACATTTCTTGTTCCTAGCCACGGTTTACCCAGTTTACAAAGTTACAAAGGTGCAGACAAACATTTTTACCCCCAGAATATATCTAAAATTGTTCTAAAACATGATGCGCATAATGACTAATGACAAAAATGATTAACTTAATTATCTTCCAACTCAAAATCATGTTACATTTATTTTGCTTCAGTTCACTCATTTCACGACAGAGAAAAAGAAAATCTGTCTCTGTGAAATAAAATGAAGAATTTAAAGGATTTGAAGCAGGGTTAAAGGGTTGAAAAACCTAGCTTAGCGTCACCAGAAGTGAAAAACACACACTGTCCAACAAGTCAAGTCGGTTTTGTTTATATAGCCCATTGCTACATGATTCTGATTCTCAAGTTGTTCCACTTCCCAACACACTTTCTGTCTTCAAACACATGGCTGGCCTTGCAGCTCTGCACACACACCTGTGTGCACGCTCAGTTTGACATGCAGCTACACACACATACGAGGCCTTCTCAATGTCTGTAACACCACATGGGTCAGATGGCCTTTGGCCCAGCGGGACGACCTGTAAACACACTTCCTAACTGCACTGTGTGTTTCTGCCTGCATGCATCCTCCCCTCCAGATGTGAACTGGGGCTCATCGACCCAGGCTCTGACCTACCACCAGGCCCTGACCCACACTCTGCAGCTCAGCGGAGTGGAAGACCACATCAAGAACTTCAGGTACCAACCACGAAGAAGCACCCCTACTAACTAACTAAACATGTCTGCAGTTACTACCATGAACGCTGAAGCATGCAGTGTTTTTATGAAAAAGTCCAGCAATCTTATCAGACTGAAAGTGTAGATGATCACGAGTTATGACCATGCATGCTCATATTTTAATTACCATGCTAATCAGATCATGCGTTAGCTTGCTAAAATATTACCCAGTGACTAATGTTTTGACGCACAAAGAAGCACAGTAGCTGTCATCATAAATAATCATGGAATAAGCCCACTTTCCATGTTTGGTGATAATAAAAGAAACAAATGGGCAGAAACTAAAATGTAGCTATTATGTGACAAAGCACAGCTACTGTACCTCCTGTACTTTAAGCTCAAACTAATGTTCAGATGTATATGAATTTGTACTAATAAAAGGGCATTATGCGTTATTCCCTGAATTTTTATGAAACTCTTTAAAATGTGAACAGTGTAACAAAACATGTCAGCTGCTCAGTGCATCAATATTAAATAAAGAACATGACCCTGATCAAAGAGAGTAAAGTTAGAGACGTTTCCTCATTTAGATCAGTGACAGTCTGATTATAGAATAAGTAAACAGTCCCAAGATTAAGCCAATAACTTTGGGGCAGTGTTCATGAGACCGTATGATGGACAATTTGGGTAAAATACAAACAAACTAATCAAAAATCATTAAATTGTAAATGAGATTTGTAGAAGAAAAACATATCATTGGACCTAAAGCAGGTATTATTATTCATATGTCCACCATGCTGTTCATTCTCTCACGGCCTGCACATGAAGCACATGGTCGGCCGTGTTTTTGAGGAGGTATTAGTGATAATGTGCCTTTGGACTGTTCCCATGGCAGCAAACCAAGCAGGAGATTAAAAGGCATCTGATGATGTCTTCAGAATGACTTGTGTGTTCCTCTCAGCTCCCTCATGTCTCCTCTCACCGCCTCCATTAAATCCCATGGTGCTTAACATATTTGCTTTGATGTGCGCTACTCTGCTCCAGTTTTTTTGTCCTGTGCTAAGAAGATAGGAGACCAGTGTGAGGGTCAGAGGAAAGTGGCTGCATGTGGAAAAGCTAGAGATGCTGTAATAATCATGGCAAAAGATGAAGAGTGACACAAACGCTGACATGTTGATATTTTCTCTTGACTGTAGACCTCAGTGTTTGGTGATGACTGGTTACCCCAACTCTCGTCCAGCTATCCTTGACCTGGTCCACACCTTCACCAAGAATGTGGGCCTGATGATCTGCGGTCATGTTCGCACGGTGAGCAGATACTGTTCCTGTTGTTCTCTTTCCATTTGTGATTATTACAAAGATACTCTATAAACCCACAAATGCTCCTCAAATCTTGTGAAGCTTCCAGGTCAGACAAATGTGATGTTATTAATGAAAGAATTAAATCAGTACTGCACGTGTTTCTCAAAAGAAGCTTTCAGACCGACTAAATGATGTCAGCATGCTGACTGTATGTCACTCATGTGGCCATTAATAGGAATTAAAATTATGCTCTTACTACTTTTGCATTCATTGCAAATGCTTCAGTTTTTGGTAAACAACCAAAGTGCAATAGAGGCTTTTGGATTGGGCTACACTATGTGTAAATCCTTCATTTGGTGATTCTGTGAAGTCCTCCCTAAGCTCTTCATAACTACTAGTTAGTGTGAAACTAGCGATTCAGCAAATTGAGTTGTGCCACCCAAACATCATTACTGTCTTAGCTTGCACAGAGCTTAGCAACGTGTTAATCATCATGAGCAGCAACAAAACTCCCAAAACCAACAGTTTGATGAAGCCAAGTGATGCAACAATCTTACCTGCCAAGCCCAGAATAACGGAATACTAGAACACTGCCAATACTAGTATTATAATAACAGTAATAACAGTGCTAACAATAATAAAATAGTATTTAGTATTACACAGTAGTATACAGTAGTAGTAGCAATAATGATAATAATAATAATAAAAATAATGATAATAGTAGTTGTAAAATATTGATATGCATATACATCATTGTATTGCAAAATTGAATTATTGCACATGTTGATGAGATAATTATAATAATGAGGTAAGGCAGCCTCTGACAGGGCTGAAATCGAGTCCAAGAAGTCCAGGGGGCCAGTCTATTGACTCAGAGTGAGTGACACTGTGAGTTAAATAGTCTGATGACCGCAGGCGGGAGTGACTTCCTGTGGCGTTATGCGGTGCATCTCGGGGGGATGAGTCCACCCTAAATAAGCTCCTCTGCTTGTCCATCAAGTCATGGAGCAGGTGAGAAACATTGTCCAGAATGACACTTAAGTTGGACAGCATCTTCTTCTCTGACACTGCCCCCAGAGAATCCAGATCCACCCCCACAGCGTCAGCAGCCTTGCACATCAGTTTGTTGAGTCTGTTGGCGTCTGCAACAGTCAACCTGCTGCCTCGGCTCACAGCAGCAAACAGGAGAGCGCTCCACCAGCATTGTCCAGCAGATGTTGAAGGACCTCAACCCTCTCAGGAAGCAGAGATGGCTCTGGCTTTTCCAGCTCCATCGTCTTTGCCATGTTGAGCTGCAGGTGGTTCTTCTCACAACATGTGACAAAGTTTCCCACCACAGCCCTGTACTCCTCGCCCTTGCTGATATATCCAACTGTAGCAGAGTCAGAGAAGTTCTGAAGTTGACTGGTGCTCTGCTGGGCCCCAGTGTTGCTGACCGCTCTGTCTGGCACATAGTGTTGCAGGTGCACAAACAGTGGTCTGCCAGTCAGGTAGTCGACAACCCCGGACACGAGGGGGCCCATCCACCTGCATCGCTGTCAGCTTCTCACCCAGTAGAGCCGGCTGGATGGTGTTGAAAGCACTGGAGAAGTCAAAAAACATGACCCTCACAGTGCTTGCTAGCTTGTCCAGGTGGTGGGTGGGTGGGGAGATGAAAAAGCTCTAATGGAATGGAAGCACTTTTTAAATGATCTTAGACATATCTTTGATATTTCTCTGCTGACATTTCTTGTCACTGATCAGCTGAATTTTATTTATGTATTTACTGTATTAATGGGTGACTGAATATAAGCTGATATTGGTCCATACATTGACTCTGCTGTCCATGGACCAGCTTTAAACTTACAAACAACTGCTGCATACAGCTCAATATTTTCTCTTCTTGCTTGAGGTTAATTCATTGTTTTATTAATGCGAAGCTAATTTTCCCTTTAAAACATCATCACAGACCTCTTGTCTGTCTTCGCCCAGACAGAGTAAAGCTCTCTCTGAGTCAGCTTAGAGCTCAGAAATGAGCGCATCAGTGAGCCACAGTGGTGATACGGTTGATGCGTTTGTTCCACCACACAGTGTAAAAAGCCTTTTACAAATCCCCTGCCAGGCGTAACTACTTCACAATGGAAAGTCCATTTTGATTGGATGAATGAGGCTCTATGTAGTCCAGCAGCTCTTTGACTCTGTGGAACACACAGTGGCCACTAATCTGCCTTCCTGCCTGTTTCTGTTGCCTCCATTAGGACGCTAGGAGAGAGAGCAGGTGAAGTTTTGAAACATTCCCAGCTAATGGCATTACAGTTTCCCGTCTGCAGAGCATCTTTGTGAGCTCTTTTCTTAAGAAATAAACAAAGTCCCTAATGAGGAGATTCCGGGCAGGACTTTACATCTAATTTCACTTACTCCAAACTTCCAACTTTATGTGTGTGTGTGTGTGTGTGTGTGTCTGTGTGTGTCTGTGTGTGTGCGCGTGTGGACATGCCTCCCCACAGGGCTACAGAAGGCCAAACTTCAAAGATCTGGCCACAGACCAGGCCCGGTACCAACGCTGGCTGCTGAAGAACGAGACCAAGGCCTTCTACACGCCAGTGTTTGCTGAGGACATGAGGCAGGGCACACAGTACCTGCTCCAGGTAGGAAGACAGCACCGCCACAGTGGTGTTAGGCATGATATCTCAAATGGATTCAGCCTCTTGCTCTGGAGGATATCAGTGAGGAACAGACAGCAGTGTATTCTGGATTTGTTTGTGTGATAAGCAAATGCTTCTAATGGCCCGTTTTTTAACTATTGTTCAAGAATGTTGCCGAGACATGTCTGAAATTATTTTTCCTGGTTGAGGAGAGTTGCAGTGGTCAAATCAAAGTAATGTTATTTTAGTACCAAATACAAGGCCTCATTTGGCTGCATAGAAATTCTGCATTCGCCTGCTTCAACCACTGGAAAGACATGATGTAGAAGATGGCTGGACACGAAGAAGAAAATCAATCGATAAATTCATGTTAACAAATGAACTGATTAAACATGTTTAATGTGTCTTTTGTACACCATTTCTCTTGAGGTCACATGTATTAGCTTTCATACCATGAAAGGGCATACTACATGAGCCACACTAGAATATGTGCCAGGCCTATTTTTGATGGACGGCACATCAATCTACACAGAGCAGATCCAGCCAGGCAGGAAGTCAGACACAGGAACAGTTTAAAGAATCCGGTAAATTTTCAAAGTATGACTCCCTGTTCAGACCTCTGATCGTACATCAACAATAAACACAATTGAAACAGACAATAAAAGAAACCATTTAATTACAAAGCCTACTTAGTCATGGTAGAAGCACAAATATCAAGGAAAATGACGAAATCAGCTAAATCTTAGCAAGTCAACACAATCACAACCTCTGAAAAGCACCCGTTAATATTTGGGGCTGTGTGTAAGACGGAACAAAAACGCTTGTTCTGTATTTCTCTTATTGCCCACAAATCCCGCGAAAAGACCCTCACCAACAATGTGTTTGTCAGTAGACTCTGTGTTCTCAACCTCGTCTGACACTCTAAGCTTCAAGCCCATTGGTTCCTGCTGAAGATGGAGTATTAAAAGGACCAGAAACTTTTCAACAAATGTTACTCAAACAGGAGAAAATAGTGCATTTGTTGGGGACTATTTTAAGTGGCAGATTAATCAACATGTGTTGCTTTAGTGAGTATTTGGGGCAGCAGTATGTGGGATTGAGTCAAAATAAACTACAGGATGTGTATTTATGGTAATGAAGGAACATGTCAGTGCAACAGTGTGTCTCACTGATGTTTTTCACGGAGGAATAAGATATATCATATGTCTTTAATACATGTTTTGTGAGGGCCTGGTGTGCTTTCCTTTCGGTGAGAACTAGTTTACAGTCTCACAGATCGTGTGGAGGAACAACACTTTCTTTCATTGCTGAATAAATTGATCTTGTTTAAATTTTAATGCCAACAAAACAAAGGTGAAACTTGCAGGCACCTGTGAAACTGAGGTAGTGCTCAGAGAGGTGAGTCTGCCAGAGTTTCCATCTCAAGTGTTAAATCTGGTCAAATTCTAGTCTTGAGTATTTGCTTCTCCAGAATGACAGACTCGATGATGCTGAGCAAAGTGGCCAAGAAATGAGTCAAGGTGAGAATCAGTTTGTGATTTCAATTGTTTTCCCTCTCAAGGCTGCTGGCCTGGGTCGCCTCAAGCCGAACACACTGGTGCTGGGCTTCAAGAATGACTGGAGGGATGGCGACATGATGAATGTGGAGACTTACATCAGTATGATCCAGTAAGTTGATCTGCTTGAAGGAGACATATTAAAACCTGAGAGTCATCAGTCTCATTATTCTCTCTGTGAGACACAACAAACAGTCTCTTACTGACATAGCCCAAATGTAGACAAAGGTTTTTAGTTTTTGTTGGAAATTAGATGTGAAAATGCTGAGTCATTTGACTTTTGTGAGCTAGACATAAATGTTATTCGACACTCATACAAACTTTCTAAAGGGGAGTAATGATAGCTATGAGAAGAAATACTGTAATGTCACTCTACTGGCTGCTCTCAGCAGCGCTGTGCTAACGGTGGATGGCTAACACACTAATCCACTGTTGAATACTGATACTCTGAAAATATTGCATGGTTACTCTTGCCATGTTTGGAGGCTGCAGTATGGCACTTTGTTTGCTCAGGCTAAAGTGAATTACATGAAAATGATTGTCCATGGCATGTGAGAGTTCGCTGTTAGTCAATCTTGATCACCTGCAGTCTGATCAAACAAAGTGCTGGCACAATAGCCACTAACCTACAGAACAACACAATGTAAATAATGTTACTCACTCTTTAAAGCCACCTTCCCGATGTGTAATGCCAAACTAGCCAGCATTAGCTATTAGCATTAGCATTAGTGAAATGCTTGGACAGGAAAAGAGATTTAAGACATAAAAAGAAAGAAATGCATGAGGTGTTCTCCCTCTTCTTACCCTCTCTCACCCCCAGCATGTCTCACTCTCTTCTTCCCTCTGTCTCTTCCTCCCTCTGTCTCTGCTTCTGAGACTATGCACTCTGTGTGTGTGTGTGTGTGTGTGTGTGTGTGTGTGTGTGTGTGTGTGTGTGTGTGTGTNTGTGTGTGTGTGTGTGTGTGTGTGTGTGTGTGTGTGTGTGTGTGTGTACCAGTGTATCAGCTTATGCTGTGGCCCATCTTGCCTGTTGTTAGACATTGTGATAATGGAGGAAACCTTATTTGTTTCCAGGGAGGAATGTCCCCGGACTCCCCTACCTGATTATAGTTTCGCGGCTTGCCATCTTTTTCACTACTGTACATTTTGCAGGTCTGGTATTAACACAGGAATACAGCCTCTGTCCATGTGAAATCTTGTCTGCCTGCTGAACCCTAAATCAGTCATGTGAGACTTTGCGTGAAGGACTTAAGCTGAATGAGTTCCTCATTGTAAAGTGTGGGGATTATGGCATTTGAGCTGAAGGTCAGAGATGGTTCAGCCCTACAATATTAAAATCACAGCTAATACGCTCAGCAATGTGCCCTTTACTTTCCATCCAGTGAGTAGCTGTGGTAGTGTACACACTACAAGGTTCGACCTGCAGAGAAATATGTTGGAAACTGGCATTTGTGGTCCATGTCTTTGTGACTAGAGTCTCTGTTTCATGTCACACCTCATTCTGTGCACTGCTGATTTTGACTCTTTTATTCATGTGTTTTCCCCTCAGTGATGCCTTTGACTTCCAGTTTGGTGCTGTTATTCTGCGACTGAAAGAGGGCCTGGATGTGTCCCATATCCAAGGACAAGGTACCAAACTCATGAGTACACACATAACTTGGTTCTAGAGATATGTTATAGCAATATGGTGAAAATCAATATCGTTCTTCCAATATTCATATCTACAACCATGATTCCAAGTTTAGACGCTGTGTACGTTAACAAATTAACAAAAATTGACAAATAATGGAAACTGGGAAATAAAAAAAATCACTAACAACACAAATCATAAGTCAATACGTAAGTCAAGTATTCTAAGTTGTGAAGAGTACAGTGGAAAGAATAAATACTGAATGAACATGTGGATGATAATGCACAGTACATGCATGTATACATGTCTGTATACACTATGTACTGTGTGCAAGATTTGATTTGACATTGCAGTGCAGGATGATATGAATGTGCATTTAAACCTTCAAAAAGATATAATCTGTAAAAATCTGATCTATAATGGAAGTAAGTGGATATTTTGGTGTTTGGTCATTGACTCTATATGACTGATTTAACTGCTCATCACAGTGATGGCCTCTGGGAAGAAACTGCTCTTTTGCACAGAGCACTGTAGCACCCACCAAAGGGGAGAAGTTGCAACAGATTGTGTCCAGGGTGTGATGGGTGTACAGTGATCGTGTGGCAGCTCTGGCTCAGGTGGTAGAGTGGTCATCTGCCAATCAGGGGGTCAGTGCATCGATCACTGGCCTTGGCAGTCCACATGCCGAAGTATCCTTGGGCAAGATACTGAACCCCAAAACTGCCCCATTGTGATACCATTGGTGTGTGAATTCATATGTACATCGTTTTGGATAAAAGCGTCTTCGAATGACTAATTGTAATTGTAATCTTTGCTGCCCATTTCGTGACCCTGGAGGTGTATAAGTCCTGAATTCTGAACCAGTAGGCATCAGTATTTTCTCTGCAGTCCTGGCTGTACATTGGAGTCAGTTCCTGTCCTGTTTGGTGGCTGATCCAAACCCGACAGAGGTGGATGAACACAGAGCAGACTGATGATTGCAGTGTAGAACTGGATCAGCAGCTCCTGAGGCAGGTTGAACTTCCTGAGCTGCTGCATCCTCTTCTGGGCTTTTTTGATGACAGTCTATATTAAACACCCACTTTAGGTCCTTGGAGGTCATCTGAAATCTGAAGATGCAGAAGCAGTGTTGGCGGACTGAAGTCTGCTTTCATCTCCACAGTTTTGAGCGTGCTCAGCTTCATGTTGCTCTGATCTTACCAGCCTCACCCAGCCTCACTCACTGCCTACTCTTTGTCAGGAAGTTTGTGATCCACTGGCAGGTGGAGGCTGGCACAGTGAGCTGGTACATTTAGAGCAGAGAACTACAGGGAAGATGGTGTTGAACAGGATTCTTGCCTATGTCCCGGAGGAGTTGAAGTTATGAAGACTGTGGTGCAGTCCCATGTTGACTGCGTCATCCACTGACCTGTTGACCTGGTTGGCAATCTGCATGGGGTCCACAAGGGGGTGATGTCAAGTGGGTCAACAACAGTCTCTCAAAGGATTTAATAACCACAGATGTGAGGGTGACGGGCCTGTAGTCATTTAATCCTGGGATAGTTTTTGCTTCCATTGCACTGACCAGAATTAACAAGAACTCCTGCGGAACTCCCCAGATTAAAAAAGAATGGCCAAAAATAGAATTAGTAACCGTTACTAAGGGGCAAGCTCCAAAAACACTGGATCATACATTTCCCAAAATGCAACTTGATAGCATCTTTTGTTGATTTTATCAGACTTATCTCAATCCCTGGATCTGGTCTGGGGCCAGTGTTTCTGGCATAGCCAGCGGATGTGTGGGCCAAGACTTCCTCTTCCATGCACCAGTCAGTGTTTGCAGTTTGATTAGCAACTTGACTTTCAAACTCAACGGCTCGACATGACAGCTAATCTCTATAAACGGATATCTGCATATGGCTGCAGATAAATGTAAAAACTGATAAAAAGCTAAATCGTCGTTAGAAGATAGCTGATGGGTTTTGAGATTACATTTTGGCAAATGTGTTCTGCCTCTTTTGCTGGGTTGTTAAGTTAAAAGACGTGTTTACCAGGCAGAGAGTTTAGAGACGTTCATGAGCTGATTCTAAGGATCTGGATTGGTGCTGATCTGGCCATATTTTAATGGATTGGTGTCAGCTCAAGTAAAGCCTGTGAAAATACCAATCCTGTGTTTTATTCTATCTCAGTCTGCTGGTGTAAGCAGTGCCGATCTGCTTTACCACACCCGGCCTGTACAGTGCATGATTTGGGTGTACAAGTGAGTGACTCACACTGAGTTTGGCAAAATATATGGATTTGCTCTGCTACAACACTTATTACCATTAGTAAAGAGCAGTGCTAAAAACACAGATGCAGGCTGGCAGCTTCCTGTTTTTTAACAGCAGATCATATCAGTTATCGATAATCAGTATTCATTTTGTGAGTTACTTGATAAGAGGCCAAAATGAAAGTTGTTTGCCGGCAGGTTTGTGTGCTCTTTGCAGCTGGTGTCTGCACTCACCCACAGATTACTTTAAGGGAGCAAGCTCCGCTCTTTAACAATACTGTACAATCAGAGTAGACTATTCCAGTGCCTCTGACACGGTGAGACGTCGTCCCTCTCCCGTCAATGCCATGAATTGCAGTCTCCCAGTTAAACTTTGGGACTCAGTAGTTTATAATCAGAACCTTCAATATTTGGATCAAGTAGCACTTTAGATATAAGGTGTGTCAGATTAAGCTGTTTTTTCAGTGAATCTCTAAATCACTGGACTATCCCTTCTACCCAAAAGAGATGCTGTTTTTCTCTCTAACTTCAGTATTTCTGTGTGAAGCCTGCGTAAGCCTATAGCTGATTTCATTGTGTCAGCCCCACAGGCTTTAAAGACCTTTTCCTCCCATCTTATTTTCCCTCTCATTTCCTGCACCTCCCCCTCCATCTGTGCACTCATTCCATTTCCTCCCAGATGAGTTGCTGTCCTCCCAGGAGAAGTCCTCAGGCATGAAAGATGTGATCGTGTCCATAGACACCAGCAAAGACTCTGACGCCGATTCATCCAAGCCGTCCTCCAAGGCCACCAGCCTCCAGAACAGTCCAGCTATACAGAAAGGTCAGCCAGCCACAGCATGACTGTCTCCACATCCTTCTTAATGACTTTATATATTCCCACAGAGTCTACCAAGCAGACTTTAGAAGGAGGCTGTTACAGTGACACCCGGGTGACCTGCCAGTAAGGAAATAGAAAAATAATCATTTATGAAGTTAGAATTTATTTCCATATATTCAAGCCATTACAAAATTGACATACCTTAAAAATCTAAAGCATGCATCTAAGATTGTTTAGTGTGTGTTTTTTTTATCAGGGTTGCCTCGACCTTGTAAGTGGTTGGATTTCTGAAGCAATAAAGAGGTCCTTCAAAGTGCTTGGATTTAACCAACAGGGATCTTTGAGTTTGTGCTATACCAACTCAGAATTCACCTATGATTCCATTTTTGTGCATCTGGAGCACTGGGCCAAGCTCGATACACTTCCTTTCTATCCATCACTCTCCACGTAGGCTACAAGCATACAGCAGTTTGCTGATCTCTGTGCTGTATCATTCGCTGTTATGCTGTCATTGGTGTTCCCCACTCAAATATGTGATTGGTCACCCGCTTTGTTTAGGTCCCCCCACCCTTCACACCCAGCGCATAGTAGTGCAAGCTAGTGAGAAAATAATGAATTATTGTGTGTCTGTTGAAATAATTAATTATGGAATGTGTTTATGTTCCCACCACAAAATTGTAACCTTCGTTTTGCATCACATCAGATAAAAGGGACTTTAAGCAGTGACGTTAGAGGGACGGCTTCAGCGTCTGCAATACATTCCAACGGGTTTCCATTGTGATGGAAATCAAATGTCACTAAGCAACATTTAACTCTAACAATGGCTACTTCTAAATGACTTTTTGACACATTGCTAGTTGGGCTACAGCATCAGGAACGATGTAGCCATCCCGTCAACCACTGCTGCATCAAGTCCCTAATGTTGCATCGCCCACAGCTCGTGCTCTTTCTTTTTAATATTCACCAGTTTGCTGTTTGTTTTTGCCATAGACATAACTATATGATTCTATGGTATTGACACTTGCCCTGTCACAAATGTTGACATGCTTAAAACAACAGTGATAGCAACTGCAGTGAGCCAATAATTGACATAAATCCAGAACCTTTTATAGGAGTAAGTAGTGTTTCTCCTGTTGGAACATTTTTACAACCAATTCAGTGCCTGCCAGATTTTCAAACAACAAAATATGTTGGTCGGGTACAACATGTTATCGTGTGCAAATCGAGTCTGCAGACACACGTTGGATTCAGCAAAAGCACAACACAGTGTTTTTACAAGAGTAGGTAACACTGAAATCTTCACTTTACATTGTTGAAAAGCTATTAGCAAGTTAGACAGACAAACCAGGACATTTTCCCCATTCTGAGGTCCCCACATCATGCATTTAGGTAAAGGTTAACTTGCTTTGCATTTGTTATAGAGTAATGGGTGATGGTCATAAAGGTGATTCATAACATTTTGACTGTTTTGCACAGAAACTGGCCATAAAATACCCTTTTTTTTAGATACACTACCCGTATGGCTTTTTTGTGATATCTTTCTTCATATATCACATATCATTTTCTTTTTTATAAGGCATTTTATGTGGAAAACGTGGTCAAAAATTGTGTTTTCAGCACATATGACATGTTTTCCAACATAAATTGTTTAAAAACCACCAGTACTGGCTATGTAGCTATTGATCACAGTAACACAGTAAGAAAAAACAAATGACTGTATTTGTTGGGCTAAAAATGGTTTGCGAGTGGTGAATGGCCTTAAATTTCTTCTGCCATCTATGTGAATTATTGGCTCTTAATTTTTAAATATGTCCTTGAAATGTGATTCAAAAGTCCTTGAAATATATTATTATGAATGAGTGGCAACCCTGGTCTGTGTTGCTCAGACAGCAGTTCAGGTTGTGACAGAGGAAGGCTTTGCATCCAGAAACTCAGACACCCCTCTTAATCCAACAACAGCTTCTCTTATTCTGCCTCTACACACACACACACACACACACACACACACACACACACACACACACTGCCCTGTCAGGAAGTCGCCTTGACCCCAGCATTCCCACTGGGCCCAGTTTGTTAGTCCACAGATGTCTTTGGCTACACTGTATGTGTATGTGTATGTGTATGTGTATGTGTGTGTGTGTGTGTGTGTGTGTGTGTGTGTGTCAGTGTATGTCAGTATCGTGTATTAGTGCCACCCACACAACTCTGAGCAAGCATGCACGGGCTGTTCCCAGATTGTGGAAACTGTAGTACCACACATTTCTGACTGGAATCATGAATGCTGATACAATATTTGCTGTTGATATTTGTTGTTGTTAAATTTGGTCAAGCTTGTCATATAGAAAGAACAAAGCATGCTGGGTATATTGGCTGAAATGTTGAAAATAGGATGAAATCATGATATATTTGGTCAAAGTTCAACAACAGTATTAAATCACACAGGACAGATCCCCCCAAGGAAATAACGCTCTGTGCCTGTGTCACCTGAATCTGCCGACCTATGAAGAGATGATTTCCATTTCTTTCATTTCATTTCTTAGAACTTGGGTTTTATTTTTGTAGTTTGAACCATCATTTCTATCTCTGTACTCACCAAAATAACTGCTGAGCGCTATTTTTTGGTGGTACCTTCTCAGGTGATGGTAAAGATTTGTTGTGTTTCCCATCTTGGTTGGTACTGACCAACGGTCTTAATCTGTGCTTCGTCACTTTTGAGATGTTTTAACAGAGATATGGTCTAATTCCATTCGAATTCACTTTAACCTTGTAGTGGCTCAGCGGGCACAATCCATCACTTCCCTGGTAGGCTTTAACTGGAAACACATACAGGAAGTGTTGAGTTTCATTGACAGTAGCTTAACAGCAATAGCAAAAAGGGAAAGTAGAAGCAAATGGAACTAATGAGTGAAAGAAAAGAGTGTTTGTTCCAGAATAAGAAAATCAGAGTGGTATGACATGACTGTTGTTGTACTGATGGTAATGAATAGCATGTTGGGTTTACCATGTGAGCTGTTATAAAGATGGTAGAAGTATGATCATGAGTCACCAAACTGTAATGTAGAAACAGACGTGTTTATGAATGTCCTTTCAGAGTAATGTTGTTAGTGGTAATTAATGTGTGTCCCGATGGAGGATTCCACGCACATTGCGAATATGTTGGCCTGATGAAGGTACAAAAAGTAGCAAAGTGAAGATGAGTGTCTTGATTTGAGTAAACATCTGAGTCCCAGCCAAAGCTCGTACCTGAGCCGTCATTAAGGCAGGATCTCTGCCCAGCTCCCCTCCTCTCCATGGAGTTAATTTCCTCTCTGAGTCACCCTCCTCACTGTGTAAGATTTTCATTTTAATCCAAGCACAGTCTCAGTGGACTAGTTCAGCTTTGAGAATTAGAACTGATTCATGCGTATTTAATACTCTCACATGTCCATGAATGCTGCTTAACAAATGGCCAGTGGAAGCCAGATTGGTTTAACTAGAGAGCCCTGGCTCAGAGCTGCCGCTTTTATTGTTCGGATCAGGCCTCAGACATTTCCAGAAATTGGGGAGAAAAAGTTCTCTGTTAAAACTCCTGCCAGTGGAGGAAAGAAAAGGATCTTGTTTTTCCATGAACCTGATTGCCAGCCAGTTGCATTGCATGACGCTCACTGCTAACTGTTTTCCTCAGGACCGTTTGTGTGTGTGTGTGTGTGTGTGTGTGTGTGTGCGTGCGTGTGCGTGTGTGTGCGTGTGTGTGCTTTTTCATACTTCTGATATTCTTTGTAACTGTACATTTTCTGTTGTACTTTATCCTGATTCATGACCTAGAAACCTCAGTTGTAAGTTGATGGCACATCAAATCAATTTTTTTTCTCTCCTTTTGTCTCACATTCCCCAGATGATGACGATGATGGCAAAGCTACAACTCAGCCCCTGTTGAAAAAAGGCAGGACATCCACTTTATTGGGTTGCCTTAAAACCTTTCTCTTGCTTTCTCTGCTTTGTTTTTATCTCACTCTTCAGTATATACAGTGTCTTTTATCTTTTGTGTGCTCCTTTCCTCTTGCTCTCGTGTCTCTCTATCTCCTCATTCTTCACAGTATACTTTGAATTGCTCTTGTATTAACATACCGTCTTGCACACCCTGCTGTCTCTGTCTTGTGTCTCTCCCTGTCTGTCCAGTGTTTCAGGTCAGCTAGCTACTTGGCTTTGGGGAATAACATTTTGTCTTTTCCTCTCTTTCTCCTGCCCTCCTGTTAACAGTCTCCAGCTTGTAGCTCAAGCCCAGTCTCTGAAGTTATACTGTATGTGATAGTGCCTTTAACTCAATCCAAGTCTTGAGTATTTAATGTTGTGAGTGTGTGCCAACATTTCAATTTCCTCCAAAAGCGTCCTCAGTCTCTCTTGCCTGCTGCTTCTTGTCTCTCTGGAGGTGACAGTTTGTCTGTAGCTTTCTTTTCCAGGATGAAAACTGCTCTCCTGTTTTCATGTTTCCAGCTAACTCCTGAGCCTCTCACAGCTTCTCTCCCTGTTTGTTTGCTGTTCTTAGTATTGATAGTGTTTCCCCTGTGTTCTTTTAGCCAATATTCAAGAAATCACCCAGACACGTGCAAAATTGTGAACCAATATGTAACTTCCACAAAGAAAAAAGCCAAAACTACAAAACAATCTACAGGGGAAACACTGATCGCAGCTGTGGCGTTGAGATTTGAGAGCTTGTCTTTTTAGTGTTTATTAGAATTGTGTAATGTTTTAAGTGCTCACCGTCACACCTTTATCACAACCACAGTAGTAGTAGAGCCAAACACCACATAGGTCTGACAAATCCAACCTATACACAGTTTATTCACCTGGGATGTTTGGTTACTGTCAAACCTGAGTTCCACTCTCAGGACTCTTAACAGGCCAGAAAATCATTGTAATTACAGTTTTATGCTGTCATCTAAATGAGCATCTGCTGTGTTGGTGTTGTTTGCGTGGGGTGGTGTGTGCGTGCATGTGTGTGTGTGTATGTGTGTGTGTTTGGCAACCATCCCTGCAGACAAGAAGAGCCCGACTGTACCGCTGAATGTGTCTGACCAGAGGCTGCTGGAGGCCAGCCAGCAGTTCCAGAAGAAACAAGGAAAGGGCACAGTAGACGTCTGGTGGCTGTTTGATGATGGAGGTGAGTTTGAGAAAAAGACATAGGACCAGCTTTAGGAGATGAGTCCAGTGGTCAACATTACCAAGTTATCCACAATACGCAGTAGATCATAGTCCAACTGAGTGGTTGTGCACATGCTCCTACTTAATGTTTTCCCAAAAATAGTGTTGTTAAATACCTTATTCTCTTAAATGTACAGGAGCATTGCATGTAAGCATTTTTCACATAAATATATTAAGATACGGACGCAGACGTGTGCACAGTATAAGTAATATCAAGCAAACTGATTTTAGCAGACTGCTGTCAACAGGACAACACAGCAGCATGGACCTCTCAATTCAGTCGAAATTCCAGAAAAATGAAAATGACAGTGAATCCACAGCTGTTACAAAGATCAGCTCTGTCAGTGACGTGCTGATCAGTGCAGCTGACAAAGGCAATATGTTAATATGCCCAGTTCTTCATTGGGAGGGATGATTTTGGGTGTCTGTCAGCCCAGCAGGGTTTAAAGAAGTGAACAAGGCCTGAGACGCTGTGACATGTGACACTTCAAATCAGGCGCATCATAGCAGCAGAGGCCTCTTTGGTTCAGGCAAAGCTGTAGTTTGGGGTACAGTGACCTGACCTTTTTTTTTTTTTGGATGACAGTTGATACATCCTACAGTGATAGTCTTATGCTATGGTATTTGAAATGTTACATTTGGTTGAAATATTTTAACAAATAAGCAGATGTGTGAGATGTGAAGTCCTCTGGCTGTCAGTCCATTAATTAACACTGACTGTGTGTGGGTGGGAAGCTGGTGAGGGATTGTGACTCTGCAGCAGTAGCTGCAGCAGTGACTGCCGCTGGTTGGTCGGGGGGCCTGTACAGAGGAGGCTTTCTCCTTCTTCAGTAATATATCCATCAAATTGGCCTGAGTGGAAAAATAAAACACATTCCTAATTGGGAGAAAATTAGGATGAAAATCTGTGTGAAAAGAGAGAAAAAAAAGATCTGACATTTTGACTTTAACTGCCATTAACTGAGAGACAGCAGATGTTTAATGTTTACATCCCAGTGGTTCTTTGATGACTGTCTGTTTCGTGTCTCCTGTCCAGGTCTGACCCTGCTGATCCCCTACCTCCTGACCAACAAGAAGAGGTGGAAGGACTGCAAGATCCGCGTCTTCATTGGAGGCAAGATCAACAGGATCGACCATGACCGCAGAGCGTAAGTGCTGAGCGTCCTTCACCTCCACTCTGTCCAGTCTGAAGGTTAACACAAGTAGATAATATGACATCAATTATTGTGAGTACATTTGCTAATAGTTTTGACTGTTTGCTTGCTTTTCCCAAGTGTACCACACCTGCTGTCAAATATGAATTCTTTTGAAATTATAGCCTTATATTATCAAAACCACACGCACCCTTGGACATTGTTGAAAATATGAAAAATGAAAAAACACTGCTACTACTTATAATGATAATAATAATGCTAATAATTAAAGATGGTAATTATTGTTATTATTATTTTTTTATCTTTATCTGTTCTTATTTCTATTTTATATACTTTTAAATTGTTTATCTGTACTTTGTTCTGTCCTTGTGCTGCTGTAACTCCCAAATATCTCCTCTGGGAGATCGATAAAGGATAAAAAGCTTTTTTCGGGGCTCATGGTATTGGTTGCGAACAAAATCCAATGATCCAATGGCTATGACAGCCCTAGTGCTCTTGCATTAGTTTGCATTATGTTTATAGATGACTGCTATACTTACAGTACTTCTGCATACTTAAATGGAGGTGGAGCAGACGTTGTCATATAAAAGCAGGCGTGCAGCTTGTTAGCAGTGAACGCAGTGCAGCCATCTGCTTTCCTTTCAGCACCACTCGTCTGCTCAGCTGCTGCTGACAACATGACACAGTGAAACTGCATTCATCCACAGTTACAGATCCAGATAGTGTTTGCGCAAGTGTACATTATGTTATGTATCGTTTCACAGGAAAAATGACAGCATGCATACAAAGAGCCCTCAAGGTTTAAATGTGGTGCTGATGTACAACTCAAATAACACACAATTTAGTTGAAAATCATCCTAAAAAAATTACGTCCTTTACTTGTGAAGTTTTCCGATTTCAAATTGAACATAAGTTTGGTTGATGTCTTGCCAATTCGGGACAACACATCAAGAACTGATGTAGCCGGTGACAAATGTTCAAACTTTGGCTGTTTTTAGGTTTTCAGTGACTATAAATGCAGAGGCTTTGATAAAAGTCTTAACTGACTCTTGAGTCAGAGAATCAGTGAACCATTAAAATGGACCTGTTGGAGACTCAGAACCAGCTGCAGTCAGTTAATCCACCCGAGTGAATGTTTTGTTTCCTTAATTTTTGTATCAAAGCTCTGTCTTTGTCCTATGGTTATGCAGTTGAGTGCAAAGTCTGCTTTAATCAGTCTGCTGTGTTGCATTCAGGGACACTCTAACTAGAAGCTTCAGTTATGCAAGAAGTAAAGTCAACTAAGTGTTTATTGTGAGAGTTTAGTCACCAGTAGGGTTTAAATTTATGTAGTGTAATGAAGTGAACTGAGGCTCTGCTTGCCAGAAAGGATTAAAGTGAATCAATCATATTTTGACTAATTATGGAAAGGAGTTGTCAGTAGTGTAAATTTTACTTTGTAGTTAGTGAAAAGATCGAAAAACCACCAGTGTGATCCTTATGGACGTTGAAAAAGTGCTGGAGCTGCCAGTGCTGGGAACAACAGCACATCATGTGAACATCCTGTCTGCTTTGTGTGTGTGTGTGTGTGTGTGTGTGTGTGTGTGTGTGTGTGCGCGTGCGTGCGTGCGTGCGTGCGTGCGTGCGTGCGTGCGTGCGTGCGTGTGTGTGTGTTCCTCCTGGACTGTGTCTCAGAACCATTAGTGTGGCCAGAAGTGATCATTTCCTTGTTTTTGTGGGGAGAAGCTTTAGTCATCACCTCTCGTTGCTCTGTGCATTATCTAACTTTGCTGACATGAAGGCATATAGCGTGAACAAATACTTCCATTGTTCACTTAAACTTGAACTCTCTTTCAGCATTTTCAGACATTGATTTTTTGTCATTTATTAATATTAAAGGAAATGTTAATAATTTTTAGAAATTGCTTTCTTCCCAAGAGTGAGATAAAAATATTGATACCAATCTCATATCTGTGTTGGAGTCCGGACATGGTTAGCCTAGCTTAGCACAAAGATAAAAAATACACATCCCACCAGCCTTAAAGCTCACTGATTAACATGCTGTATTGTGTCTCTTTTTCCTGAAATAAAACAAAAGATGGATATCCATATTTTCACCCGACTCTTTGAAAGAAAGATATCTCCAGCATTATTTATATCTGCATAAACCTAAACCTTCATGACAGAAATCAGTGTTCAGCACAAACCTGTCTCTCACCCTCTGCTCCTCTTACTACCCCCCCCCCCCCCCCCCCACCCCATCTCTCTGTCTCATTGTCCCCTACAGCTGCCTCCCACCTCCTTTTGTTGGATAAAATTAGCTTGGTGCTAGCAGCCGAGCCTTTTATCTCTGTGTGTGAGCACACAGCTCTCCGTGCACTTTGAAATCCCCTTTGTGTTTGTTTACTGCAAAACTACAAACTGGCCATCTCAACAGACACCTGACGCTTCAGTCTGTCCCCAACCAACTTTACCAACAGGCAAATAGATGACAGTATCTGTTAGTTAAAATAGTTTTTTGTTTGTTTTGTTTTGTTTCTTGGTTTATTTTTTTACTTCTATACATACGTACATGTGTGTTAAACTTTTAACTGATTCCTTATGTGTTTTTATTGATTCAGTTGAAGGGGGTCAGTCCACCTAAGTAAATAAATCATACCCTCACAGAACTCAATTTCAATCGTTTGCATGTTCATGAGAATATTTCTGTCTTATCCTTTAAGCTGAAAATCACACACATTTGACATATCACCTAAGAATGTTAGCATTTGCATTCGTTTGGAGTCATGTTTGTGTCCCCTTGATGACTGTTCTGCACCCACCAACTCCTTAGACACAAATCTGGCTCTTTAGCTGCTAAATGCTGCACTGAGTTCACCAGCTGGTCTCTAGCCATGCTATTTGGTGCTGAGCAGGTCGTGTACAGTGGCTTTATCAAGGCTTTTTTCACTGAAAACAGCTTCCTGCTGCCGCTGTCAGAAACCAGGTTGATGAGAGCACTGAGGCCGAACCAAAGTTGTGAACCATAAAACCAAAACAGTGAGTTGCAAATCACTATGAGGCTTAATAGAGCAGAGGAAACCTTCTTCTCTGTGGGTTCATCACTATCAGTGACACCTTTTTGTGATTTGACCCACTGTTAATGTAAAGTATTGATCAGAGCAGCATAATATTTCATTTGTACTGGGATTCACATTTCATACCAGGAACATGACAGAAGTACAATAAAGAAGCCCTCCATTTCTGACAATGCTTTCAAGCTACCTACTTCTTTGAAGTTGAAGCTAAAGGAAATTACTCTCACACACAGAATGCCACAGTGCTCCCAGTAAAGCCTGTCCAACCTGCCTCCACCCTTTCAGAAACTCCAAGTTCAAACAGAGCTATTTAAAGCAGCTTCCCCTGGAATTCAGGATGACTCCGTGCTCTTATCTCTGTCCACAGCACCTTGAACTGAAAACATCTAGCAGCTGCTTTTAGTATCTGTCCCAAAGCTCTTTGTTTTTGCTTTTTCTGTGCAGGATGGCCACTCTGCTGAGCAAGTTCAGGATAGACTTCTCAGACATCACCGTGCTGGGAGACATAAACACCAAGCCCAAGAAGGAGCAGTAAGTCTGAGTCACACTCGCCATTTATGTTCTACTGGACATGTAGCATAAATTCACAGGAAAAGCCAGCCAAATAAAGACCAGTCCTCAATAAAGGCCTTGTAAAAATGTTGAGGGGGGTGAAATGACCTAAGAAAATAAATTCAATGTAAAATCCATTTTCACAGCACTGATCATATTAGTTCAACAGATTCGTGTCGTACTCGCCATGCTTTTCACCTCATTTGCTCTAACTGCTGTTAAGCTAGTTGTCAGTTAAATCATCACTTCCTGCAGATGTTTCACATTAAAAGCCCATTAAGATTACAAGGATTATGTCCACTGAGCCACTGGAAGTCGTTTGACTTGAAACAAAACTGTGGGAAGCTTTGTGTTCTATGTACGGTAATTTAACCAATTTCAAAAAAGCTGCAAAGTAGAAGGGACTGGAAGTAATCAGTGAATGTGTTGTGCTGAAAGAATTGATGCTGTAGACATGGACATTTAGTGTATCAAGAAAACAGGTACGCATGGAGGAAGAGTTTGCATAAATCTGGATGCAGGAGGAAAAGAGGAACAAAAACTTCATAAAGGCCTGTTTCTCTCTGCCGCTGAGTGTAAATCACACCCCGGTCGCAAGAACATGCAATCATGGTTTTAGACAGTCATGCAGATTTTTGAACAAATCCCCACTTTAAGTTAACTGTATTTGCCACTTAAGTCAACTTACTCAACTCAACTCAAACTCAATAAGTAAATGTTGATCATCATTTTCCATCAGATTATGAAATTAAGTGTATGCACATCTACTCGTCTGGTAGGTCATAGTTGAACCTGGAAGTAGCACTTTTAAGATTTCACGGATGTCTACAAGAGAACATTGGCATTCAGTTAAAACTTGTTTTAAATTTGGATTCAAGTTTTCTGCTCATTGGCTCACGCATGCAAAATGTGTCCAGCACACTCATCATGTCTCCAGATCCCAGCAGTGGTGCGCAGGTAAAATGTTAATGTGACCAATGGAAATGATTGCTAAAAGTATAAATACAACACTCGTGAAGTTCCGTTTCTATTCTTTCCCATAGTCTTTACCTCTTTGAATTACACTGAAACTACATTACATGTTACAGAAGCTTGACATATGGCTCAGCATCATATAGAGAATTATGGAACAGCAGAAATCCAACTTCACCCATGTCTAAATAAGGCGCCTGATTTGGTATCCTAACTCTTGTTGTAGTGTAGTGGAATGTTTCTGTGTAAAGAGAATTCATGCAAAAGGCAGAAGAAAAACATAATTCATTTATCTTTCCTGTATGAATATGTAAAGTACAGTGTTTCCCATCTGTCATAAGCCTGCATAAATAAATAATGATATCTATGGACCAGTCTATGACCAGAGGGCCAGTGGAGGTGTGGATCGTTGCCACCCTCATGTGGTTTGTTTGTGTAAAGACATGACGTCAGTGCAATATTTAGATTATATTTCACTTTGAACAAATAAAGATCCATCCATTTAAATCCATGTATTTATATTGATACATTGGTTTTAGAAGGAACTTGATGACATAAAGCAGGTCTGGGGAACCTTTTTCCCATCGAGGCCCAATTCAGTTTGTATAACATCCTGTATTTGCCACTTAAGTCAAATTGCTCAACTCAACTCAACAATCCTTACCAAAAATACAAAAATTGGGTGTTTTTGCAGCATTCCACAACTTTCCCAGTCTTTAGTTTCTGCGGTCCCAACTTGTTGGAAACATGCTGCTGCATAAAATTCAGAATAAGCAGATATTTACAAAAAATAATGAAACTGATAAAGTCAAACATTAAATAATTTGTCTTCATATCGTTCTCTATTGAGTTTATGTCAAAAACAATTTATTAATGTTTGTTGGAGTCAGGGTTGTACGTATTTCCACATAACTTGGTGATGTGGGTGAATAACAGTGTTGTTTTGTTTTTCTCCTGTAACTTAAAGGATCAGTCCAGCTAATTACATGTGGGTTTTACTTTTGTAGGTTTGTCAGTCATTGTTGTTAATAATAAAATTGTACCCACTAAGTAAATATCTGAGATGTGGGAGCATGGTAACATCACTACATCACCAAAAAGAAGTCAGACACAGATGATCGGACAGGTTGGAAGGGCTAGTCCACCTTGTTTGGAAGTGAAAACAAAGCAGAACTTTAAAGTCATTACCTGAACTGTCAGTTGTAAACATCCATCACAGTTTACAAAGTGGTTTCCTGCTTCTGCTCTGTCCTACTGCTCTAACCACTGCTGTACTCAATTATTCTAATTGATTATTAGCAATATTTTAGCTGTGCTCCTTTTCAGTTTGCCCTCCAAATAAAGTGGCTCTGCTTGTGGTTCTTTACCTGATGGATGACTTGGTATCAATATCACAGACAAAGCTGATAGAAACAATGGCCAGAACTTCAAAAATACGACTGAAGTTCTAATAAACCAGAGTTATGTTTTAAATCTCTGCTTGATTTGACCGTATCATTTACAAGAGAAAATGAAATAACTGTTGCCTGGCTTGTATAACCATGAAGCTGTTCATGTGTGCAGCACGGCCGCCTTTGAGGAGCTGATCGAGCCGTATCGGCTGAAGGAAGACGACATGGAGCAGGAGGCAGCTGAGAGGCTGAAAAACAGCGAACCCTGGAGGATCACTGACAATGAGCTGGAGCTGTACCGCGCCAAGGTCAGCCCGCTGCTGCTCACTATGATTCACTGCATTCACTGCTGTGTTGTTCTGTCTGTTTTAGTTTCAGGAGTTTAAATACGTTGTCATACAGTGTCATATGATTACATCTTCCAGAGCCTTTTGGCACAAGAAAAGGCAGAGAGTGAATACTAATCCACTGCGGCCCAGTTGAACAGAGTGGAAACAGTTGAGCGTAGATGAGCTGTGAGCTGTGCTGCTGGCTCACAGTCACTGTTGCAGCAGTTTGTGATGATTATCTGGTAAGCTGATAGCTGAATGTTTAAACCTGTTTGTTTTGCTCTTCAGACTAATCGTCAGATCAGACTCAACGAACTGCTGAAGGAGCACTCAAGCACAGCCAACCTGATCGTCATGTAAGCTGCTGTGTGTGTGTGTGTGTGTGTGTGTGTGTGTGTGTGTGTGTGTGTGTGTGTGTGAGAGTGTGTGTTTTCATTTTAAGATGTTGATTCATCCCACTGAACTAATGTAGGAGTGTTTGAGAGATCATTCTTATATAGCAACTGAGGCCATATCATCTCTCCTGGGGTCTCATTCATAAAACAATATGTAGGATCCATACTAAAAGTATGTGCTCAAAAAAAACCAAAAAACCTCACTTATAAAACCATGTGTACACACATCTGCAGGCAATGTTCCATTTCTAAATCACAGTCCACCTGGATATGTGCACACGTGGATCATCCTCATGTCAACACCATAACCCATAAATGGTCAATGCGTAGCAGCCCATTAATGTTGCTGCATATAAATGAGCCTGCTGATAAGTGGAGCATTACAGTGAATCATGGCAACGACCAGCAGGAAGATGAAGACACAGACATAGAGGTGCTTGTCGGTGAGGTGGAGGTCAGGAAGCAGAGGGAGTCACAAACAAAAGGAAATGCAGTGAGTGACAATAAGTTGCTGCTGCAGGTGATGTAGCGACAGCAGTTGTGTTCACTGCAGCAACTGTACACACCAAAACTCTATAACTAAATCGTACTTGGTGATACCTATGCACTGTATCTGTCTGCACTTCTTTAATGCTTTTGATGTAATCTTGGATTTCTACAGCTCATGATATTTTCATTGGTTACTTATACAGCCTGGCCCTCCACTTTTGTGTGGGAAGTGATGTATGCCTCTTTCAGGCTTGGTTTGTGCATAGGCAAAGGTTATAAATGAAAAGACAGATGGACTAAAGAACACATTGCCCAAAATGTAAGGCCATGTGGAAATAAAACTAAATGGAGACTGACAGATTTCAAGGACTTAGGAAGTAACCATATAGTTATCGCTATGCTTTGTTGCATCATCTTAAATCCCCTCCCCCTACACCTGTCCAGTGTCAGAACTGGGGGAGCTTTGTTGGACTATTTTTGTAAATTCCGAAACCATATCAAGTAGACAGGGCTTGAACGTCTCTCAAAGCATTGTTCTCTCTTTCTTCACACAAGTACTTCTGTCAGTTTTTCTGTGATCAAACGAGTTCCACACCAGGGATGTCTTTCAGGAGAGACTTTCTAAAAGCCTCCACCATTATCCCCACAGTCATGATCGTTGTGTGTTGCCCCACTGTATGAATGTAGGGTTGTCACTGCGCTTTTCAGTGCAGCTGCTCACGACTCATGAGACGACGTGTTGTTTGAACTTAAAGGTGTGTTCAGTGTCAGACCAATATTAGCTGTGAGGGGAGACAAAAGAAACGCAGCCCTGTCATTCAGTTCAACAAGGCCACTGATGGCACAGCAGTCCTGGCACAAAGAGCATTTACAACAAAGCACAGGGATGTATGGACTGAACGCTGAACCTGGCTCAGCTGTCGCCCTCAGCACACATTCCTGCTGGATTGCTGTATGTCACGCATGGAGATGAAATGATTGTGACCATGATAACTTTTCAAAGCAGTAAAATCCTGTTTCATAGTGTTATAAAGCTCTGAAGGCTTGTCAGACATCAAAACACTGCACAAAGTCATGCAAACTGGAATTCCTTGAACCTATTTCATCTTCTTAGTGGCTCTTCAGTGCAGCCCCTTTCATTCTTTAACACAGGGCTGTCTTCTGTCCAAACACCTGGGAACCTGGAAAGTGTAGGACTTGAATTGGCATGACTCTAAACCTTTGGGATGAAGAAACTTAGTATATCTGCATCTAGTAGAGCTGCAATGAGAGTAAATTTAATCCGATAAGAGATTCACATATCAGTAATTTAATAAACTGCAGGTGTCGTCCTGCCCTAAGCATCTGGGGTAGCACCTTTTCACTCCTGGTTCATTGGGTGTTTTGGGATGACAGTCTGATGACGCCTCTGTAGACCTTATCATGGAGAGAAGAGATGCTGGTTCAGCCTTTTAGCCTTTAGTTGACATGTCATTGTAGTGTAGCAGTGTCCTTTGAATGGGACACAGCTACCTTTACCCCGCAGCATTATGGGGATTTGTAATTTTGGCCACAGAGCTTCAGCTTCAGTGCTGCTCTGATGATGCTCATTAATTATTAGGACTGAAACTTGGAAACCTTCGTTCAGAACTTGAAACTGCTTGAAAAGGTGTGTGAAGTGTCCTCCCAGCATCAGGCTGTCAGAGCCTTCAGTGAATACAGCAGAATACAGAGCTGTTGAGACTAATGGAGCTGGTGGGCTGTTCACCTCCACCCACAACTTCCTCACCTACAGAATTAGATCAGGAGGACGAGGATAAGTTAAATGAATAAATCATACCTCCACCGTGTTCTTTGGAATTGTAAACAAAGCTAACGCTTAAGTGTGGTTTATTTGGTTTGTTTGTTAGCTGCTCCACATCACATTTAGTGGATGCATTTAGGTAACTGCCCATGAGTTCAAGATGAATCAGCAACAGATACTTCCGGTTTTCAAATAAGTTTCAATCGTATTGGTTGTTTTATCAGTGAATTTGAGTGAAAGCAGCCTGTTAATGCTTGCCCTCTCTTTTTCTTGTATCCTCCTCCTCTGTGCAGGAGCCTGCCTTTGGCCAGGAAGGGGGCGGTGTCCAGCGCTCTGTACATGGCCTGGCTGGAGGTGTTGTCTAAGGACCTGCCGCCCATCCTCCTGGTGCGTGGCAACCACCAGAGTGTCCTCACGTTCTACTCTTAAATACATGCACAGAGAAGAAAATCCAAGTTTTTAAGTCTCACATCCACTTCTGCTTCTGGGAGCAGACTCACATACACATCCCAGTTCCAGTCCAAACCTAGAGGTGCACCACATACACTCCAGAGACGGTAGAAAACACAGCCACTGATGGAAACAATGCTGGCAATATGAATAAAGATGAAGGTAGTGATATTGGTTGAGATGTGTAAAAGCCCTACAAGTGATAGAGGAATGTCAGGGTTGGGGCAGGCGGTGGTTGGAAGGTTGGCCACTCTGCTCCTTTCTTTCTATTTATTCCAAAATGTCTGGGTTTTTCTCTTGTAGCTCTAGTTTCTTCTAATTTCCTCATGAAAATTTAAGTTTTGTCAAAATTGATTTCTCTCAGGCTCCAAAGCAGTCGTGCACAATGTCCACATTGTTCTCATGATATGGAATATCTTGATGTCATACTTGTTAAGTTAATTGGACCAGTTGTTGTGTTTGTGATGCAGCAATAATCACCCTTTTGTTCCCTTAAATATTGGGAGAGAACCATGCAGAAAGCTTTGCAACACCGTCTAAAGCCTTATGGATGTGCCTTCCAGTTGAATCAGATGAAATAATTATAATCTCTATCTAGATTGACAATATTACCTATTATAGTGGTATATATTGATTATAATAGTTAGTTTTATTGAGTTTTAAATGTGATTCTTTCTTAGTTGGAGCATTGTATTTATGCGAGTGGATTGCATGAATTTAATGAAGGGTGTCCACTTAATTGCATGAAGACTTTCTCTGTCATACTTTTTCACCCTAATCAATGTGTTTATTTTGGGTTTTTATTTTTTATTCACTTTTGAGTCTTCCTTTTTAAAGCTGTTGAATATTTACGACAGCTTCAGCTACTCAACACAAGACACAATTTATCTTCTAGGCACGTTGCCTAAAAAAATGTTCGTACGGGTCTTAAACTTAAGATCATGTTGTTTGTCAGAAAAGATGTGAACGTAGTTTTCCATTAGCCTAAATTAAGGATTTCTTTCAACAACGGTTTCTTTGTCCACGTGTATGGTTCTTCCCCTGAAATGAAACGGCTCTGCCCAACAAGCTAGTTAAAACTTTGCCTTAATGCTAGAACTAACGATTGTCATGTGGTCCTTTTCTCTTATAAGCCATACTGGCTGGACGGTTTGTGGGTAAATGCAGATAGCGATCCATTAGTAACATGTTAGGAGAAGCCTTTCAGCACAGTTGTCTTCTATACTGTATATTCATCTTAATTTTCCTCCCCTAGTCCACCTGCATTCATCTGTTACAGTACTTACTGTAGGCCTGTGTGTTGCTGGTGAAGTGATTAATCAACAGAGAGTAACATATTCCACTTTGCCAGCATTGGCGCCACAGTAGTCTTGAGTTTTGCACTCCTGTCTCGCACACCTGTCTCGCTGCTCGTTTGTCTGGGTGTATGATGGACTGCTGGTCTCCCATTCCCACAAAGCCTAGAAGAGCAGAGAGAATGAACGACACACAAGCTTCACATTGGAAGACTTGCTGGCAGGAAGAATGTGACATTAGAATGTGTCAAGGCTAAGTGAAGATATACCTCTATGCATAAGAGCTTGTGTTGCGTAAGTACTTGTAATAAAAGTCCATTGTTCCTTCACGTGAAAGGATCTACTCGCCTCAGTTCATTTAAGGAGCACTTTAGGCAAGTTCCTTTATTTCCTACAAGAACACTTGCTTGTAATCTTTTTAAGGGTACCATGGCTCCTAGAAAATCCACGTATAGACCATTTCAAACACTGAGGTTCTGAATAGGTTAATGTATTCCCCTGTTCTAACATCGTCATACACAGTGTTGACTTGGCCAGATTAATTTATACATAATTGTGCTAAATTAAACTGGTTTCTGCTGTTACTGATTGGGAACTGCCACCTTCTGGAGTCGTTAAGCTCCATTTATTCTAAAGGTGTGTTAGATTGAATGCAAAGTGAACTTTAGAAGTGCTGCATTTGGATGGTGGATGCAAGTTCATACTGGGCAGCCCAATTTCAGGTAAAAACCCGTAGGAGTTGAAAATGTCTCAACATAAGGAAAAGATGTGCATCCCAAACAGTTCCAATTCATGAAAATAGGAAGGCAAGTAAAGAAATCTGATAAGTCTTAATAAAGGTCAAAATAGTCAAAATAAAGAATGAAGTGGAAGGTACCGGTAAGTTTTGAAGTCCGTTGCCAGGTTACAGCCAACATTTGTACAATAATTAAAGGAAATTACACTTGGACTGTTGAAACACTTCAGCAGTCACATTTGCATGGATAATCAAATTGGCTTAAGTATCACCCACATAAATGTTCTGTTTGAGTGGATTTCCCTGCAAAATGAATAATTCTATTTGGCTCATGAATAATATGAGGCCATGGTGTAAGCAGGATAATGCACAGCTCATTGCGGATGGTCCCATACTTCCAGTTTAATGTCAGCAGTTAACAGTAAAGTGAACTAACTTAACCTAAACAACACAATTCAAAAGAAAAAGCTCTATTATGGCTAATGACGATTATGGATATTGTTTAAAAACTGCCACAAAACTAATGTAATAAAACAGGGTTTTGTTTATTTGTTATGTACTTTTTCTCTGCGTTTCCCCTCGAAACAGACAGGTTTAGCATTTAGCTTGTTACTTTTATGTACTTACGTCCTTTACTGTATGCAATTTCAAGGGAGGAATGTGACACGGTTCTTAGGTTAGTTGAATGTACTGTATAATAACGAACACTACCGCGAGGAGCTAGCATACATAGTCTCCCTCTCTTATCCATTCTCATGAATATGAATTGTTTCCTGCTTGGACTGCAGTTAGCACAGTGCATTGTACTGTCAGCTTCATTGTGCTGTTAGCATTCATACAGCTGCATCCCATCATTCAACACTGTGCTGTTGTTATGGGTGTATATAAGCATTCAGAACGTACACATTAACTATATACACTCTCACGGTCACCAGTGTATTAAATATACCCTGAGTACTTTCCAAGTATGTGAAGAGCATGTACTGGGCCAGGAACTGTAACCCTTTTTATATCCTTGAAAGCACAGTCAAAGACTATGCCTGGTTCATTTATAGCACACAACAGGGCCCCCAAAATGCCACAATATCTTCCTGTCTCATTGTTAAAGGTCTTTGGGTCGGGGTTTTAGACCTGTGGAAAACCTTCCCAAACACCACATGTATATAAACCTGTCTTTAAAAGAAGAGTCCCAATCCCAGGCAGACCGAGAGCTGACAGAGTCCCTTTTGCATCCATTTGGATCTTAGACATGTTGACAACCAGCCCAGATCTAATTTGACTGAATTTAATTTTCCTTGTTTTTAGGAAGTGAGCGCAACCTTAAATGTACATACTCTGTGTTATGTGTTTAAACTGTAAATGACAAAACTGCATACTTTGTATTTGACCCAAACAAGGGACTAAAAGTCAAGATATCTCTGCCTTTGTTGCTTTGATTTTGCTGTTTCTTGATATTCACCAGACTTAAGTGCAACACTAAATCACTGCAGGGCCACTTTAATCACCTGCAGCGATTCAAAGCTACAGTTTGATTCGTGTCTCTCGAGTATTGCATCATTTCCTGCAAAAAGTACAAATCAGTTGTACATCAATTTGTTACATAGTAACTGCTAATAGAATATAATGTGACCGTTCTTCTACAGTTCAGACTAAATTTTTTGTCAAATTTGTTTGTTGTACACATTTTGGACAGCACTGGTTTCAAAACAACGGTGAGCTAGTGGGACATTCTGACATCTGGGGGCGCTATTGTGCACTATAACAAAGTCAAGGACTGTATCTTAAAACTAGTTCATTGTTCTGCTGTGAAGCACTCACTCTCCTTTGCTGTTACAGAGCAACAACATTACAAACAAGACCACGGGTTACTCTATATTTGTATAATAAAGAATATATATATGCCTATATATACACATATATAAATGTATCAGTCCGACCTGGAGGGGATCTTTGTCTTTGATATGTCACATTAAGTGAAACAAAAAGACCTCCTGTCAACATTTTACAACCAAATAATAGTGTATGTGTGTGTTGTTTTCTTCATTTATGTCCTGATAGATTCTAAAGCCTGTCTGACAATACTACTGTGTTCTACTGAAGAAACCAAATGTCAACTGTACTCACAAGTCAGCCACCATGTCATCATTTGACATCTAATTATTGTATGTATTTTTTGCCAAAGCCCACCTTCCTCTCCAGCCCCCATCCGTCATATGTCAAGTGATGATGATGGATGATAGTGTAACAAAATCATAATGGTCTTGATATCTCATGGTGGTTGACGTCATCCACACTGCAAACATAAACTAACCTGTAAATAAACTCAGTAGTCTCATGGCATAAATTAAGGGAGAGGAATAATTATGTCGAATTTCAATATGGAGAAAGATATTTATTTTAGCTTATAATTTTCTCCGCATTTTTGGTTTTGTCTTTAATATCTTGGACTTGGTTGTAAGTTAATTTGCATGTTGATTTTTTTCTTTTATTGTTTTGTTGCCTTTTGATTTTAGCAAATTGTGTCTTTTTCTCTTTTTGAGTCTATGTATTTCTATCTTTTTAATGCCTTTTGAAGAAAAGACATGACAACAAAAGCAGATCAAACCTGTTTTCTCCTGCTTTCACACAAACGTGGATGGAATCGACCCAGCTGGTTGAAGCAGTAATGTTTTGATACACTGTACTGTTAACAGTCACAGATATGCTTTTTCTAACATTTTAACATTTATGATTACCAATACTTTGTACATCTTTATTGCAATAAATAAATCAAATGAAATCCGTTATATTTGACGTCTCCTTTTGTGTTCTTTATTATTCATACTGTCACTGAATGGGTGGGAAATGAAGACGATGTAAAGAAAATAATGCATCTGCTAAAACTTAACATCAGTTCACCTCAGATTGGAAAGTGCCAAACAAACAATTTAAAGAAGTCATACAATTTAATGATGAAAATAAACCGATTTACACAGATTTACAAATTCATTTTGAGATTTCTTTGAGATCACAGGTTAAATGAAGGTGGTTTAATGAAGTTGTGATCTTGAGATTGAGACAAAAAATATACTGTAACTTCGACTGCTTTTGTCTTACGTACTTAAGGCTTAAAGATGACCCTTTAAAGCAAGGTTTCACTTTTCTTAAGTAAGTTAGTTTCAATATCTGATGCTGATGTTCTGTTGCACCTGTAACCACACCCAACTGTGATGTCACGGTGTCCCCTGCAGTACACATTCCATCACTGCAGCAAGGTGAGAAGTTCAACCACTGGAGGTCAGCAAAAACCGGACTTTCAGTTGGTGAAGTTGCTTGTAGAGCCAGTTGATCTTTTGTGTGATTACATCATCTTCCATGTTATTTTTAGGAGGGTTTTCCCTTCACTTTGAGCATCAGCCATGATGGTTGTTACTTGTCCATCGTTCCAACTAGGTTCTACCCTTCAAATGTAGTAAGTATGTAAGTAAGCATTAAAGTCAAATAAAACCAAGGCATCCCTTTAGGAGCCTACTGGGACATCATGGATGCTCTGTCCATGTTTTATGTCCATGTTAGTGTATATCTAGAGTTTACACTAACATGAGAGTCAGTATGGTGTGTCAAATTTCATGGTGCAAAGAAATATTCATTTAAGGATTAACTAGTCCTCAACTGCAACCTTTTTCTTCACTGGTCATCTGTCTGTATTCCTAACATTTTAGTGCAGAGCCAGATATTTAAGCAACTACTTGCTGCATTACCACAAAATTTGCTGTGGATATTCATTAAATCCAGAGAGTGTGCAGCAGTTGTGTTACCATAACATGTTCACTATGACTCTTTTCTGGTTCTAGTTCTATGTCGAAGTGAAATAAGCACAAAACAATATATGGCCACCACTTATGGAGGGATGAGGTCCTTAAAGTTGTATTATACAATGGCAATGTCTTCATCGATCAGTTTTTCCTCTGTAGAACCACAACTGGTACTATGATGACAATAAGTACTGCACAAATGGACAAAATGATGGAAGAAAGAATTTTACAAAGTCTTTTTCTCTTGTGTTCTGCTTCTTTCTTCTTCAGTAAAGAGTCAAATCCTGGTGTGTAGAGATCCTCAAGCCAAAAGTCCAGATCTTTAGCAGTCTTCTCTTCCTCCTGCAAAGAAAATGAAACTAGGCTTAACTATGAAACATCATCAGGTACGAATAAGCCCTGTGATTCAAGGGTTGACAAGGCACTCCTTCACAAATTCTCCTTCTGAATGAGGTTTCAGCTACTTAGCTATTAGCTCACTCACCACAAAACTTGCCTACATAACACGGTCTCTGTCAGAATGTGGTCTTGTGAAATCTGCTATTGAGAGTCACCATTTTAGCTGTCAAAATCCACAGTCATCAGTTATAAATAAGAAGCCTGTTTTTGTTTACTCCTGTGAGGAATCAAAGACCTGCTGTGACTGTGATGATGGTCAATCTGCCACTGTTAGCACTGGAAAGTCCATATGTGTAGTGCAACAAACATGGTAACAGTAACTAAGGAGGACGGGGCTTAGCAAAAGGTCAGTTCCCACCATGAGCAAGGACTTGGCTATAGTGGCAAGGAAAAACTCTTTTTTAATAGACAGAGACCTTGAGCAGAACCAGACTCTGTGTAGGCGGCCATGTGCCTTGACTGGTAAGGTTGAGAGAGAGAGAGAGAGAGAGAGAGAAAAAGAGAGAGAGAGAGAGAGAGAAATGTTCTTATTATTATTAAATGTATTATTATTATTATTATTATTATTATTATTATTATTATTAGAGGCCAGATGTAGGTCTATAGTTGGCTAAAACCCCTGGATCAAAAGAAGCTTTTTAAGAAGAGGTTTAACTGCAGCCACTTTAAAGGACTGTGGTTCACAGCCTGTTGATAAAGACAAGTTAATCATATCTGGCAAAGAAATGCAAACTAAGAGTAAAACGTCTTTAAGCAGCCTAGTTGGGATGGAGTGTAAGAGATCTTAGTTAAGTTCAGAATGAACAGTGGGTGGCAGTGCAAGCAGACAATAACTTCTTACAGCAGCTCAATACTGATTCCAGACGGAGTGTTTGCTGGACACAGTATTTTGCCATGTATCAGTTAGTGCCCATCCTTTTAAGTATGACATTAAAAAAGAGAATGGGAAATAGAGAAAATTGAGGTACAAGTTAGGAAATAATTCAGAGAGCCAGAACAAATGTAAATATATAAATATACAAAATCTTAAAAGTCCATCCATCCATCTTCTGTACCAACTATCCCTTTCAGGATTGCGGGGGGGCTGGAACCTATCCCAGCAGTCAGCGGGCGAGAGGCGGGGTACACCCTGAACCAGTTGCCAGTTGATTGCAGGGCAACATACAGAGACAGACAACCATTCACACTCACACCTAAGGACAATTTAGAGTCACCAATTAACCTAATCAGCATGTTTTTGGTCTGTTGGAGGAAGCCGGAGTGCTCGGAGAGAACCCACGCATGCACAGGAAGAACATGCAAACTTCACACAGAAAGGCCCCGCCCAACCTGGGGATTGAACTGGCGACCTTCTTGCTGTGAGGCACGTGTACTACCTGCTGCGCCACCGTGCTGCCAAAAATCAACAAAGTAACCAAATAATTTAATAACAATAATATACAATAATATTGTATTCGTTTTTTCAACTGATGGATGAGGTGACATCACATAGCCTATTGCATTTGCTTTTCTGGATACGTGGATATGTATTTGATATTGCCTGGTAAAAAGTACTGATGAGTGGGGTGGTGTTGCAGACCATTAGTCCACACAGGGTTGGATTATCTGGTTTGTGTTGTACTTATTGATCCCCCACCCTAAAACCTGTCTCCTTGTAGCACCCATCAGTTACAGAGCACAATAATAATAAATAGACCCCTGAAACCAATCACTTCTCCTACTCCTTTGCTAGAATACCTTGTCCCGGGTTTTCTGTGTGCCAGTTATTTTAATTAAACAAATTACCACAAGGTAAGTACTTAAGACAGGATCCATCCCCAAAACACCCATTCAGCTTGCCAGTCATCCACAGCCTCTCTTACTGTCCACAAGTTACCTTTAAAAAATCTGCCAGGTTGCCGTGGATTGTTTGTGTGTCGTACTCCTTGACAGTCCAGGACGGCTTGAACTTCTTGTTGTCTGCTGCATCCGTCGATCTTATGGCCATGAACAGAGGGTTCCTTTTAATGTTGGACGTCAGAGTGACTGGAGTGATGTGCTTCTCCAGGTATCTGTCCACAAACACCACAGGAGTGCCCTCTGGGGATGGAGGAGACCTGCTTTCAGTGCTTATCCTCCCCTTCCTCTGTGGAGACAGTGAGGCACAGATTTGAATTCTCACCACAGCCTCCCTTAGGCTTTCAACACAACAGAGGGGGCGCTGGAGATATACAAGATACCTAAATCAGAATTCTTTCTCATTAAATACACGGTGATGATTATATGTGAATTTTATTTGGACTAAGTTTCTTTCATTTCCACAGGATTCCTGTCAGCATTGATACTGTCACACTCTTATTCCATCGCTGCAGCTCAGAATAACACAGGGAGAATTTCAGTTGGAAAAAAGCATCCTTATCTTTAATTAAAAAACAACATCAGCACATAATTTAGCTGTAATGAGTGTGTTCTGGTAATTGCAGGCTTTTTCCTTAAGAGCAAGAGGGAATCCTGCAGCCTTTCCTCTGTTTCCTCTGGCCATGGAGAGCAGGTTTTAAGTAATACTTCCACATTCTATTACCCAGGTGACCTAGTTTTAAAGAAAATCCCTCCTTTCAGTCTTGAAATTCCTCTTTAACTTATTTCCTTCTCTGTCCTCTCCTGTCTACTGTGGCTGAAGAGACAGTCTTACATTACATTTTAAGTGTATCACATACAGTATTAACAATAGTTTGCTCATCATCAGACAAACATAGCAGCAGTACTCACTCTGTACTGCTAAACATGTTGAAAATGCCAAACAAATCTAAAAAGACATGTGTGATAATTCCCACTCTTATTTATAGCCTTACCTGTAATATGTGGAAATTATTTCTAGTCTCAACATCCTCATATTTCACTCTAGTGGTGTGATCATATTGTTTATTTTTCACCTTGTTAACTATCACTTTTTGCTGTCACACTTATCAAATTTCCCAGCGGGTATTAACATTTGATCTCGTATCATATTAGATGGTAGATCTGCTTCATTTGCGGTTCTGATGATGTTGTTGTCATTAAGAATTCTGCCTTCTTCACATGAACACACTGGCAGCTGGACTGATAAGCCAGAGTGAGCAGTCAGTCAATAGCCAGTTTCAGGTGCTGGTTATCAGGATCACTGATGTTGTGGCTTGGGTGTGGCTCAGCTTTGTGATAGAGGCCCCAGGTGTGAAACTGACCTTAGTTAATATTGTACTTTAACCAATTTGCTCAGATTACAAGGGTCTGTATGGTGTGGTAAATTGTACAGATTGTAAGGTTGTCAGGGACAAACTTTTTGCTTTTGGACAACATAAACTTCATATCCCTTTACTTGACTTCATTTTACTTGATTACAGTACTGAGCTCCACCCTTCTGTTGTTATTTTCCTCTTCACAAAATGTCTGGATTCTCCATCAAATATTAGACCATGCCCCTGTCCCCTGGATATGATGACTGATTAATGAATAATTAACTAAAATGTTCTCCTGTTTCAAGCCACTATCTCCACACAGCTCCAGACTGTGATGATGATTTCTGCTAGAAGATCATTCATGCAGACTAAATGCACATCATAAATAATGTATTTGGGCATATCTGTAATGTGGAATAACATTTAATGAACCAGATACAATCCATGTCAAAGAGGAGACACACAGACACAAAAGCATACACAGAGATGAACATACAGTGAGAGTGCCTGTCACAGTCCATACCTGAGAGTAGAGCCTGTTCTGCCAGTGTCTCTGACTGGACATCACCGCCCCGACCTGAAACATGCCATATGGGGCCGGCAACATCCCAACATCCAGCTGGAGGAACTTCTCTGGGTTGTTGTTGGGCAGAACAGAGATGTCCATCCTGACTCTGTTGCTCCATCCACACTGACTTCATCACCTGCCGGCAGCCTAGCTGGATGCACATGCTCACTACAACTTGCAAGCTCTGTAATAATTAATGAAGAGCAAGATATTTATGAGCCTGTATCACTTGCAGGTGTGTGTAACTCAACCTGACCATTAAGAGTCTGATGCTGAGAGCCAACAGTGTATTGCAGGGCTGAAAAGATAGAAGGCAGAGAGAGGTGGAGGCCCAGTGCTTTACTTTACGCATGCTACATTCATGCTGAAGTCATCGCAGTGTTCTGTTACGTAAAACTGCCAGTGGTGTAACTAAACACATTTACTCCAGCAAAACATAGAAAACATATGAAGAGCTTATAAAATATGATGCTTTCATACAGATGAAACCACCCAACACTATACAGAAATAGAGCTGAAATGATTTCATGTATTTTTAATCATTTTGAGGTTTGGACTGTAGGTTGGACAAAACAGAACAGTGATGGTGTCACTCTGAGCTCTCAATTAACAAATATAATCTGCAAATGAATACATAATGTAAATAATAACTGCTTACAGCCTCATATTAGATGGCAAAAAATGAACCTCAACCAACTATGACTGTAAAATGCAGTTCAACGCATCAGTTACAGTAATCTGTATAATACATGATAGTGTAACACTAAAAGGGGCCATTTTTCTGGAATGAGTACTTGTAAAATTTTCAGGTACATTTCCTACACACCTTTACTTAAACAGCATCTTAAAAGCAGGATTTTTACTTGTGACAGAGTAGTTCACATAGTGGTATTGGTGCTTTTACAGAAGTAAAGGATCTGAAGACTTCATCCACCCTGAAACACGCAGCTCTCTTCAGAAGAATGACACCCTCTGTGTGTGCTGCATGATGTCATGTCTGTTGTGCTGGTGCTTCAGTCCAGAGAGAGACACCTGGCAGCTGCTATGACTCTGACAGCCCGTCTACCTCCCAGTGAGCCCTGAACCCTCCACCAGCACTGTGACCAAGCCACAGCTGACTGTTCATCAGCACTTTCACTTCACTTTCACATAGCATGCTGAATGTGATGAAGACTAAAGGCCAGATTTCAGTGCAGTCTGCATTATTTTATTAATCAAATAATGGTTTGGGCTTAAATTCCCACCCAAAAATGACAATAAAAAAGATAGTCACAGAAGACTAAAATCAGCAAATATATATTTATATTTAGTCATTTCTGGTTAAAAAGAAAACCTTAACAAAAATCTTGCTGATTAAGTGTCTGATGACTGACTCCTCGATGAAATCAGCTTCAACATGCAGAACACGTGTGTGATCCTGATGGCGGCGCTGAGGGCAAGGTCATGGTGGGTCACCACCGCTGATAGATTCCCTCCTGATGGGAGCATAAATGTGCACCACAGATTCCCTCTCGGAAAATATGTTCGTCACGGGCAAACAGATGGAGGAGGAAATCAGCCTCCTAGTCGGAGGTTTGAAGCGTGCCCTGTCAGTGCTGCAGGCGCGATGGAGGCAGAGAGGGGTGGTGGTGGTGGTGGTAGTAGGGTGGGGGGTTGCGATCACGTACAGTAGATGTGGATGGTGCAGCGGGGTTGCGCAGCAATCCACCAACGATGTAACGTTCGGGAGGAGGAGAGAAAAAATCCGGGGAGGCTGACCAATGAGGCGGATATTGCAGTTTTACCTTTTGCACATGTCCGATGTCGTCATTGGGAAACCACTATCGCACTGCCTCGTATCGCATCCCTGACAGAAAATGGATAAGCACAGGCTGGGAGCCCGGACTGATGCGGTAAGACATGGAGCTTTTGATTTGCGGCACCGCGTTGTCGTGTTGTGTGCTCGGCTAATAGCCTGTGGAGGAAGACAAAAATCAGATTATGCATTTTAACTCTATTAACTGCAACCAGTCGGCTCTTTATTTCTGTTTAATGTGACATCACTGCGACGGTCACAGAGATTGAGCTCGGGAAAGATCGTGCATCCCATTTTCGGCTCTGTGCACGCATCAAATTGCATTCAGCCATTCGCAGCTTGCAAAGCGTGTGGTTTTGTTTGTGCCTGCTTGATCTGAGCACAGTGGCTTATGTGTCCTGCTCATTACTGTCCAGTGTAGTCATTTCCCTGTTGGCTAATGCTGAACTAACATGTTCCCATCCTTGAACACTGACATCATCCTCATCAGGATTCTGGCTCCAGGCAGCAGCCCTTCATGCAGCAGCAGCAGTCAGGACATACTCTGCAGTGTTTGCTAGCTCAGCGCGTCAATGCGACGTTTGTTCGGACTTGATGCATTTCTCTGCGACCCAAGTTCATTATATTTCAAATAAGACAGGCCCTGAGCCCTGCACGGCTGCAGTGTGACGGAGGTTGCATGGGTTGTTCTGATTTTCTCATGAGAAGACCGGCAGAGTGAGCTAGCCAGATGCTGCAGAGTTGTACAGAGGCCACAGCATGTGTGCACACAGATGATAGGGGTGTTATATTCAGGCAGTCGTTCTTAGAAATTTTATTTTTGTGCAAAAAAAATACAAACCTTACATGTGCAGGTAAATTGATTAACTTTGGAACAATTTAGAGAACTTAAGAAATTTATCAGTCTGTAACACAATGGCAATTTTCATCTTTAATTACTGATCCCATTCATTAACTCATCATTAAGCCACATGGTGTCAAACACTGTCATACAGGGACCACATAAGAGCTCAAGTATTCAATTTATAATAATATAAAGTATACAAAAGCAGCAAACTTTCACATGTGGTTCAGCTTCTATGTAATTTTCACCCCAGTCGGTGATAAGATTACTCATCAGTTAATTCATTGTTGGTCAATGACTTACCAGTTTAAAAAATAATTATAATAGCACTATTTTTGGATTATTCATTGAATACAGTGAGGCCAATAGAGTGGAGCCTTTCAGCCTGCAGTACCCAGGTAGTCATATGTGGGTAGACCCGTGTCTCTGAAGACAGATAGTGATGGAGTGAGGAAACTGCTGCAGAGGCCACGATCGACACAAACCTAATGCTTGCACAAATATATCAAGTGGTGGGTTTGTCACTTGAGGCCGTTCTGTTTACTTTTATTCTTGTTTGCTTTTGACATTTTCTAATGTTTTTCAAATATGTTTTAAACTAATGATGAAGCCCTACTGAAAGTGGGGCTATGCCCTGTTTATTATCTGTTGAACTATGAGTGGATAGCAGGCTCAGTGACTAGTGATGCTGACACTTGAAAGCGCAACAAGATTTGTTCACATGCAGTCATTGAGAGACTTCGTGAGGCGTTCTGGCACAACAGTAGTTTGAGCAAAATACTAATATCAGCATGCTAACGTGCTCACAATGACAATGCTTTGGTACTGACATATAGATATAATAATTACCGCACTCACACCTTAGTTTAGCATGTTAGCATTCCAACATTTGCTAATTAGCACTAAACACAAAGTACATCTGAGGCTGACCGGATCACCAAAGTTGTTACAATTCATCGTGAGGGGAACCTGAATGTTTGGAATGGCAATCCATGCATTGATTGTGGAGACATTTCTGTCTGGACTACTGTGGTGGACCCACAACCCAACTAGTGTCCGTCAGATAGGTGATAGTAGAAAACTCGCAGCCACCCATAATTCACTGTTGCAAGAATAGATTGAACCAGTAAAGCTACTAGTGATTGAACTGAACTGCAGTGTACGTGTAATCTGTTTTGTCACATTGTGAGGATTTTATAGGCACACCAGTATCCTACTTCTGAGTATTGTCTTGCCTTTGATCATATTTTAGGATGTTTACAGGGAACATACAGTAACCTTGGTATTTATATCTCTGTGGAACCTTTGATTTGGATCTCTGGGTTTCTTATCAGGCTGCTGTCTGTGCAGATGTGTCTGACTCTTCCATATCCCTGCCATTCTCATTTCAATCATTTCTGCAGTCATTTCAGCAGCCCAGGATTATAGCTGTCTCGACACTGCTGCATTTAAACCCTGTCTGCTGGGTTTGGTTTCTTCGTCTCACCAGCAGTAATGGAAAATGAGAACAAGAGTATATTCGTTCTCATATTTTGTTCAGGCTATACCAACTCATAGCTCATTATAGCTTCTATCATGATGTTTTTCTGACTAATCACTACGTTATTTGAATTTTTTTTCCATACATATCCCCACTGATGCACCTTTAGTTTTCTCAAAAACAGGAAAAGGGCTTACCAGGTTCCTCTTAACAGGAAACTGAAGAATATTTTACACTGCTATTGTATTTTATATATCCTGTGAAGTATAGCATCTGAAAGAAATCAGCAATTTAGTCCATGAAGAGTTATCTTTTTGGAGAGGAATATCTGCAGTTAGTTGCAGCTGTGGGATAAGGAACGATCACAGACATTAGTTACTGGTGAATGGGCTGCTCCACCTTTCATGAAACCTTCTCTCTCCACACCCACACAGCCGTCGAGTTAGGATGTTGAGGTTGGAGCATATCTGACTGGGGAAACCAGTGCTCCTGTCACAATCCTGTCCCAATCTTCCCTTTATTAACCAAGTGATTTAGTTGCCTGACCTTAACTGAACCTTAACAAAGATTAATTGTACAGATATTATTTAAAATGTGGTCACTGACATTGTCCAATATCTATCAATATATTATGACTGGCTATAAGGTTAATTTAATCAGAGTAGTGCTTCCTTTGAACATACCTTTCATGCAAAGGTTGGAAGTTTGTGTGATTCAGTTGCCTAACCTTAACCATAACTTAAACATAACTCAGTAGCTATGTGCAGATATATTAGTAACAAATAATTTGGATAACTTGAACATCTTGTAATTATGCCAAGTCATAATTGTGAGACTGAAGTTCCTATTACAAAAACAATGTATGTCATTTAAACATTTTTGTGATGCACTGCACATTTGTAGATAGAGCTGAAGCCTCAGCCACATTTGTGACACACAGGCCTATATGCAATACGTGACTGATGTATTGCATTACATTACTGTACATTACACTTTTCTTAGCGGATGCTTTTATCCAATGCAATGTACAGTGTGTTCTCAACCATGTAGATACAACCCAGACAATGCAAGAATCATGCATGTACATCAACTTCATCAAATATGCTGGTTCAAGTGCTACATTTAGACACAATAAGAGATAGTATTTATTTTTCATTCATTTATTTTATGGGTCAAGGTGCAGTCTCAACAGATGTGCTTTCAGTCTGTGTATAGAGTTTCTGCTGTCTTGATGTGAATGGGGAGCTTGTTCCACCATTCTGGAGCCAGGACAGCAAACGGTCTTGATTTTGTTGAGTGGTAGCTGGGCCTCTGTCATAGTGAGGGAGCAGCAAGCTGATTGGAAGTAGCCAAGCTTAGTGGACGGGCTGGGGTGTATGGGTTTACCATGTCTGGGATATAGGATGGGCCTGAGCCATTCACAGCACAGTTGACAAGTGCCAGTGTCTTGAATCGGAGTCCGGTATCTAGTGCTGCTTCATTCTAGATTTGCTACAGAGGTTGAATAGCATGTGAGCGAGTTGCAGTAGTCTGGGTGAGAGATGACGAGAGCCTGCACCAGAAGCTTAGTGCCGCCACCTGGGCGGGGGACTGGACATATCCTCCTGATGTTGTTGAGAATGAATCTGCAGGAATGGGTTGTCGCAGCACTGATGGCTGTGAAGGATAGCTGGTTGTCCAGTGTTGCACCCACCGTCCTTAAGCTCTGAACCAGGGACACCAAAGCAGTCTCAATGGTAATGGAGAGGTCATGGATTGGAGATGTTTTCACAGGGCATTTGAGGATAACATCTCTACTGACATTATTGTTCAGGGAGAACGCTGCAACAGCATCATGATTACAAAAATGTAATCTGACACTCAATAGCAAGAAGTGAACTCTGGAACTTGAGTTTTGTGGCCACATACATTATGTGTGAAATAGTATTGGAGCAACAAAACCATAGATTTAGATGTAACAGGGCACAGGCAATCCAAGAGATGTTGCTGAAACTTCTTGGGGCTATTAAACTGTAGTAGGAGATTTATCCTCAATATGGCCATTACATCAGAAGCATTGAAGAGATTCATGAGATAATACTCCAAATTGATGTGGGAAAATGGAGCAGGAAACAGCATTTATTGAGAGTCAGCTAGCTCACATGTAATGGCATACTTCAGTTTGTTTTGTGTTAAGTGAAACAAGTACACTGTTTCTGGAAAGAGATGTTTCTGTTGAATTTTGTAGCTGTAACTTTTCAGTGCCATGAAGAGCACAATACCGTATGAAACTGTGGTGTCTGAGATATTCCCAACTATCTCCTGTAGGTTACTGAGGTGACTTTTTGAAGTCTGTGGTTGGTTTGGCACTCACCAAAATTTTGATTTTGTCAGTTGGGCAATGATATAAAGCAAGTCTTGACTGCTAACCACTCAAGCTGGGGAAATGGCCCCAGATAATCATTCATGGTATGGCATCTTGTGGTAAAATGCCATGTTGTTAACAGAACTCAAAGGGTGCCTCAGGTTGACCCCACACCTGTCTATCTTCTTAGTGGATCAACAGCTGTCAAGACAGTCAACTTACATTTGATTGTGCAACTCATTCTGCTGTAAAATGACAAATAAGTGACTTTGATTAGAATTGGAAGCAATTTTGCGACAGTTCAGGGTCAACATCTATTGGCTTTTAGACAAAATGAATTATGGGGCACATTCACATTGGTTTCAGCTTGGGGCATTGTGGTTGGTGTTAAGCCCACACACACACACACACACACACACACACACACACACACACACACCTATAATTGCACAAATTAATATTAATTATTACACCATAAATAATAACTGCGTAATACTGATATTTTATGCCACTTTGGCTAGGAATGGGTAAGATTTAAGCTCAAGATTGAAGCACACATACACCCTATTGGCCTAGTGTTGAAGGGACGTGACTAAGACAACTTCATGTCATCTCAGGCTTGAAAGGCCCATTTATTTGACCCTCAGCTAACAGCTTCTTTATTTGCAGTGCTATGGGTCGCTACACATTGACAAAGCACAGCTCACTGACTGGATTATAATGGAGCTTGCAACCCATTCTCAGCATGTTGCTAAGTATCCCTGCCTTTCTTTTGGACACAGTGTGTATCGTTACTTGCCTGACTCACCATCCTAGCTGTATGAGCAGGAGAGTTTGAGAGTGACATATAACCTAATTTTTGCGAGGAGCAACATAGTGGAAGACAGTCTTTCTTTCCCCTTCTCTGACCTCGCTCTTTAGTCTTCTTAGGCATACATCATCTTAATACACTTTTCTGCAAGTGCTTCATGGTCTCGATACTAACCTTAATGGAAACAATATATCTTCTTGATACCTTCTTTACACGATGCATTACATCGTCTTGACACAGTTTTGTGCAAGCCTTCCATAATCCTGATACACCTCACTGTAAGTGTTACATCGTCTTGATACACCTTACTGCGAGTGAAACAATGTCCTTATACACCTTACTACAAACGTTACATCATCTTGACCGTTACTGCAAGCATTACGTTGTCTTGGTACACCTTACTATGAATGTTACATCATCTTGATACACTTTGCTGCAAGTCCTACACAATCTTTATACACCTTAGTGCAAGCATTACATAATTTAGACATACCTTACTGCAAATATTCCATCATCTTGATCAGGTCTGGAATTTCATTTCATCATTTCATAGGGCCACTAGGTCTTTGGTGTTGCTGGGTTTTTTTGAGGGCACAAAGACAAAATGAATTTTTTCCAATTATTTTAAGTCGGTCTCTGTTTTTTTGGCTCTCCTTTTCTGCCAGGTTCTGTCCTGCCTCCCTGGTCTGCCTTGCTCTGCCTGAAAGATATTGACACATAAAGTAATACATCAACTAGATAAAGATGGCTATCATTACATAATAAACTGATTCACTGAACAATAGCTAGCTCACAGTCAGTTTCTTACTGGCTAGCTAACTAACTATATTGTTGTTATATTGTTCTTGAATCATAATTTTTCATCCACTGTCTAAAAAAAAAGTCCACTTTTTTGCAGTTTTTAGCTGCATCCTGAAAGTGCATCTTCAGGATCTTGCGTGACATGACAGTTGCTGGGGGAAAAAAAATAATGAAACTAACATTAATGTTGGAGTGCAACCAGCTATCAGTGTTAGCCGACCTAGCATTAAAACATGACATTGACTTGACAGCTAGCCACCAAGTGTTAGCTAATGTTACATTTGTTAACATTACTGTTGCAAACATTAGGCTATAATATTTGTTAGGCATGTAACACTACTTAGGCCAATGGGTCAAGTAAGTCATTGTTGTAGTGATATACAAGCCATGTGTAACATTATATGTTGAGCCTCTTGTCTTATTTGTTTGCTCATTTATCAAGCTTTCTTACCTCAGCTCAGTTGACCTTCTCAAGTTCACTCAGTTTTGTGGCATTGGCACATATGGATGAATTTGATTAAGCTTGCTGCTTGGCCGGTCCTAGATTTGTGCCAAACTGTCATCATAAATAGCCTGGTTTTCTAGCAGTTGATACCAGGCTCGAAATTGAATCCTCCAGTGGTTATGTGCACAGCTTTTCATTTTATGTTGCCCAATAAGAATTCAGTATCTCAATAAAAGACAATATATTGACTGAAAAGAGGCGGAGGTAAAAGCAGCTGAATCAGCTGTGTCAGAGCAGGCAGAGTATCAAGACCACTGTGGCCACTGAGCATGTAATATTTTGAGAGGCATAAGGCCAAGCCAAGGGGGCATGGCAGCCATCATCGCTCCCATGAAATTCCCACGGTCTTGATGCACCTGACTGCAGGCGTTAAATAATTTTGATACAAATTTCTGCACACATTACACCTTGTTGATACACTGTACTGCAAGCATGACCCATCCTCCAGCAAGCATTGTGTTGTCTTGGTACATGTTACTGCAAGCATTACATTGTCTTGATACACCTTCTTGTAAGGATTACATCACCTTGGTTTACCTCTCTGTTAGATCACCTTGATATACCTTACTGCAGTATAAAGGTATTGTACCTTACTGTATTACATAATTTTGATACAGTTTACCGCACACAGTGCATTGTCATGATACACCACACTCCAAGCATTACGTCATCTTGATACACGTGAACCTTAATAAACTTTACTGCAAACTTTTTCTTATCTAAGAAAAGGCAAAGTAATCTCTGTAATCTAAATTAAAGTTAGACGCATATCCATTCCATTTTGCCACAAGCTCTTGTAAAAGCTCTTAGCAAAATTAGTGAAATTTGAGTATTAACTAAAATTCCTTTCATGGTTCTCATGATCCAGTCAGTGCTAAAAGTCATAGTACAAACCAGATATGAAGCAGATGCACAGCAGTCTTGAAATCACTTGTGAACACACTGACGTCATCTGGAGATCACAAGTGCTTTGAAATCAAAACACTACGAAAAGAGTGGGATTCTTTGTGTGCTTATTCATACAGTTTAATGTTCTGATCTGCAGAGGAAAAAAAAACTGTTCCAATGTGCACATGGCCATGTGAGTTGCCAGATGACAGACTGATGCTGAAATTAGTTAGCCAAAATTGTACTGAAAGTAACCCCAGAATCGGGGGAACAACCAAACCAGTGATTTTGTGTACGCTTAAACTCCTATAATTGACAGCATATGAATAACAGCTATTACAATCTAAATGTTTTGATTGCAAGTCTCCCTTTAGGTCTCACATTGGGCTCAATTGTCATGGCGGGCAGCAAGAGTAAAAATATTAGCATAACTTTCCCTGACCCTGCAATCTCTTCAGTTCCCCCAACTCTTCAAGTTCAAGCTCTGCTTCAACTCCTTAAACGCCCCCTGGTTACCTTCTGCTTTAGTCCAGCAAGGTTTGCAGAAGGGGAGACCACAGAGAGTCAAAATGCAAAATGTAACATGCAGGAATCAGACATTTTGAAGGGTGTTCAGTGCCAGTGGTGCAGTATTCTAATGTGCTGAGAGCTCAGCTCCATTGAATAGTTCCATACTCACTATGCACCATAAAACAGTGCTTGCTCAGTGACCACAAGTAATACTGCTATATCCACTGGAGAAGTGACATTACCAGTGCACTACATCCGTTAGACTATCTCATGAACAAGGGACCAGTTAGAGTTATCAGCCATCCCTTAAATGTGTCTTTTCCAGGTGTTGCTGATCAGAGGAATGGGTCACTTTGTATGACCTGATATGGAAACTACTTATATTAGTATATGTATTAGTATACATTTTTTTAAAACCTGTATTAGTATCAGCACTGTACTGTCAGTAATGTTGTGTTGGCCCACTGGCCACTTGCAGAGGAACTGACAGTGTAAAGGCAGAGTGAAACTCATTGCGTGCAGGCATTTGTGGCAGCAAGGTTTCAGCCTCTGTCAGGTCATACTCAAATAATATGTAATAATGTTATTTTACCCTTTGAACCCTAAGTTTCTTTATTGGTTTTTCACTCTATTTAAAGCTTTATGGAATAGTCGGTACATGTCAGTGTTCCAGAGACATAAGAACTGTATTGCCCATGTGGATTTTGTCACTTCTCTTGTTTTTCTTTTTTGCATTCCTGTCTTTTTTTTCTCAAATTTTAAAAGTGGATTTAAGGTTGTTCATCTGTGAAGGATGCTGGAGATACTATTACTGGAAGGAGTGTGTATTTGATGTTGCGATTTTAAGTTGTCATTTTGAGAAGAGGTGATTTTGTTTGGATATCTGTCTTTTTGAAAAACGGCTGCACTTCAACCGCATTTGCATGTCAGTGAAGTGACAGTAGAGTACTAGTAGATGTACAGATGAGAAAGTGAATCTTCCAGTTCATTTTGACTGGGAATACAAAGAGAGAGTTAACTCTATGTGATTATCACTCAGCTACAGCAAAGCCAGTCATACAATAGTGTCAGTCATATCATGCTGGACATCAGCCTAGTCACCGTGCAACACTGAGGTCCAAAATGTACTCAACCTTTTCCTTCTTTCTTTAAAAAGCCATGACATGAATCAGTTTCTAGCAGTTCATCCCTTATCCCCACTCATCTCCTCAGCCAGAGCTCTGACAGAGAGTTGTCTAGTCCAACCAGCCACAATAGCTAATCAGCTAGACTGTTAGCTACAGTCCAGAGTTGTAGTGCAGGGTATATGCAGGTAGCCACTTCTAAATCCCGTCTGATGTGCACCATTCAGTAGTGTGCTGCGAGTCAGTTTCTTTCACAGGATGGTGAAGGTATGACCTGCGCTACTCAAGCACTAGCCTCTGATTGGCTAGTACTTGTTGCTTTTGTTGGTTGGGTTGGTTAGATTTAGGTATGAGGAGTGATGATTGGTTAGTGTTAGGCAAGCCAATGAGAGTTAGAGTTGGATGGGTCGTGCCTCTGTCATCCTGTGGCTTACCTCATGTAATAACACAACAAAATATGGCCTTTGGAGTATGTAATTAATGAATTGCTGTGAATTGCATGAATTACCTGCTGGTAGGGTTCGGGTTTGGGGCATGAACTGGGGAATAAATTAAGAGTATACCCACTTCTCCAGACACCACTACGCAACTGCTACAGTCTGTATAATGTTAACATTAATCACTTCCAAGTAGTATATATGAAGACCATTTATACAGATTATTTACACTGGCAGTAGACAAGTTTGTTGCTTTAACGTATCATTATGAAGTTGATTGTACAATGTAATGGTGATAGAATAATGGCACTGTTGGCATTTAGATTGGTTCCCTACAAGACTCGCTTTCACTACGCAGTTATGTCTGCACCAGGTACAACCTCCTGAAGGCTGACTGCCAATCTAATCAGGCTGGTACCATTTTTCATCTGCATTCATGACTTTATTATAGATTAAATTAATGAATAAAGTCATGCTTTTTCTGCTAATGTTTTCCTCTACTCCACCCTCCACCCTGATGCCAACCCTTACACCATATAGAACTATGACAATTTCAGTTTTCCATTAATTGGATTCTATATTTCAGGTAGTTGCTGTGCACTGAGGAACATAGAAAGCACTTAAGTTCCCTTTGCGACAGTTGGGCCAACAGTGATACCACTTGGAGAAGCGAGAGGGAGTTGAAAATTTGTCTGGTGGTTTATCATAATACAGAGATGTTTTTGTGCTTAATCCTAACCAAACCTTAGCCATAGCATCAGTACATCATAAAATAGGTTTATTTTATTGACTGTATTAATGTATTTAGAGGGAACCTAAGGAAATAATTTCCACCGGTGATGGGGTGTATAGTATATAGCGATGCACACTTAGACTTATGTGGTGAAGTTACCGATGTGAAGGCAGAGTAACACTATGTGCTTCATCCAGTTTAACAAAGAGTGCAGTACAGGTAATGTGGAATATGTCTCTTCAATAAATGTTGAGTTCATGCAGTTAAGGTCAAGTCTCTGGATATTCAGCTGATACACCAAGTCCTCCAGTTACATGAAGTTATTAAATGGTTTCAGAAGTCGGTCCAGTTCGTCATTTGAGTTGATAGACACTGAAGTTTTGTCATCTGAAGATTAAGATAGCAGGTGCGTTCCTCAGAGTGGGAGGCACACAAAGAAAACTGATCAGTTCAGATTATCATCACCACTGGTGCTGACAGGCAATGTGGGAGAAAACTGGAAACAGTGAGAGCTTCCAAATCTATATGACAGTGAGTTGTGCAGAAGGCAAGGAGGGCAAGATCAGAATAGACATTTTACTATTCACACTAGGAGATCCAGCTCTTGAATTGGACAACATGATTAACATTGACTGTGATGAAGATCGGTATTTGGATGAAATTGTAGCTGCTTTCAGAGCATATTGCAAGCAATTCCACGAAAAATGAAGTGTTTGAAAGACACTTTTGGGCTCAACCCACAAGAACTTTGCAGGTGACATATGGAGTGAGGGTAGAAGGACAGCATCACATCCACAAAGACCCCAAAACTACACCAGTCATACATGGCTGCAGAACAGTACCACTGGCAGCAATGGACAATATAGAAATATACAATGTACAAATATAGAAGGAGCTCTTAGCAATAATCGTCTCTGTCAAAAGGTTCCATCAGTATGAATATGGTGTGAAGGTTAATGTTCATTCAGACCACAAACCATTGGACAACATCCCAAGAAAGCCACTGCGAACACAGAATGCAGAATGTAGAGAATGCTACTCCAGCTGCATCGAAATAACACGAGGTTGGAGAAACCAGCAAGAGTAAGATAGGTTTTAAAAGTATACGACTGAAAAATCCCATCCCCTCGCTTCACGCCCTTCTCCAAAGCCACTCCTGCAAAACACATCAACATGCACTGCCTGACTACTGCTGAAGGGGTCCATGAGAGAGTAGTGATGAGAAGACCAATTCTTTTCATGAATACATAAATAAACAACCTTTTGGTCTTTCTGTCTGAATCTGCTTGCCCGGCCTGGCAGTTACCAAGTGCTCACACACACACAGCTCACAGCTGTGGGTGTGTGCTTGATGCTACTGGGTTAGCTGCTGCTACTCACAGCTCTGGGGGTCTGTACTGGGGCGCTCTGCCATTCTTGTGCAACTAGCTCACTATAGCTTCAGAAACATATCTGCCTAACCTTGTGGAAGACTGTGGTCATGCACAATGAGTGCATGAATGGCCATTTGGGACAAATGAAATGATTGGATGGGTTTATTACAGCCTGTGATCCTCAGAGAATTTGATTTAATGATTGGTGTTGGAATGTCTCAACAAATATCTCAACAAATATAACAAGAAATTAAATATCACCTACACACTGGGTAAAGACCTACTGATCATGGACACACTTTCATGAGCAGACATACAACAACAAACATGACAGTCAATGACTTAACGGATAAGAAAGTTGTCTATGCTTTGGAGCAACAGAACAGATGCTATTAGAACAGAGACTCTACAGCAGCTCAAGAAAGAAAAACTGAGAGATGGTTGTTGCAAGACACTCAGAGACATGGCTGGCATAGGAAACAGGTAGACACAAGACTGACACAGTATTGGACCATCAGACACACAGTGGCAGAGTAATGTTCACAGGGGACAATATAATCCTACCATGCACAGTGACAAAAGACATACTTCAAAAGCTACATATAGCTCATCAAGGGATGCAGCAGACCAAAGCACTAGCCAGGAAGCACTGGTAGTGTCCAGGAATTATGAGGGACACAGAATAAATGGTGGAGACATGCCAGTAGCTCCAGCCCAGAATCCAGAGGGAGCCATTGATCTCAACAACAAGCTGCACCCAGCAGTGCTGTTCACATGGAGACAGAACAACGTCCAAACTTCAGGAGCTTGACAGACTGATGACTGACTGATGCACAGGAATATCCTCCTAAAAAGACCCTGGAATTCAGTGTCAAAGATGAGACAGTAATGGTCATATCTCTTTCTGGTAAAGATGCAAATAGCCACATCTATTGGAAAGTATGAAGGTATCTATAAATAAACCAAACTTAGCAGCACAGAGGTTTACACCACATTTGTAGTTTCTGTTATACCACCATCATTATGGAAAGCACAGGGACTACTATCATCTTAATTTGTTATTTTAAAAACTGCCCAGTTGATTTAATGTATATAAATGCAAGAAATAAATGTGTGCAATAACAATGGGACATGAAAATAATGGCCAACAGGATTGGCCATTGAAAGCTGGTTTTGAATTGATCCATTCCCAGTCCAGTCCACCAGACTGTAAACAGTATGTATGCTGAACATGTATCCTGATAGTGTTTACAGTGTGTTTGACCGGAGCAAGACTTGTATTCTTTTGTGGTCATTAAATTTGAACATGACCTTCACTGAACTGTTAGTGCACTGTGACAGTTACACTCTTTTAAAAGGATATTTACAAATACACTTGGCTGCAGTCGCCACCACATTTTAGGAAGACGTCAGCCATGTCAACACCATAATCATCCTCCATCTGCTCCAGTCTGAGCGTCTGCTCGACCAGTTGCTCAATCTGGGTCAGCTCCTTGTCCTGCAGTGGTTTCATACAGGTTGCAGCAGCTTGTATTTTTATTGTTATGTAAGCATTCTATTAATTTCTCCATCTTTGTAATACTACTCTTTTTTATTTCCTGCATTCGTTTTACAAACATCTCTATGAATACAGATTATGATGTTATGAGTAACAGACACCCAAAAACCTTTTGTTGAATTATTACAGTGTTAATATCTTGAAATGTCATTACTCTATTAATGAGTCCAGTATCATGAAGTTTCTTCTCTGATGTGGCTGATCGTAGACAAATCCCACCACTCATCTGCATATGCACAGTGCCTGTCACTTTTCAACTGCCGCCTTTTAAAATCACATGGTAATTCATGCAGATTGCATGTACAGTCTGTGAGTAGAGGCACCAAACAGCATAATTTATCATTCACAGGGCTACGATAAGATTAAAAGCTCTGGCACCATTTAGCGTTTTTCTAACCTAATTCTTATCTCATTTGTGGTCTGATAAACAGTAAATGCATCAAGTTCAGTGCCCCATATCACTATTTTCCAAGATACTGTATTACTCATGTGCTGTCAAGGCTTTTGTCATACAGAAGTGGACAGTTTGACTGCCTCTTATTGGATAGTCAGTGGGCAATGTGCTGATTGGCTTGTCAGCTCGGGCGAAAAACAGTCAAAGTGTGTACTTGTCTCTCGTAGCTTGTGGCTTCAGTGTCACATACACAGATAGGAAATTTGTCTGTCTCTTAAACTTTGTGAAACATTAATGTTGAAAATATTTCTGCTCAAATTTTGATTACTCAAAGACAAAAGAGTTTTACAGCAACAAAAGCTTTCGACACATGCAAATTATATCTCAAAACTGCTCAAAACTTTTTCTTTATTTTTACAAATTTACACATTCAGATATGTGTATTTTTTTCACATGCACACAGAAGGGGATCGACAACTGCAGACTGTGAGATTATTTGTGAAGATTATTTCATAAACTCAAAATATTAACAGTCCTTATCTGCTTCCATATTAAGTGTCTGTTGTAAATCCTTAATCTAAGTCAATATAAACTCATTTATAGTATAGAAAGCTCGACATATTTTTAGCCTTATGACCACAAAGCACAATCATAAAACATTACAAAATAAGAAAATTCTACCAACTAGAACCCAAGCTGTACAAACACTCCAGCTCTGCTCCCGTCTGGCAAGAAGAATTTTAAACAATGCAGAGTTGATAAATGTTTGCTTTCCTAACTATAGTAACAGCATCAGCAGTGCAAGCAAATGTGACTGAGTTTTCCCCAGTGTGACGTAAGTGTGTGTAAAAAGTTTGCTTTGCTACAAGAATACTACTGCCACATTAAGCCAGCTAAATGTGATAGCACATCTATTCCCCTCCATTGTGGCCTTTGGCAATAAGCTAGTGTTTTTCTCACTCTAAACTGTCCAGAGTGGATAAATCTGAAAACCCCAGCTTTATGTTTTAGTTTGGATAGGAGAAATAAAGCTTTTGGAAAAGGATTACGTAAGCCTGCCTGCTCAGACACAGTCATTACGCTAACAACTTTCAGTCTCCCTTAACGCTCTCTGTGACCACTCATTTTAAATTTCAGTATAGCTGTTTAGAAATTTTCTTTAACTTGTAATTTACTGTATGTTGTACTGTCAGGTGGTTGACAGGAACATAAAATAATAATATGATTAATTTCTTGGCACTGTGCATTTGTAACCTATCAATAAAAGTACTGTTTTACACTTATTCCATTGTCTGACAACAGAAATAAACATCATGAATCTAGCTGGATTGAAAGTATAGGTTGAGACAGAGAGCAGAGAGCCACCAGGCTGTCCACTGCTGACCAAATTTGACTGTGAGATAGAGATAAATGGTCCAGGGAGTGTGATTGTGCCTATCTTTGTGAGGATCAATTTGAGTTTTAGAACTTCGGAGTGATGACATTTTTGCATTGAAGACTTAAAAGGACAGGAACATATTGTGTGGCACATTCTGTTTCTCACCAAAATGTACCAAATGCATCCCCACTCTCAAAAACATTGCTCTATAGCGCTAATACTGTTTGAAAACTCCACAGGTTAGCATGAAGCTTGCATGACTTGATTTTTAGTGTGAAGTTGTGGGCCTGCAAAGCCCATTAGTACAGTAAAAGGGGATTGCACAAGTAAAGTTGACAAGATTTTTTGCAATATTGAGAGACAAAACAACATACAAACTTCAATTCTAGTAAGTTTTAAACTGGATAATACAGCCACTGTATTGCTTGTGGTTAGAATAACCAGTGCTGGATGCCCTCACACAGATTTAGATTCATATATTTATATTTGGCCTTACTTTGATGACATTGATATCATTGAAGACAGGAAGAAGTCAAAACTCATTAGAGGAATTTATTTTAGACTTCAAATGAATGTCTTGTTGTGGCAAAAGATAACAGAAAAGTATGAGATGGATCCCAGAATAGTTTGTTTCATTTTTTCAAAACCCTTCAATCCCTGGTAACTGAAGGAGTATTCAGTGTTTTTGGAAGTGAAGAAGCTATAAAGCTGTGAATGCTTGAAGTGTGGGCTAGATCTAAGTGAAAACAGATGACATATGCCTGGATCCCCCATTTTTTCTTAGACAGATTAATTAAAGTTATGTGTTGTTAGTACTTGATGGTTGCTGAGTCAAGGTTAGATATCTAGGGAGGGCCTGTTGGTATTTCACATAATATAGATCACATTACTGACTGTGGGCTGTGCCAAAAAAAAAAAAAATGTCACAAGGTTATGTGGAAATTAATTAATGTTTCTGCATAATCTCAGTAAATCTATACTGATAGATGTCATTCAAAAAGACTCACATGCCCTTTGTGATTTCAAATCTTGACAAAGTTAGAGAAGCCAGAAAGCTTATTACCACTCCTTCACCACCTGAAGTAGAACACCAAAATTAATTGCATTACACAAAACTGTGAGCACATGAAAGATAATTGCAAGTAGAAAATCATTGGACTAAGTTTGCAATAATGTTCTTTTTCAAAACCCAACCAGTCAAGCTGAATGTGCTGCACAAGTCAAAAACATATTCAAACTTTTCAGCAGCCAAAGTTAAGTCTTGAAACTAACTTCTTAACAAGTAAACAATACTGAATTGCATTTCTTCTCCATGGATAATTGTCACTGACTGAAATTCTTTCTTTACCTCTGCAGGCAACATCAACATTAAAGCAACTTGATGGAGAAAACTAGAGGAGTCCCTTTAAGATGACACGCACAGACCCGCCTGATATACTGGAATCAACTGTGCATCGAGATATAAAAGTGGTCCCCATTTCTTCACACTACAGGTCCTTGCAATCCTCCAAACAATGTGATTCTATAAATTTCAGCACACTGGAGGACAGTAAGAGCAAACTCAATAAAAGGCACTGCCGTACCTTTGACTATAAGTCATTGGAGTACCCAAAATCACACAAATACTCAATGGAGTCCCCATACAGGAAGGCTGATAGGCATGCAGCTAATCCAGATGTTGCGTGGAATGCCTTGGGCCGCCAGCAGAGATATCGTTTTTCTGCTCCGGACATTTTCAGCCATAGGTTAACTCCTCAATCAATGGCTGCAGATATGGCCAGTGAGGTAGCTGTCCCTGAACAGAAAAGAAGGACCAGGTCAAGAAGTGCCCCTCGGGTCCAGACCAGTCTCACCCCTGTGTCTTTTGAAGGGTCCTCATCTTCGGGAAGGAAGGGCAGGGAGTCCCAAAGGGCTCCAAGAGACTCTCGTTGGAGACCAGAAGTATCACCACGTAGGGAGTCCTCCTATGCAGCAACTAGGGCTCATATGCATGAAGTCCATCCTATTAAGTTGCAGCCTCAAATGGGTGACAGCAGTAAATATTCACCTCATTATGCAGCTGATAATTCTGAGGATGGAGGGCTGGATAAACCAGCAACTAGTCCTCATGTCAGGTGTCGGGTGGACATCAAACCTGATGACGCAGCATTACATCATTCAGGACACCAACATGCTACACCTCAAATGGACATACCCTGGCCAAGGCAATACAGTGGGGGGAGCAGGAGTCTGACTGTGCCACGCCATTTCTCCTACTCTAGAACACCAACTCCTACTGATTCATTAGGTACAGAGAGCAGGCAAGCTTATCAATATTCCCGCAGCATGCCAAATAGTTACTTACAACCCATGGATATTCCTTTGCAAAGAATGCCTTCATCGGGTGATTACTATGGTAGGGAACGTAGAGCTCATTCCAGTCCTAATGTGCCAACCAAGTTCTTTTATGCAGATGACCCCGGGAGATATGTTACTACTGCCCCTCCTCAACCAAGTACTTACTTTCATGATGAACGTTACACCCCAGGACAAACATATACTCCAAAAGTGCAATATGTGCAAGATCCAAGGACTCAAATGGTGCATGCTGTAGCTACAAGGCCTTATTATCCTGAGATGGAGACCTATCCATACTCTGTGCAGACAGGGTATCCCAAACCCTATGCAGCAAATGAACCAGGGCCATACATCATACAGACACCTCCAACAAGAATATTTTATGGGGATGATCCAAGGTCTTATCAAATCCAGACTGCTCCACCAAGGTTTTATTATTCTCGCGACATGTATGCAATGCCACCAGAGCATCATATTCCAGCAAGAGCGTATTATACAGAGGGCCGAAGACATGCTAGAGTCGTTCAGGCACAAACAGATGACTGGTATGGCTCAGATGCATCTGGTTATTCCACCAATCCTGCCTCATATGTATCTCAAGTCACTCCAACAAGAGTACACCAAGAACCTGTGTTAACACCCTGGTATGCCAACCCATGTGTAGAACCTCAAAGAATTGGCACAGACTCTAAATCTTACTCAAGGTCCTGGGACAATATTCTCAACTCTCGTGTAGAGAGGGAACAACCTCTTCCTGTACAGCGGGGTCAGAGCTATGATGATCTTCTTGAGTCCAGGAAGCCTGCAGCGGCCGTAGGTGACAAACCACAACCAGTGGTAGTCAATCTTTCTAGTTCACCAAGACGCTATGCAGCCTTATCAATGTCTGATAACTCATTAATTGACAAAAGCCCAACAGAGACATCAAAGAGCACTACTGGTAAACTCTGGTTTGTGACTCCTGAGATAACCATCACTGATAATGACATTCGACCGGGGAAACTTAATAAGGCTGAAGGACGGTCTGCCAGTTGGGACATTCTTGACTCCAGAGGCACTGAGGGTCCAGAACTGTCTCAGCCAGACTTTCAAAGCTCAACCAAAGAGAAGACACATGACAATGCCTCACTACAGCAAAGCCTTGAGCAGCTTGATGAGCTTCTGGCAGACCTTGTGACTGATTACAAGCCACCCAGTAGAAGGGCAAGTGAGGACATTCTGGATCAACTAAAGAAGTTAATTGATGAAGAAGAAGCAGTATCTCTGTCCAGAAAGAGCTCAAAGGCAGGTACAGATGAACCAGCTCCTCTTGACAAGCAGCCAACCTCAATAAGAATGAATCCTGATGCTTTTCGAGACATGGATGGGGCCAGTGATGCAATGAAGAGTGCAGATGAGTGCTCCCCAGATCAGAGCCCAGATGAGGATGATACAATGATGTGCTCTAACAACAAATGCCGGAGGACAGAGACCCTGTTCAATGCTTGTCTATATTTTAAATCCTGCCACAGCTGCTACACCTACTACTGCTCTCGTAACTGTCGCAGGGAGGACTGGGACATTCATAAAGAAAGCTGCCTGTATGGAAGAATTGGTAGCACATGCCGTCACATCATCAAACACTGCCGGGAGACTGTTGAAGTTCACAAAGCCTTCTCCCGTATTGCCAAAGTTGGCTACCTTTCTCGAGGTAGAGGAGTTCTCTTCCTTGGTTTTCCAAACCCTGCATCATCTAGTAATTTTCTGCAGTATGGTCTGGATAGTCTACTTATGTCTCCTACATACCTGTCCCTTCGAGAGCTTGAAAGCTTCAAGGACAACCTAGGGGAGTACTGTAAGGAGCTGCAGGAAGCTGGTAAAGAGTATGACCCCAATGAATGTTTCATCTTGAATGTTTCTATTGCTGTGGGTGACCAATTGCCTGATGGGCCATCACCAAGGAACCAAGCTCCAACTGTCAGAAAATATGCAAAGGTGGCACTGGCGTCCTTTAGCCCTGAGAGAAAGGTTCATAAGAAAGAGAGTGACATGGAAACACTGATCCTCACTCCACCCCCAGGAACAGCAGACATAGACAAAGAGGGAGAGGAAGGCAGGAAGGCCAGAGAAATCTGTTTTATCAATATACAACGGGAGTTAAGGATTCGGGGTGTTTTCCTGCGCCATGAATACCCACAGGTGTATCAGCAGCTCTGTGAGTTTGTGGAAAGTAACAGAAGGTTCACACCCACAACTATTTATCCAATTGATAAGAGGACCGGTAAACAGTTTATGTGCATGATTATGGCTGCCTCCGAGCCCAGGACTTTGGACTGGGTAGGCACCCCGCATCTCCTTGATGATATTATTTAAGTGCACCTTTTGTTGTAAATATATATGTATAGAAATACATATATATTGTTACACATATTTATATATCAATCCGATTACAAACATTTGTAGATAAGTATTTTGTTATCAAAATTATATATATATATTCATGTCTGCTTGGTCAGTATTATTCTTTTTCAGAATATTTCCTGTCAGGTGCAGAATGAGTACAGTGCATTATTTATTTTAGTCTTTTTAGCAGGTACATACTTTTTATCCACCACAAAGTCATTTATATATGTATCCTGGTCATTTACTGTTTTACGACACATTCCCTTTGGTAGGGATGACCTAAGCTGACATTCTGGTATTCAGATTTTTTCAAATTATTTGCAACAACTGTATGTTCTTCTAAACTTAGCCTCTTTAAATGAGACAGTCACTCTGTAAGTGAGTACAACATGACTATTTTTCATATGTGACTTTAATGGAAATATCAGGCAGAAAATATTCAACATTATTTTCTTAGCTACGTAAATACTTTCTATGCAAAGTTGCTTCATGAGTTAAGTACCACATTCCTGTAGAAGAAGTTGTCTCATATTATATTATATTATATTATATTATATTATATTATATTATATTATATTATA
>JBBMOE010000003.1:20565118-20575856 GCA_037975065.1 Chaetodon trifasciatus
ATAATTATATTATATTATATTATATTATATTATATTATATTATATTATATTATATTATATTATATTATACACATTGGTAAAGACAGTTTTTGTTGAAATTGAGATAAAATGTTGAAAGTTTTGGTTGCAACGTAAATCCTCATCATAAGAAAATAATGAAAACAGAAAAAGAGATAGTTGTGCGGCTTGAAACATCATTAAAAAACAGGCACAAACTCTTATTGTTGCATAGGTAGGAGTACTATACTGAAAGTTAACATTTTCTTCTTTGAGTCTAATGATGTACTTTGGAGAAGGCTAAATTCAGTAGTTTTTTTCAATTCTGCACTGGAGAATTACTGGAGTACTACTGGACTTGAAAACAAGCTCCACAATGGATATTGAAATGGTGCCAGTTACCCGCCACACAGTAGGTGTTGGTCTGTACTGTTGAGAATTAAACACTGTGAATAGTGAGTTATCTACTACAAAAACAAAACTTGGTAAAATATCAAGAAATCATGCAATTTCCTATAACGTTGAAGTTGATGAGTTGTATTTTTAGATATATTTACAAATAATAATATATGAATTAGCAGCAGGAGTCATTGTCCTTAGAACAAGATGAGCCATATTTGGCACAGTAGCTATATGGTACATAAATGCTTGAAGAAGACATTAGTTGTGTATTTGTGCTGCACTAGATTTATTACATGTGTGATTTATATTGTCTTTTTTCAATTTTAGTAAATCAGAACCATTGCATTGCTCATTGGTTGCAGAAGTTTAAAGCAACATTTATCAACTAGAGCCATGTTGCCTCATCTCTCTAAATACAGTACATTTCTTGATTTTCTTTTTGTAGTGTCCTAAATCCCAAATGTCCTGCCAGCACACTGATGATTTGAAATTTTCATTTTTTTTTTTTAAATCAACAGACTAGCTGGAGCATATTGGATGTTATGCTAATATCCAGACTATTTCAAATGGTTTGACTGACCCATTTGACAAATGACTCAACATATCTGGAAGATGTGAAGGAGTATTTTTCAATCAATCCTCAGTAAAGGTTGAATAAGCTGTTTTCTTCAATTATTAATCATTGTTCTCCATACCAAGTTTTTCCCTTGTGATATCAGCTTTCCTTAGAGTTTATAAGACGAAGTACAGTGAAACTCGAAGCACATATATATTTGAAAATCTGTTTCACTGAGTTATACTTGACTGACAGGATGTGCTGTACAGTTTCAGTGAAAAGTGGCTGCATGTGACTCTTTTTCTATGCTCTGATCTCATTTTAACACAACATTGATGATAGTAACTTGCTTGATGAATGGACTTGTGAAAGTGAAAACTACCCTGCTGTGTAAGAAAAAATAAATAAATTTTCCATTTTCGTCAGTCATTCAGATTAAAATATCATGTCAAAGGCAATGAAGAAGAGACCTCACTAAAATGTCTAGTAATCTTGTATTTTTTTATACTTTCAACATGTGTCTGAGTGTGTCTATTTATAAACCATATCTAATAAATGGAATGGGAACTCTGGGTGCTGCTGTCTGCCTGTTCTTTAGGTGAAGTGCAACAACACTGGATCTGTCCAAGCATATCAGATAGATCTCAGGTCAGGTCTCAGTTGTTCATATTTTTTCAAAGGAGTGAGGGTAACAGGAAGTCATAAGGGTGAGAGATCTACTGTTTGTACATGAAGAACTTAGTTAGCTTGATGTCATTTTTTTTCTATAACCTTATGTTTAAGAAAATTGAATATAGTGGAAAAACATCAAGAAATGTTGGTTTAATTATCACAATTTCATTTTCTTAATAAAGAGTAAAGCCCATGATATGTTCTGACCATTGTTATTGTGCCAGACGTTGGTTTACAAATTTCAATCAAATTCAAGCATATGGTAGACATGAGGGTTAAAAATGGTGGACGGGGCAGTGTGGGGGAGGGCACACACACCACCAACCTGCCACACGTATGTATCATCTTTGTGGCTGAATTGACATCAACCAAGTCAATTTAGATGTATCGAGTCAACCAAACCTTAACATAGCATGTGAGATCAGAAAACCCCAGTAAAGGGTTTTTAGAAGCAAATGATGAAAGACCTATTTTCTTATTTAGAGATGAATACATGCTGAAATACTGATTAAGGCCAATAAAGTTTCAAGTGTGCAAACTTGTTTAAAGCTCTAATGAAGTTTCTAGGTCACTTTACAAACACCTTTTAGGGCTTCAAAGACTAGTGGGTTGAGCACCCATTTCAAGAATTTCCTGTTATTTTCTAGTCCCAAACATGGTAGTTTATTACTCATTTTGCTCCCTACTAATTACCCATTTATAGCACTAAACATGCAACAGAATTGGTGTGGTACACCAAAAATATATTTAACAAGAGGTTTGGAGTTTTTTAAGTCTCAGTGAAATATGGTAGCTACATTGCTTTTTAATCTACTTCAAGTACACAATGCAAATGGTATTGAAATGCAGAGGCTTGCGCAAGCAATGAGATCTCTGTCTCACTGAAAGCTGAACATTGGCACTATGTCTCTGCCTGCCTAACTGTCTTTTTAGTATGGGTATCCACAGACAGTGTTTCCTTGCTGAGCCACTGTGGAGGGATACGTCCTAGTAGTGTGTTTACGTTTATTGCTAATATTTTGTCTCGAAAGGAGTTGCGAATGGAAACTTTTCATGGGAATTAATGGGAAATAACAGAAATAAAATGGGAATATAGGGGTTATTTGCTCAGGTTGTATTCGTCATGTCATATGTCGACAGAAAAAATCTAAAGAAGATTTCTCTCCAGAAAATATTTTTGGCCCCTGTATTCTCTCCAGGGGTGTCAGACACTGATGCCCTATGGCTCTTTGTCATACTCAGAGAGCCTCAAGTTTGCCTGGACTGGCACCAGTTTTTCAACTCTTCCCAAAATTTCCTGGAAATTTTACATAGACCTTAAGCAATCCTGGCAACAACACACAGCACGAAGGTCCCCACTCCATTTGTATAAGTCAGACTACTGAAATCTCATCATCCTTCAGCTCAATATTTCAGTTTTATTTGATTGTTTTAGTGGTTTCTTTTGGAGGTATTACATCAGGACCAGTATAAACAAGGAGATTGATTACAAGGACCAATAACCCTCTCATTGTATAAGGTGTGGTATGATTAAAGGGAAGGACCTCACCTGGGTTTATCCCACCTACAGTACCATTCTTCTCCTTGTCTGATTCAGTTTTGCCCTCTCTCCCCTCTGTCGCCTTTCGTGTTCATTGTGTCCCCCCACTCCACTTTCTTCAGGGACCTCTGTGGGACTTGATGGAGCCTCAGACTCTGAAGATGAGATGACTCCATGATTGTTCTAAGCACTGACCTCAGTGTATGTTCCAGCATCGATTTCACAATCAATAAATCATTTAACTTCAGCGTGCGTGTGTGTCTGCTCAAGTTGAATGTAGGCTGTGACAGCGAAGGAATGTAAAGCAGTAAGGGTAAATTAGTGCAGGCCTCATTCCTCTGGCTGGGCTTCAAGCCACTCAGCTCAGCATCTTTTGTGACTGCTGGCAGTCTGGCAGGACTATGGAGGCTCAGATAAGTGCAGCACATTAGTGCACTGTGGTTCATTCAAGAGACCAGCTCAACTGTGGGCACAGTCAATAAAAGTGCTCTGAAAACCCACCAATGAATGTGTGTGTGTGTGTGTGTGTGTGTGTGTGTGTGTGTGTGGTCATGTGAGCAAAAAAGAATCTAAGGCAAAAAGGGGTAAGTAGACTCTGGGCCTCAGCGTTTTGCCTGAGCATCAAGATATTCATCGTGGGACTGCTGAGACTGAACTGGACACACACACACATACACACACACACACACACACACACACACACACACACACACACACACACACACACACACACACACACACACACACATATGAAACCAAAATGTTTCAACAATTTAATGTGTTGGTCCCTGAAAAGCCATGATGTTACTGAAATCACTGTGACAAGATTTCAGGAAGCTGCAGATGAAATGAGATATAGCTTGTAGCTCCCCCTAAAACAGAACCAAAAAAAGTTTTTCATTGCCAATTTTCTCTTTAGCAGTTAAACTGTTTTCATAGAAGAGGCATCACAACCACATAAACCACACATACACAGCTCAGGAAGGAGAGTATGACAGTATGTGAAATGGGGTCAGTGAGTGAATGTCTGAGGGGCAAATGGAGGCCATTCCACTGTGTCTTATTGTGCAGAACAGCACATGCTCACACAATATGGCTCATGTTCACAAGGCAGCAGAACAACACGCTGCCTGTGGAATCTTGGCATCTCCAGTGCAGAGCATTCATTGGAACACCTTTCAACCAAATTCAATCACATCAAAGACTCAAAAGATTGGTGAGACACAACAGGTCTTGAAATGAGATTTAAAACATAGTTTTCCTGTTGATGAAGGATCAATAGTGACATTACAGCTGAGTTTATTTTCAGTTTGATGTCTAAATTGTGGTCAGATAAGCTGGATAAACTGTCATGATATGGAGCATTATGCAAAACCCTGCATATGTCATTGCAAACAGTGTCATTATTTTTAAAATGATTTGTTTCTACAAAACACACCAATGCTTGGCAACCACAGTTTGGTCAAGGTTAGGGCAAAATCATGGTCATGGCTTTAAAAGAGCAAACATTGATTGCAGGTCTGTGATAGGACCCAAACTATGGTCTCCTACATGAAATTTGGACATGCTACACACTCATCCACCACCCGGACCTCCAAAGGAAACACTGCTTCCTGCTTTGGTACTGAATGTTGGTTTACAATGCATAAATCTTGAGGTATGGAATCATAGAATATGAACATCATTCCTGAGCATGTGGGATTGTTAGAACCTGTCAGCTCCTTTTTCTTGTCCCATCAATCTTTGTAAATATTGTATGTTCCACTAATATATCCAATGTCATTCACAGTGGATGGAAATAAAGGACACAAAACTATGAAAGAAATACTCAAGTTGTAAAAAAAAAAAAAAAAAAACTCATTTAACAATGCTGCAAAATGTCCCTGCTGAAAGACACCCAGGGTGGTCATCCCTTGCACTTGGTATAGTATTGTGTCTCTTGGAGGATTATCTTTGAGGCTGAATCCAGGACAAAGTTCTACGGTTTTTGAAAAGGGAAATCAGCTCATGAGGTAATGATCAACATGGGCCAAGAAACCTTGGTGGTTCCTGGGCACCGGCTCATTATAAGCCCTTCATTTGTATAATCCTCTTTCATTATACAGCATCACTACCTGTGCTGTAACCTTATATAACCCTGAGATGAACACTGGAACTGTTTAACAGCTATAAAATTGGCAATTAACTGAGACCATCTGAGCTAAAATACTGTCATATATCAGGGTTCCTTAACATTTTTCAAAATGTTTTCAAATTTCCATACTTGTCCAGAATCAGAATTCCAGACTTCTCTGCACAGTTTTCACACCACATTTGACATCTGAGTAAAAATAGCTAGTTTATTATGTTGATAAATTGCTTTAAAATCCAACTATTCTGACTGTTACTATTACTATTATGTTACCTAATAAATGCCAGACGATTGTAGCTAGGCACTGCAGCTTATACAAATCTGTTAACCCCAATCCATGAATATTTAGTTTCCTTACACAGCAGACAGTCCATTTACCTTCCTGATAACCGCATCACTGCATGACTCAGAAATGTTCAGACAAGTTCAGTATTTGGTGATCTGTGATTCCATGTATACATGCATTCATACATATTGCCTCATTTCTCTCAAACTAACTCAGTGGTGGCTGTGTGGATTTGGTGATTATGAGGCACTTGGAGCAGAGCTGTTTTCCAGGCGGTGACGTACAGACTCTGTACGTCACCGCCTGGAAAACAGCTCTCTGTACTACAGAGAGAGGCAGCTCTGTGTAGGAGTGAGCATTCAGTCACTTCTTGCTTTGCTTCTGACGACATGAAGCTCACTCTGACCCTCACTCTCTCACACTGTGCTCAACATGTCGGCTGCGCTGGCTGCCTGCTTCAGACACTGTGAAACACACAATTCTGAACTTTATACTTTAGAAACAAATAATACTGGCAATAATCTGGAAATACAAACATTTTTCCATTCTTATCCAGATCTGGAAATGACTGAAATCAAATTCCATACTTTTCCATACTGTGTAGGAACCATGATATATGAAGTTAGGGCTTACCTCACCGCACTGTTACTGTAGCTGTCTGAGACACCTCAAAAGTGTGGTAAATTCACTGATAGTTTTACTGGAATGGGAAATGTCTTGATAACAATGTGTGAAATGCCCAGACAGAAGTCAGGGAGGAAGTAAGATTTTTAGTCCAACTGTAAAAACAAGTTCTTTGACTTCAGGCTTGATCAGTTTGAATGTGGTGCTCACAGGTATTCTGTGTGTTACTGTGCAGAGTATCTGTGGTTCCCCGTTGGTGAAACGAATTACCAAACTCCATTCGTTCTGCAGAGTCCCTCTTGACCTTTAGAAAAAGACTAAAGACCAAGCTCTTTACTGAACACCTTCTTACCTAAAAGAAAAAAAAAAAACCCTCTTTGTTCACTCAATGCATTATTTTGCAGCACTGTCTAGTAGCACCTATGTCCAGTTGGACTAGAAAGTTGCGTTAGGGCACTTACTCTTGTTGTTCTCTCCCGTCTAGAGCCTTACTTGTGATGTATGAAAATAAAAGCGTCTGCCAAATGACAAATTGTAATTGTAATTGTAATATTTCTGTGTGACATGAGCTTAGTCACTGTGTATATAAGCCACATGTTGAGTTCATACTGATATTGACCACTAGATGGCGATGTAACTACTTGTGAAAGAAAAATCCAAAACAATGATCGGTACAGGGCTCCACTGTTGGAAAAAAATTGTATTCATATATATCTATATTTTTTTCATGGCCAAAATAGACAGCAATGACACAGAGTTTCATTCAATTAAATGATAATAACTAATATAACTATGTTTAAAAAATAGCACAACATCAATAGAAATATGCTAAATAATTTAAACAGAATTTAGGTTGCAATTTTTGCTGTTTTCACTTATGATTTTAATGTGATTTTTATATACTTGTGTAGAGAAGAAAATTATTTCTTGAAGCCAAACCTGTGTTTTAAAGCCTTTCATGCCTTCACTCCAATCTGTACACTATTCTTAAATATGTTTTCTAAGATGATCTTTTCGCAAATCTTTATTTGTCAGTTGACAGTGGAAAACTGGGACAAAAGTATGACATACTGTACTGGAGGTCTTCAAGGCTGGATCTCAGCCCAGAACATGGCAGTTTCTGTATATAGAGTACACCTTAAGGCCTCAGTATACTTCTCACAAAGTGTCAAGACTACAAAGACAAAAGCCGCATGCTGAATCCAGCTGTACAGACTTCACCACACTTGCAGACTCAAGGACTTAATGGGTGCGTGCCCACATCAAGGGGCCTCAAGCAGACATTCTGCAGACTTCCAGAGTGTCTGCTTGAGGTGCAGACCAGGCTTTACCCAGAAGATTACCTATATAACATATCAGTGTGGAAGTGACAATGCAAAACAGTCTCCATGGAATTACTTGAGGTATCATCTCATAGCGCATGTTATCCTCTCTTGGTCCAGCACAATTGCAGACTTGCAATGAAAGAGTGAACATGACCAGGTACACTTAACAAACGTCTGTTAAGATTCAGTCTGCAAGTCTGGAGGGTGCACATTTGGATTCAGACGCAGTTGTTGGACAGAGATCAGATAGGCAGTAGGATGCAGCCAGGAGGAGGCCATGACAGCAGGCTTTTCACTTCACTTTAAAGTGTGGACATTCTCAACAGGTAGAAAAGCTTTTGCTTTAAGATGTGGTAAGACAACATGTTGTATGAACTACTTCATCTGAAGCATACTGAAGCTTTTAGCCACAGAGTCAGCAGGACAGCCCATGAGGTGTATGTACAAATCAGTGTCTGCAGTTAAGCTTTTGGCTGCTTAGCAAAAGACAAAACAATTACATTTGTGCCTGCCTATGAGACTGTATACAAGCCAAAATAACACATATACATTTAACATAGAAATATACAGAAGCACATTGTTTTCAATACAATTTCCACATAATTAGAAATTTCATATATCTTAATTATGACATCTTGCAATTATGATAAAATTACTCAGTACATTATGAGAAAAAACTTGTTCTTAAGGGTCCTGTGATTCAATAATAATCACTGAAGATGGTTCCTGGACAGAACTGTGTAATGTAGTACTAATTATATCCACAATAGATAGAATGTTGAAATGTTCTGAGATTTTTTTTTTGGAGGTTGTATAGTTTATATGATATATAGTGTCCACTTACATTTTCCTAAGCTTTCAACTGCGTCCCACGGTCTTCATCAGAAGATTGATGAATGAGATGCGTGCATAAAACTGTCACAAGATGATCAAAGACAGCAGCACTTGTCAAAGTGTTGATTGAAAGCCCTGGAAAAAGCTAGTAAGTGGACCCTGTGTTGAGATTTTTTATTTGTCTTTTTTATTTTGTTACTTCATTTTAAAGTTTCATTCTCAAAACCATATCACATGCTGTAGTCCTTACACAAAAACCATCTGCAGACACTGAAATTAAAATTCAGTTAGTTTCTAGGACATGGGGACTTATTTAAATGTTTACATTAAGTGTTCCCAAAATATCTCTGTAAGACTTTCGAAAGATGAGATTCTTTTCTTATTGTTGCAAGATGCTAAGTCATAATTAGGAGATGTGAAAGTCAGAACTGAAAGAAAGCTCATCTGAATTTTTGATGATGACATTGCACTTCCACTGAAATATGCCACTCTGTATGTAAAGCTATTAAGTGTACAAAATCATGGCAGAGCTGTGTGAAACATTCACAATAGAGCAGTTTTACAGGGTTTAACCCTTGTTCAGTCACTTCAACAGCAGATTGTGTTTTTGCTTTGTTCCTCACCTGCTGTGTGTGGATGCATGGGGATACGTAGTTCAAATTCAAGTAACATTAGGCTAGTTACATTAGCCTAAGCAGCAGAGAAACATACACATTGGCACAGCGTGTAAAGCAGTGAAACAGTTGAACAATCAATAACCTGTTTGTTAGAAAGAAACTGTCACTTTGATCGGTTTGGTTCACAAAAATGCAGCAACCACTATGACCGAACACTGAAGAAAAATCATGAAGAAAGGAAATCATGAATCGTCTCCATACTCACAACTATGCTGTAAGAGACAAGGGACAAAATCCACAGTTCTCATTCTGTGCAGAAATGCATTCTTAAGTTCAGATGTGGGAAAATATGGCTTTAGCAGTCTGAATTAGTCAAATCAAATGGGTAGTTTTCTTCTACGAATGATGTCTCTTAGTTTAAAAAGATGAAGTGAACCACAGAGAATCTACTGTGTTGAGAGGGTGCAGGGCTTTTTTTTTTTTTTTTTTTTACCACAACACGTTCATCAACCCCGCCCTGACTTTCTCCTTTAGCTGTGTTTGCTCCTCACTGGTGCTGCAGCTGCAGAAGTACAAACAACACAGCAGAAATAATAGTATTTTTAAGCAATCACAATGTTCTCAGGTTACCTGAAAATGAAATGTTGTTGCACTGCCACAGGTCACAGAATACAGAGTGGCACGGGAGGCTGGCTGACGAGGAGCAAGTTCTTACTTTTACAGGATGGACACGAGATACATTTTTAAGCCAGGGATTTTGTTGTGAATACACTTCTGCAAATATTGCCTTTGGCAGTTGTTTGGTTGTCTTTGCTTGAGTATATCCACACTTTGGAACATTTAAGTCAAGGTCAGTCTAGCTAACTGCTGTGTGTTAGCATATGTTAGCAGCTTTTTTTTCTTTTTCAGATGCCAGTACGGTCCAAAAGGGGCTAAAGGTATGATCCAATGGAGAAAACAAATGAAAGATTTGACAAGGGATTTGCTGGCCACAGAGCTCATTGCATCCAGAAATTTCACAAACTTAGAACCACATACAAAATGGAACTGACTTTCTAAACCCAGCATTCCTATTCCCCAAAGTTTCCAAACCTCCTCCCAGAACAAGATACCCAATTAATTTGGCTAAAGCTCAAATGATACTTATCCCGTCATATCGCTGCGAAGGTTTGTGTAACTTCGTATGGACTGGCCATATCTGTGTATGCAGACACTCAATGTAGTATAAACAGAACCATGTTCACATGTGGCATATTTGGACCTTACATCAGATGAATCACGGTAGCTTCAGTTTCGCATAACTGCACAGGACTATGGATTTTGTCCTCTGTTTTTACAATGTGGTCACTGTTTGAAGGGATGCCAGGTCACAGCAGTATGGACGGAAGGAATGATAATGGTAACCATGGTGTGCACATATATATATATATGGCATGAGAGTGTTGTATTAAGATGGACTTGAAAATATCTAAAACTATACTTTAAAAGTACCCTGTTTTTTCACCACCAGTTACAGTGTATCTACATTTAGTGTTTCTCAACAATATGCACTGAATCTACCAAGATAACACAGACCGACTCAATGGATGGGACAAGATCTCATTGGTTGTGAACCGAATCTTGGAAAATAAGCCGGCTCTGCCACCAAGTGACATGAGACACGTTCAATTCTATTCTGCCAGCTCTCTGTGATTTAATTTAAACAAGCCAGTAGTAGTAATAATAATAATAATAATAATAATAATAATAATAAT
>JBBMOE010000003.1:20576194-20630327 GCA_037975065.1 Chaetodon trifasciatus
TTTTATGCAGAAGTCTAAACGGTTAAAACTTTGTCCTTAGAAAAGAGAAACAGGGCACATCAAGCCAGAACTCACCTTTAGCACTATTTCATTGACAGTAGCAGCATCAGACTCAAAGTAGAGAGGCTTGTAGTCATGGTTGCTGAGATAAGTGAGCTTAAATATTGCATGATCTGCAAGACACAGAGGAAAACCATGTTTAATGAGACACAAATGGACAGAAATGATGCACTGATCACGCCTATCACCCCCTCTCTCCCTGTGTGCAAATCGTAAGTCATGTCTTTGTGTAATCTGAGATGTAAATACAGAAGTGTTAGATCTCATCACAGCTGAGGAAGAAGACTGGCTGCAGGATGTGAACAGGATTTAAAAAAATGAAAGGACAATTACACAAAAAAAGCCATCTGATTCTTCATGGAACACACATTTGTTAATAAGATTAAATAAACTGTCAACTTAATTTTGCATGAGAGAGGACGGCCTATAATAAGAAAAAGACTGGCATGACACTTAATTTGAAAATAAGTTGACATGACAAAAAAGGCAAAATGGACATTCACAAGATATGAATGAATTCATGACTTCATTGGCTGTCAGCTTTACCATGAAAAAATGTAATCCAGTTTCCTCAGACAGAGCCTGTTGACTAGAGGTGGCCAAGCTGATCCAAAGGATCGGATTATGGGCCAATCCGCATATATTTTAATGGGTTGGCATCCTCTAAAATAAACCAGATTAAATACTGATCCTTTCTTTTCTGTGTTTTGTCCACCTCAGCCTGCTGGGGTGGACGAAACTGCTGCATAACTCTGACTTCTGACACAACGGTCTGCAAAATACACAGATTAATATTGCTCTAATGCCAATGAATCTTTTCTTTCCCCTCTTGTGAATATCAAATCGAACACGGTATGACCAGACAACCCAAACTGTTCTTTTCCATTTGGCTGTTCTGCCGTTTTCAATAATATCTTAAGGTGTTCATCAGTAAGAGTTGATAACTGAGAAACTCTGTCTGCTGAAGAACACTGGAAGACACCATGGAAAGTTCCAGAACAGCTACCAAGTGGACAGGAAGTCTTTAAAGTACTCAGGAAAGAATGCAAATGTAAAAATGGGCTCAACTCACTTCTTCTTCTGTGAAATGTCATGTATTAAATAACACAACTGAGTCTGCACACTGTGACTTTTGTAGGAAGTTATTATTATTATTATATTATTATTACTATTCAATACATGGACGTTCTGGACTGAGCCACTGCTCAATGTGCTAATTGTAACTACTACTACTACTACTACTACTACTACTAATAATAATAATAATAATAAAAACTTTAGACAGTGTTCTGATAGTTGTTTATCAGGCCACAGCTTAGATTGATCTCAATATCATCTGCATAAAAGTGTACACTGACATTATGTCTCTGTATAAGGTGGCCAACAGGGAGCCTTTAAATGGAAACGAGGATTGGACCCAGCACCAAGCCTTGGGGCACCCTACAGTGAACACTTGTTGCAGCTGACCTGGTATCAGTGATGCCAAGGCTGAAATTAGGCAGGACCCAAACCATTGCAGAACAGTGCCACTGATACCCACCCATGTTCAAGAAGACATCACTGTCAGTGGTATCAAATGCTATGCTTAGATCCAAGAGGACAAGGATGGATTTATGGCCTGCATCTGCTGGCAGCAATAAGTCATTCAAGACCTTAAGAACTGGACTGGAATTTCTCAAAGATACTGTTTTCATGAATAAAAACTAGCAGTTGATCCGCTACAAACCTTTTCAAAAACCTTAGCTAAAAATGGGAGCTTAGGAATAGGCCTAAAATTGGCAAGAGGATCAGGGGATCAGGGATCAGAGGAATCAGTGACACAGCCCAAAGTGACCCAAACATTTTCTATTTGGGGTATTGAGAGGCGGCTAGAGTTTTGGGGTTTTGAAGGGAATGATTTCATCTAAAAAGGACAAACATATACTATTAAAATGATTCAACAGCTCACTTGCAGAGAGAGGCAAGCCAAAGAAACTAGCTGGAATGATGAGGGCAGTTTTGAATTTAACAGCAGAGAAAGAGTTTCTAGTTTCTAGATCAACTTTTGGAGACAGGGCTACAGGTAACACAAGGCAACAGTAGAGGCTGACATTTTTTGGGCAACCTGTGGGTCGGTGGATCCCTGTCGGTTCCTGCGTGATGGGAATCAATTTCACAGTTGATCACGTGACTGGGAAGGGACAGGAAAAAAAAGCCAAAGGGATCGGCTGGGAGCGGAATCATTTGCAATAGGCTGGGCCAGTTTTTCTATACAAATATGCAGTCCTACTCTGAATAAACACTATCACTTAAAATGTTTTATTTTGAACATAATGATCACCATTCTGTCATTATTGCTCCTTAGCATTGTTAAAAAGTTTGCACCTACCTTAATCAATCACTGATTTAATACACCACCTAGGTGCATTAAATCAGTGACACAAATCAAACACACCCAAGATGTTGCGTGACCAACAGGCGCACACTGGGATTGGCTAAATGCTAAATGCTAAAATGCTCACAGTAGATCCTCTAGCTGTGACTTCTGTACTGAGAAAATTCTTTCAGTGGGGTGTCTGAAGCCTTTCTGTTGTTTATATTTCAATCACATTTGTCACTGCCGAGCCTCAAAATGTTCAAAAACTTTGAGGTGCACAGAGAAGACGAAGTTGAACAAAGAGCATGAACAACCAGGTTGCGTTGCTTCATTATATATTCATAATTGATAATCAGTGGTATGCACTGGCTACAAAATCTGTCTCTACAAATTGAATTTATTGTTGTTTGGACATCAGGGCTCGGTGGCATGATGCTGTTCTACTAGTGACTGAAACTGAGTGGAACTGTAGCCTAAAGGTGTTCATTAAGAGCAGCACCATATATCACCAATATTTTCCAAAATGTAACGCAGTAACGTTTACTCAGAGTGCAATTTAACTGACTTAATTTCTACTTTTATCAAGGTAGGTAGATTTTTACACTAGTACTTTCACTTGAGTAAAATTTGTTTAACAGTACTTTTACTTGATTATATTATAGTACTCTTTCCATCTCTGTCTAAAAGTAATCTGAAAAGGATAGTGGGAATATCAAATTAAAATCACATTGTCTAGAGACTACCTCCACCTAAAAAAACACAATACAGGAATTAACCAGGATGGGAGTCACTATTCCAGGACTGGGACGGGACAGTATGGACCAACTACTAAATAGACCTTGAGGTTGAGGTTCTATCTCTAAAGGACAGATCATGGTCAATCATGTCCACAGATCACGTAGAACCAATCACTTCTACACTGTGCAGGCCATGCATTTGTATATGTGTGCAAACATAAATTGAGGAAGAAAAGGGACTACACAAGGGAGGGGGCATCTGCTGTGAATATAATGTACAAAGTGAAAATGAAGCTCCTGTTTCCGTGGTCCACTCACTGGGGCTTCTCTCCTCCACATGATCACAGGCACAGAGGTGGTCCGAGTCGATAGAGATGGGTTTCTGCCGAATCCAGAACTTAGTACTGGCCTTCTGATTGGTGACAGGATCGATCTCCACTTTCTCTCCTGAAATGCCTGCAGAAAAAGTTGCATATCAGTTTATGAACAGAAACATATGTCATACACATAATCACTTACTGACTGTTGGACTACAAAGAAGAGCACCTGAACCTGTGTTTTAAATCTTATAATGGACAGACGTAACTGCTGCATTTTGAGAATGTCCAATTGCTGTAAACTGCTTCTATGCTGTATCTTTTTTAACCGAAATTCTATCATCTGTATTTCCTGGCTCAGATTCCGGGTTTTAAGCCTGTTTCATCACAGGTAATAAGAGGTGGAAATAGGGAACACTGCTTCATGGGCGTCTTGCGTCTTGATGTGTAATTGTTGTTAGTCTAATTCTAGTTGACAGGAGGCGATGTCCCCCTGTCTGTGGGTGGACAGTGCAGCACTGCAGCACTATGAGGTCAAATGTACATTTGGTGGATTTTTCACTATGAAGCTTCCACTGAGTGTATTCCAAGTGACATAGGAAGAGAAGATTTGCGTGCAGCATGTATTGCAACCAGATGCGGACACCAAACAAACTAAGCTGTAAACTGTTTAGTTCAGGTGGAGGTCCTACAGCTCTTGTCAGAATTTTGTGGAGCTCAGATGGGTGAGGGCTTTTTCTAAATAATAGGGAAATGGCAGTTTGTTTCAGTGTTATAACTGTTGGACTACATGTAACGTTCAACAGCTTGCTGCATCGTTAACTTGTCTCTTTCTCTTTCTTTCTGATTATCTGTTGCACCTGCACAAACAGCTTAAAGTGGTCTGATTTACAGTTTATAACTGTGAGATTCCTCCGTTACCTTTACACTATGGGCCATGTTTGTGTTGCCATAGCAACCCACAACACAAGGCTTTGTTGTCTCCACGGCTGTAGTTGTTTTTGCATCTAATGTGAACAACCATACTGTTCTGGAGCCTAGACTTCTGTGAAGAAATGTTTTCTGTAACTTTAAATGCTTTGCATAATACATCACATGTACACAATTCTAAATCAAGTCTCCTGCAACTTAAACTCAGTCACTCCCTTCACTACTGACTCTATAGATTTGTCCCACCGACTGTATTTATTTGTATTGGTTGTCCATTATCTTGTTGTTGATGAATTACAATGTTGTTTAGCTGGCATGACTGAAGACTCTTGTTGACTGTTTATACACAGTTTTTATTTTGCATAGTATTGTTTTACAGGAAGACAGTAAAGCAATTTCAAGCTAAATATTGTATGTGCACCCTGCTGATGGTACATCCTTGTGGAGCTGACATGCACTTGGAAATTCTTTGAAAAGCCTAGTTTCATTTGATCGTCACAGTTTAGTTTCCTGTTTTGTTGTTTTAAATGGTAATAAACAGCATGTGAAGGTCCCTGAAAAGGGGGACTTGACAGAATGGGGACACCTCAAGCTCCATCAAAGCCACCAGTGGTGACAGCTGTGTGTTTAAATTATAGAATATCACTCTGTCTTTGAATCTGATTATAGACTACACATTTGTTTTGAGTGCACTTCCATGATCTTCACTAAGGAGGAATGGACTGTTGAACCAAACACAAAAGACACACAAGGTTTGCCAGCTGCCAATCACAACTTTGAATGTGAGGATTGCAAATAAAGACACATGAGACAAACCCAGGTGTCAATCAAAGGCAGCATCAGTTGACTGGGAGTCAAACTGGATTGTTTATCCACATAGAAGTCTTGGAAATGTAAAAACTTGGACTGTGAACATTAATTTGTCTGATCCCATATGCAGCTAATGTTAGCATACCTGACTAGCTTGCAAGCTACAATAGTAACCCAAGACTTCTAAGGCCAAGAATCGGCATATCATTAGCTAACATTATAAGTTAAATTGGAAAAAGCTTCACAAAAGGACTTTTACACCCACTGCGTAGCAGCCAGTCCCAGACACAAAGTTGCCAGTCTGCTCACACTAATATTTGTGGTTCTGTCCTGCTCTATGTTGAGTTGGGGAAGTTAAGATAAGTTTGCCAAACTCATCAGTTAGTACTCTTCCTCAAAGCTTTTCCTCTTGTAAGAGTGAAACCTATTGTTTTAAAATAATGCTTGTCCAAGCATATTTTCTTTACATGGTGCTAAGTTAGCACGATCTCATGTATACAGACATCAGGTGAATATTTAGGACCCTTTAGCAGGGTTTCATTTTAAAATCAGCCTCTGAAAAGTGAGCTAAAAAATTGGACGCTACTTTTGTCTTTTTATGTCTGGAATTAAGAAGCCATTGATAAAGAATGACCATGAATTTGGAGTGGTAAATCTCTCAACAATATCATTGTAAATTGCACATAATCAATTATGCAAAGTCTTTGCAGACATTTTTTTAACTTTTGGACCTGAAGAAAAATGTGTTTTACAGTCTGAAGTAAGCAGTGTGTACCTAGCTGGACATCTGTGGTGAAGCGCAGCTTGTGGATCATACTGATCTTGAAGGACTTATAATGGTGACTGCTCAACATGTCTTGAACTGTGGTGATGTCAATAGGAGGGTCTTCCTCTGAGCTCTCCTCGCCCCTGGAGCCTGGAGACAGAAGGCAAACCAATTAAAAAACAAAAACGAATGAACAATCTAAAGTGCTGATTTTAACCACCACCCATAATCTATAACTGCATAATTAATCAAAATACAGTCACAATCTCAATTCAGTCCTCTACGAAGTTTAATCTTTACGTGATGATGATTCTGCCGTGTTTATATTAGCAGGGAGATCTATTGCATCAAACACACCCAATTTTTCTTGAGCTGCATTGACAAATGACAAGGGTGTGTTTACTCAATGAGACAAACCGAACACAGGAAGAAGGGGCAGGTCATCTACAGTGAGCAAGTTTGGACACACGAGGTGAGGTGAAGCTGGTGGAGCAGAACCAGCTGAGGAAACCAGTTGCAGTGGTAGTGAAAGCCAACTAATCTACTGGGATTACTTACTGTTTTCTCTGACTAGGCAAAACTCCAGTGTGCTCTGGCTCTCCAGCGTGGAGTCCACGTCTACTGCAACGTTCGGCTCTGTCTGCTTCTCCAGACGATACATGGGCCCTGTTGGAGAATTATGGAGCCAGACGACAGCAGCACACCTTAGCTTTTCTTCTTCAAAGTTTTAGAGGTGGGTGGGGGACAACTCTCATACTTGTTGATGCTGCCAAGCTTCATTTTAAGGGATAATTCTTTTTTATTCCATCTTACTTTCAGTTCAGCTTTTGGCCATCAGTCCATCAGTAAAGATAAGACCATACTCCTGAACTTGGGCTTAACTGTTGGCTTGTTTCCAACCTATCTAATCATCTGACTGTTCATGACTGTTGACCCGTCTGACTGCACCATGTTCCAATTACTTTGTGTCTACGGTGCTAGGAATGGTTATGATATCCAGTAGTGTGTACAAAAATAGCATCCAAGTATTAATAAACCATTTTAAGATTTAAACTGAACGGACAGATTAAACATAATGCATATCCATGCGAATATGTAACAAGCACACATACTGGATAAATGAACTGATGTTTCTATCTGACAGAAAATGTTTTTGAACCTTGTTTGGCCTGGAGTCCTCTTTTTCAGCACCAAATTTCTCACAACCGGTTTGTTACCATGTCAGTTTGAGTAGGGAAAAGTCCCATCTCTATCATATTAACCACCAACACTTGGAAGTTGGGAGTCTAGGATGCTTTAAACCAACTAGTTTGTCTGATATGTTGTCCAACCATGTCTGACGGCAAAAGTGTTTATGCTGGTTCTAAATAGCCACACTAATGAGCAGGGTGAAATGCCTGCCATCATACCCTGGCTGCATCACACTGCCTCCCTGTGTGTAACTTTGTAGTCTCTATTCAACACTGTTCAAAGACACAGCAAGCACTTTTGTTGAAGATCACTGTTTCCTTCAATGTTTATTATACATTTTGTTGTCTGATAACCACAGAAATCATGTTAATATGTCTTAAAAATTGAACTTGTAATGGCAATTTCAGTTCCTTGTACTTCATCTACTTGAGACACCCCACCTCCCATTTCCTCACCAGGATATCAGTTCCTTTTGTGTTTTAAATTCTGATGTCTAGACCTCTTAACACCTACATACAAAGTCCTGTAGGATGTCTCCGGTGCGAGCCACCCCCTAGGGAGTCGGCTCCGATACCTCTAGGTAGGGGAGGCGCCCCTAAGGTATAAATGTTTAGCTCTCACCATTCTTGGGGTCTTTCTTCATTCTACCGCTCGGGTGATGATTGACCTTTATTTTGCAAAGAAAATAAAAACCTTGTTGGCCCGCAGAAGTCTCTATTTCATTCTTCACCAGCAGCAGAGAATTTCCACAACAAACTTTGATTAGATGAGTGAAAAGTGAAAGGTTTGGACTCGTTCTACTCTGTCTGTGGGTTACCACTGCCCTCTGGCTGCTGTCACACTAATCAAAGACCAATGTCATCTGGGTCACTGCAGCTCTACTCCACCTCAGTCCCAACACTGGCTTGTAGTGTGTGTGTGTTCTCTCTCCCTGTCCATTATTATATTCCCAGCAAATCTGTTTGCCTGTAATGCGGAGCTACATCTTCAGGTCAGAGAGAGCAAGACACAATTGCCTATGCATAATAACAAAATACAAACATAAAATAGACTGTCTGAAGAGTCAGCCAAAGCAGTAGCCATTATTTTTCTTTGGTTTTGTTGACACTATTGAACAAGCTACTAGCTCAGGGAAAGATGGTGCAGCCTAAGAAAATACAAAAGAACTTTAACTTTACTGGCGCACTAGGAATGGGAGACACTATTTGCTCTCCAATGAACGGCAATGTTGCAATTTCATCTGATTCCCTGAAAGTGGACCTGTCGGGTTCAAAGAAGGGCGAAGCTGAGCTGAAACATTTCTGTCCTTTCAAGGATAAGGAAATACATAGAAATGAAAGCAACAGGTCAATTAGGGAGGACTTCAGATGACATTTACCCTTTAAACAAATATTGCAGGTTTCTAAAATGTCATCCCGGTGAGTAAGAAAAGACCATGCCTCTGATGCCACCAGGAGAACCTCATCTAAAAGGTACATCGCACAAAAAGAATCTGCTGACGTTTGTTTGACAGAGGGATTGCAGTCCTGACTCTGTTCTTTATCTGACTGAGAAAACCAGTCAGCTCTGTTTTTATTCCCTCAGTGTGACACAGAATTTCCTTTTCTCTCAATATATAATGGTGCCAGAGTTGAACAGAGTACAGCTGAACAATTTGAGGAAAATATCTCATTATCTCATTCAATATTTCATTTTCCTAATCAATATTACGATTGAAATTTGACTTGACTCGAAGTGCGTTTATTTACAAATTAAAGCCCATGTAGTCTATCTACTATTAAATAAGATATATTTGTACATTGTCAAAACATCATCAAAACTTTACCTTGTTTCTATAGAAATATACTGAAATAAAATAATGTAGCTGCTTGTTATTGAGGTCCCCCCAGGGTTCAGAGAAAAGCAAACCTCAAAGTAAAATTGACTAAATTTCTGTATATCATAAATATTATCAATTAAACTCACATTTATTAAAGTTGCTACAATCAATATTATTATAATAGCAATTAATCAAATGACAGCAGGGAAACAATGTGTCAATGTAAAAGAGCTCACAATATTCATTGCATTTATTCATGGTTGCACTGATTTATTAATTTATGTATTTATTGGCAATTTGTGTGTAGTTACTAAACATGAGACAAGAACTTAGTGGCAAGCTCCAGAATTGAGACTGAATTCATTAATTAATAATTAATGAATCGTTTTCCCATGTTTAAGGGTGCTGCCCTGAGGTGAACTTAATGAAAGTTCAGTTCTCTTATTTCATATAAATATTATTCCTCATACCCATAGTTGACTGCAATCACTCTACTTTTGTATCGATTAACGCTGTATAATTTTGGTACCTCTTTCAGGTACACTAATCATATTACACATTCTGATATCTTTTAAGCCATTCTTGCTACATTATTTTTGCTATCTTATATGGCATTCTTGCTACACAGTGAAGGAGCTAAAACACTCACACACACTGTGTGTGTGTGTGTGTGTGTGTGTGTGCGCGCGTATGTGTGTGTGTGTGTGTGTGTGTGTGTGTGTGTGTGTGTGTGTGTTTTCAACATCCTCATAGTCCATATTGCAGAGTAGCTAGTAGAAATATACTGTGCAAAGATCAGGCATTTCCACTCACTTCCCCAGAGCCCTGGTAGCTCATTTGCAGTTCAAACACAGCCAATCATCTGAGTCCCAGCTATCACCTTCCTATCCAAATGTCACCACAGTTTGCCTGATGATGTGCGCAAGCACCATTCAATACCGCCTTATCTACTGGCACAGGCAACATCATTTTATATTCCTCTGCAGCCTTCCAGCACATCATATTTCACAGCCTCTTGAAGTCAGCCATGTCTGCTCCTTTCATCCCCGTTTTTGCCAGGGTCTGACACTAATCGAGCACTATTTCTTCTTGGTGTTGGCTTCAGAATTTCCGAATTATGCTCTGATATTTTTGTGAATGTCTAAGTGTTCCAGATATACTTAATTACCTTACCACCACCTGATTAGGAAGGCATTTAAAGGGAGGGAGAGAAGAAAGCAGTCTGTTGTAAGCACACCTGTTCCAATGACTTCAAGTGTCATGTAACTGCATTTTATTTTGTTTTTCTTTCAGATCAATATTTTCCTGCAGACATAAGTCTTATACACTGAAAGACACACTATGTAAATAATACAAACCCACTGGATTATACCCCCGTGAGAGTCATACAGTAGAAACGATATAGCTACATGTGAAAGAAAGAGGAATGTGCAGGAATTCATTTGCTTATTTTGTTTTGTGACATTGTGGAACCCAACAGCTAGCTTGCTCAGGTCACAGAAACAATGTTACAAAGCTGTAACATTAGTGGTCGGCTGGGCAGTGAGGCCAAGGCTGCTATGGATCAGATGCTTGCTAAAACATGCAGGGCCTTTAGGAAGACTGGAGCTACAACAGAGAGTTTCAGACACAGAGAATAGCATGAGGAAATCTTTGTGATTTTTTAATATTAAGGCATTCTAGTAGACACCTAAAACAAAAGTATTAACCTGAAAATGAGCATAATACGGCCTCTTTAAACCCCAAGGGAGAAGCAGGAGAGTTGAGGCAAAGCCACTGTGGGAGTTGAAAGGGACTAATGCATGCCGGTGTTCTAAAAACAACACAAAGTTAGTTATTGTAGTCTGACTCACTGATTTGGCCCACTTATCAACATGCTCAGCAGTTAGAGGAGCAGTTTGAAACAGTCTGAAAAGCTCTGGTCTAAAGCGGTAGGGAACATATACAGATGTGTTTGAAATGTGACTTTAAAAACCCCTGGTTTAGACAGTCTCTTTTTGTAACATGTGGATTTCCCCTCAGGCTCAGGTCTTATCTACAGAAAAACAAATGGAGAGATTTGAAAACAAAACTGCCTCTGGAGAAATAAGACATCTTGGTATGTTATGGTGTCATATCAATAACCAAGTATGTGATTCAGGGTTGCTGATCACATTCCGCAAATTAATCAGCTGTCTATAATGCCAGTGAGAAGACAGAAATCACTATTCAAACACAGCAGCACTGTAGGACCTTGGATTGTCCTTGTCAAACGCAAATGTGTGTATGTGAGAAAGAACAGGAAGAATCTGATTGTTTCGTGTAAATACAGTGAATGATCAATACTCGTCTAAATGTAAATGAGTCAATAGCCCTCCTCTGACTGTTTGTGTGCGAGGAAGTACACACATCTGTGTGTGTGTGTTGAGAGGGAGAGGGTTAGGTGGATTAGGTTACCATCTGGGCAGTTTGCCACAGACAGTGGGCAACAACCTCATCACCATATCTGAAATATGGATCCTCCTCTAGAAAAAGCAAACTGATAATAAACAGCGGCTGGAGTCATCTCAGCACAAAACCAACGTCTATGATGAGAGAGAGCCAAACAAACCAAAGACAAAACGAACTGACTCACTGATACAGAAGAAGATATCACTACTATCTGGTCAGTCAATAGCTTCCATGGTTACATTAAAGGGAGAGGGTGATAAAAATGGCATTACCTGAGCCTTTCTGTGAGCCTTTCCTCTTTTTGAGTGCTTTCTGAAGAATTTCCTTCATGGTTACCTTCAGACTGTCCACAGGGATTAGAGAGAAACCATGAGCTGCATTTCTAAAAGGGAAAAGGTGGAAAAGGTTAAGGATGCCTCCGGAGACTTATCTCAATCATCCAGACAAACAAAAAATGGTAAACAACACTCCACTGGACCCAGGAACAGTACAAGTGAAGGCATGCTTCATGTGGGGCATGAGCTTCAGAGCAGTAAACTGGCAGTAATAGAATCTCCCTTTGTGTTGCACACACTGCCAAGCTCTGAGTGTGATCCTGATGTGTGTGTTATAAATTTTCCATCTACTCTGCAAATCTCTTTGCTGTTATCTGAGGAGCCAATGCACAGACTAACAGTCACTATAATATTATATTGTTTGATATGAAAGATATGTAAAGACACTGTTGAGTAGCGTCAACATAGCATTTGTTCCTATAGAATGTATTTGGAAAAAATATTATTTGCTATGAGTTTAGGAAATGTACCTCAAAGTGAGAAATGACTGCCACACATACCACCATGTGTTTCTAAGTCCACTTGGGGCTAGCTGTGGCAGTGGAAATGAAGCATGTGCACAATAACTGAGATTTATAAAACAGAATCAACTGTATGCACAGCTTTACAAATCTGATGAAAACAATGTGCATGCGTGTATATTTCTGTCTTTGTTTGTACACATACAGTACCTTTAGTTGTGACTCTACAGAGTTTTATGCATTTGGCCCCAGATCTAACAAACGTTTCAATTTCATGTGGACATAAAAACAAGTTATATAAGTACCAGATGAAAGTGTCAGGAAGCAGCACATGAAATTCTGGTAAATATCAAAACTCAACAAAGAAACGACTGACCTGAGCTGCACCCTGTCAAGAGTCCTATGATTTCTATGTATCTATATACACAATCCACAATATGATATGAAAATATTTGCTCATTTGCAATGAAAGCCTGCACTATAAGATTACCACACCACTTGGACTGGGTATCATTTGAAAAGTCTGTAATACTACTTAATAACTGAAATTTAATAGCAAAACGATATTTATTTTACATACATATTGAGAAGTGTTCTCTAGACATAAGAACCAATATATGAACCTCATAGTGGCAAATTAATAGCAAATATTCCATATAGAACTTGTAAAATATAATTTGGTTCAGCCCTGATATCTATTAATCTTTGCACCAGTAGTGCATACAGTACAAACCCAACATACACAGCAGTGCAGCATGATGCTCTGTTATGCCACCACACGCCCGAAAAGAAATCAGGATAAACACAACATGCACATATTCAGCCCTGATGATTATAAGCATACTTACATTCTGACAAACAGAGACTGTCTGGAAGCAAGGCCAGGTGAGGAATATTTCTCCACCAAGGCCAGAGTGCTGAACCCAAACTTATGGATTGGCTCATTAGAGTCCAGTGGAGGGAAGTCAGTGTCGACCTCGCCGTCATCCTCAGCAATGTGGAGACAGTAGGCGTTCACATTCTCGCTGTGAAGAGATGTGACAGACAGGTGAGCAAAGAAACAGAAGAGCTTGTTACTAATTAGACATTGGTATTCAGTGAAACTGGTGTTGAAATCTATTGTGCTTACTTGAGTTTGGGTTCTCGTCCCTCGCTTGTGTACTGCCAACAGATGAGCCCGATGAGGTCGTGGACGCGGGCGTTGGCGATGGTCACCACTGTCATTGGATGTACTTTCTCCTGAGCAATCTGCATTGAGAGGTAGACGTCTATCTTTTTTGTAGCTGTTGTGCCAATGTGGCCCTAAAAGGTGAAGAGACAGTGATTACATCATGCACATAAAAACTCTTATTACAGAGAGCACAAGGACAAACACTCACAGCATAAGAGACCTAAAACTGTACTGTACTGTACTGGTACTCTGACAGGGAGCTTTCTCTAATCAACAGTCAGACAGCAGTCACTGTCTGCTGTACTGCTGTTTGGTTCCATTTTTTTAATTGATGATGCAATACACACACAAACACACACACATATCCATCCATACAAATTAAACAAATATATAAATAAACAGGGAGAATGGGGGGACGTTCTGTGGAGTAGCAGTTTTTTATCTTATGTGATTTATTGTGGGTGTTTATTTCGGTGCATTCCAGTCGCGTCCTTTCTTTTCATTTTTTTTGAGTCAGTTAAAATAAAATGCTTGTTTTTCAAATGACATAAGTAGAGCCAATGTACACCAATTACACTAAAATGTAAAAATTATCACCGTCAACATTTATCTTAACTATATATTTAGGAAAAAATTGAAAAAACTTCCTTCACTATCAGTCTGTATGACATAAAGCTATGAATAATCACAATAAGTGTTTTTGCATCCCTAAATCTACAGTCCTCTGTGCTCAGACTGAGGGTTTTCTGTCAGATTAATTCACAGGTTTTACATTATATTGAGACAGATGACGCGTCTCCACTTTGTCCCACTGCACAAAAATGGAGAACAATATCCAGAATATGGCATTTTTCCTTTGCTACGGTATGACATACTTATTTTTAAAGTGGTTGGGTCCTTTAATGTGGAATAACTCACCTTGCCATCAAATTTGGAGTATTCATTGAAGGGGTTGTTGAGCTGCTGAGGACACTGCTCCAGCCGCAGTGAAAGGGTGGATTTTGTACCTGTTGTCCGCGGCCTGTCTTTAAAGTCCCGTTTTTCAAATAGGGTCCCCAGATCCTCCACTGGACAGACAATATAAACAACATGCAAACACTTGGTTATTGTCAAGTACAGTGAACTCAGTAATTACCTTCTTCATACTGCAGGAACATATCCAGATAAATGGAAGGATTTCATGTCTGTATAGAAAACTAGCTGTCATCTTGCTGCAGATGTTATTACACAAATCTGTACATCTTAACATGAAAGTAACATCTCTTTCAGACATTTACCAGTTGTCAACAGTTCAAGGAAAAGGTGATTTGATTCTTTGTTTTACCTGAATTGATAAAATTACCCAGTAATTAACACAAAAAAAGACAAATTTGCTATGGCTGAATTGTTTTTTTCCTGCTTTGCTATCTCAGTGGGCATGCATAAAAAACTCATCCTCTAACACCTGAGATTCGTCTTGCCACACCTTGGGGAGGTCCTGACCCCAGGCTGGGAAACACTACTCTTATGTGCTGATTCAGTGGTCATAGAAAATTATGTAAACATTCAGATTGCTCAGCAGACTTTTCATTCAGAATGAACTTACACTTACACTACACAGACAGTAATAAGTGAAAAGTTAAACATACGATTTTGCAAAAAAAAAAAAAAAAAAAAAAAGAGTGACAATTTTGATCAATTTAATATGCATTTTAAAAATGGTAAGACACATTACCTGATTGGGAGGATGTCCTCTCTTTCCACTGAATGTTTTTACACTTAATTTGGTTCTGTCGTTCTTTCCTTAATCTTTCAAGCCTTTGGGCTGAAAAGAAAGAGCAACTTTTTAATTTCATTCACATGTAAACAAGCCAAAGACGCTAAAAATATGGTGGAATAGAAAAGTTCATCATTACATAAACTACACCATGGAAATACCACTTTACTGTATACTTTGGTTCAAATGTGTATCTTTCATTGAGCCTGTGAGAGCAGTATGAGAAGAAAAGGACATGACACACCCTTTACAGTAACACACACAAATTTGTGCAGTACACACACAAAGAAGAGCTACCGTCAAAGAGAAGTTGCAAACTTTGTTAAAATGGTTTTTGTTCATCCCTCTGATCTTACCAGCAGCCCCAGGTTTCTCGCGGCTGTCTTGTCGGAGTCCTGATGAAACAGCCACCACAGGTCAGTACTCAATGTCAGGTCTGAAAGTCTCAGAGGATTGCAGCTTTGGAGCCACAACCCAGAACCATGACCAGCACTCCACCAAACTTAGCACAAAAGTCAAGGGAGCCAAAAGGAGACACACCGTCTACCTTTGGACTCCCTCCATCACCAAAACCACATTTACCTTTCAAATAAAACAGCGGAATGTATCTTAAATTAGATTCACACTCTTTTCATTTGATTCAAAGTCACTATGTGCAATTTTTACAACACATCCCATTACACACCCACATCCCAACTTAAACACAGTACTCATTTGATGACTGATTTGATGATTTGATGTTGATTAGGACACCAAACCTTGAGATTTAAGAGGCTAATATAAGAACATCAGGTGACCAAGACTGAATTCAGACACCGGTGACAAAGAAAAGAGACCAATACTTATTGCCTGGTATAAAGAATGCCTCATTAATTTGTCAATTAGGTGCTAGATATTTTCTCAGTACACAAATCAAAACCAAAGTATGGATGTCAATGCTTAATCGCTGATTGAGCAATTACGCATGTTGGTCTATAGGTTAATTTGCACACACACACACACACACACACACACACACATAGAGTGTGATGCACTCCAGGCCAAGGCCATCACACAGTTGGTGTGCCAGTGTGTAACGGTGGTATGATTGAGACCCATATGCTGCCAATCAATGTGGTAGAGGGCGAGGGATTCGAAGCACTAGTTTTAAATGGGCCTTGGCTTTGGAGAGAGCAATATCATGGCTGTTTCTGGTTCAACAAAAAGGGTCTTACTATTTTACAAAAACATTTATTTCTGTAAGAATCTTTTTCTTGAGCCTGTCAGTGGCAAAAACAACAAACACTTAGTGGACCAACACTGACAGTGAGTAACTGCACAGAGATCACATAGCAGCCCATTTAATGGCAGCAGTGCTGCAGCAATTTCAAAAACTGTTGCCCCCAATAGCCACTTGAACACAAATACATAGCAAAATAGGATCCAAAAACACAGGACTGAGAGATGCTCCTCAGCTCAAAATTAACCAGTTAGTTACCAGTTAAAAACTGTCTGAGTATCGAAAGCAAAACTAACCGAAACTGACATCCCTAAACCAAAGGACCTTGATCTGCTACCTTTCATCCAAAATGTTTTCCATCTCTGTACTGGAGAAAACTGACTCACTAATTCATTCCAGGGCTCAAACATATGGTTGTCAAACATTTAATTTAATCTGGTGGACTCTGTTGAGAGCCACTTTTCCTGTGTTGGAAAAAAACACTGCATCTCTTCCCACGAGTATAGATTTACCTGTCTAGGCAGCTGAGAGTACTGCAGCCACACTTACATCAAAAACAGCAAAACTAAAACTAAATAAATGTGTGACAACACCGAACATCATCAGAGGTGATGTTAATAAGACCAGTCCGAAAACTGTCCCAAATGAAAGAGAAGTAGAAATATAATCAAAGCTTGAAGCTGAAGCAGATAAAATGTACAGTATAGCGCAGACCAAATAAAAACAGCACACAAACACACACACTTTGCTTCAGGACGAGCAAATCAGCTTTTCAACTATGTTGCCTAAGTTCTGGGAAAGTTTTAGAAATTCAAAAATTCATGGATTAAAAATCCATGACTTGAAACATCATAACTGACATTGATTGCAGTTGAAGATGTTATGTGAACAGTCATTTCTATAACATGGGTCTCTGGGAAACTTCTTTTTGAACGGCACGAAGGTTTTCTGGTTGCAGCACTGTGATTGGCCACTCTTAATACATTAACATTGTCCAGCTTGTGATTCAAACTTCAGTCTGATGACCTGCAGTAATTTTTTTTGTCTCACATCAGCACCTGACTGACTGACTGACTGACTGACTGACTGGTGAAGCCATTTGTCTCAAGCTTTCCCATTTTGTCAGAATTCAGAAGGTTTTCTTTTTCCCTGGCATTGCAACATACTGCTCTGTTTAATCGCTGAGAGGTAAATGTACGACCTGATCCATCAGTCAATCTCCTGCTGAGCTGAATCAGACAGATCCTAACTTATCTCATTTCGGTATCATGATAATTTACGAGATGTTGGTTTAAATGGGTGTCTCTCTCAGGTGACTTTTTTTTTGTTGGCTTTTTGATGTAGTTCCAGTGCTGGTTTTGTCAAAAGGTTAAGAAGCCTGATATTGCAAGTCATAAAATGTAATCATTTCTTAGTGGGGATGCTCTCGATTTCAGGCAAGGCAGAGTGCTACCACTATAAAACACTGAGTGGACACCTGGACAGAAGAGGCAAGCCTTCTTCCACTTTGACCATTTCTTGCAGAAAAATTGCAAGTATTTGAAAACTCACCTCCTAGAAATTCTAACATTTACACAACAAACTGCAATGTAGCCCCATGCTTTCCACTTGTGCGGCAGCAACCTACAACAGCACACAATTGTCTCACTAAACCACTGGCCCAGATTAGACACACAAACCACCTCCAAAAAACAGCAGAATAGGCTTTCTGACTGCCCCCACCATAATGACAAGAAGGAGGTGCGCCTGACAGAAAGCCTATCCTGCTAACCAGCCAGAGCCTGAAGATGAGCCTACCTGTGTTGGAGCGCCGACGGATGCCAAAGTCCCAGCTGGAGGTGATGTCCATGGACTGGGAGAGGTCACAGGCATGATTGTCTGTCACACTGCTGCCTCCCTCGCTCAGGGATCCCGACCCTGTTGACCCACAGCTGCTGCCAGGCACCAGAGCCAGCTGGCACTTCTCCAGATCCACATCCTGGTCTATTAGTACCATCTCACACATTCCTGTATCATCACTGGTCACATGAGACTGTCTGATGTGGGCCAGAATAATGGCTGGATTGTCCAGGAAAGCCATTTCCTCTGCTGTATCAAGAGTGGCTTAAGGTGTTGGATATTTTCTCTTTGTCTCACTCTCTTGTCTGTATGTCAGATGATCAGTTTCACTTCCTTTCAGTCTCTCTCTGAGAGTGTTAAAGTAGTGGCTGATGACAAGTGGAGAGCAGTCATCTTGTCCATCTCCTTTTCTTGCTTTTTCTTTCCGCCCAAGGCACGACAGGTGCCTGTACCTGTCTGAAGTGAGACAACAGTTAGTGCATAAAGCAGGCTGAAAATGGTGAGTTAGGCTTGAGTGTTAGAGCCAAATCAGTTGAAAAAAAAAAAAAACATGATTAAAATTTATGAAATTTATGATTCAAAATTATTCTGAAGCTCAGTTACTCAGTATGGCACAAATGGGAACTGTTCATGTGATGATTTAATGCTGAAGGAAGGACCACTACCATAAGTTCCCGAACCCACAATCTGACATTCATGTCTACTGTATGCCATCACTGACCAGCTGTATGTGGAGGCGAGAGAGGAGTCAGGATTTGAACCTCTCACACAAAGTCTGGTTTTTTCAGTCTTGACACAACTCCTTCTGGCACCATTATCCCCATGTTTAAACAATATGGTACCACTTCCTCCTCCCTCTATGACAGCTGACTTTTCATCCTGCCTTTGAATGATCAAGTGCAACGCTTTTGATTTCAAACTGGTCCGACAACACCTTATACATAGTTCTATTGGTGCATAACCTGACCTTTAGTCCTTGCTATGGGTCAAGTTCCAAAAGTACTAGATGACTGAATTATTCTCAACCTATCTAAAAATCAAGAGCATATATTTTATTAGCTGCCTAAATCAAGTAGCAGAGTCTGATGAATACTTAGGCTCCACAGATTTTCAATTCGTCCAATGTGGGTAACACTGGCCTGTGTCTGAATATAAAATATGGACACTTTAAGCATTACAGTGTAAATCTGTACAGTGAGTTTAAGACAGGAAGGGAGTCCACTATTCATGCATCCAGATACTTTATAGAATCATCTACCCTTCAACATGATACATCACGTTTTTGTTAATGTTTTAGATAATCACTATTATTTTGGCTAAATAATGTCGCTGGTCAGGGACATACAGGCTATTTGGACTAGCTTGGAGCCGGTAAATAATGATATAATGTTGAGGTGTGAATGTTGACGTTTTGTCTTTGACTGCTTAAAATCGTGTTAGTCATCACTGGACACTTGTATTGACCAGTAAACAGATGGTCTCTTACGTAACATAAACCTGACTGTCCTGAGTATTTACACTGTGAATACAAAGCTGTTGGTAATTTCAACACGGAGATGGGAGCTTTGAGCAAGGGCAAAACAAACCCACCCCACGGCTTTACATTAGCCTGACTGTTAGCATGCTAAGAGCAGGATGCTGTGGCACACAGCAGCGCTATGACTTGGTCTAACGTCAGCAAACAAACACCAGACACACAGCAACATGCTGTAATAATTATATAGAGCTGTTCCCGTCGTGTGAAAGGCTTTGTGCCATTTGTAAAAGTCAGTTCCTTCAAAGAGCTTCTCCGATTGATGCTAACTGCAGCTAAAGCTAAGCTGTAGTAGGATGTCAAGTTTGTCAAGTTTGCTTTGTCACTTGAAAGAAACCGCTACATGTTGACAGTTACATAGTTAACTCATCTAAAGCAAGTGCCACTTCTTTACTACTAATGCCTAGTGATACTTTGAAATATCGTAACATAACTGGAGATGACTCCCAGTAGCTTTGACGTTAGCTAATGTAGCTACTGTGTTTCCCAGATGAACCTCGCAAACTAGCTAACTTAAAACTCCACTTTCAGCCAAGTCAGCGTTCGCCTGACTTCACCCAAAAGTAGTCACAAGGGTACTTAATATATAGGCTATAAATACATTTAACTACGATTGTCAGTGCAAGTGGCACTGCTTGACTGGTAAGCTTGTTGAGGCTAACACCACTGCAGCTTTCTTTTATGCAGCTGGCTGTGGTTAGCTGCTATCAGAGCTTGCCAGAGGAGTTAGTTCATGACGGCGTCCCACCTTTAAAAATCACGTCCGACGAAGCAAAGAAATGTCCACAATTGTCCCATTTTATCCAGGAACATTCCCAGTGGCGATAGTAACTCTTTTCATAAGTGATAATACACTACAGCTATATCATAATACAACTGCAAGTCAAGCCAGTCTGCTGTGCTCTGCCTAGCGGTAGAAGCCCATTTTCGCTTCCGGTTCTATTTCTTCAGAATAAAAGACGGTTTAGCGTTTGGTCAAATAGCTACTAATTACTGAACTTTTTATGCTAAGAATTGTTCTACATAAAAAGGGTTAAATTCAGGGATAGAATAACCCATAGTGTAGAAAGTGTAGAGCTGAAATGCTGGTATTTTGCTAGATGTAGGAGAAGCCAGATTAACCCTCTAAGGGGTCACAGGGCAAAAATGAGCTGTGGGTCTGTATTGCCTAACAGTTTCTCATGCTTACTGACCATTGTGTATTATTATTTGTTAATTACTAATTAGTTTATGGCCACTTGATTAAGCACAAATTTATTTAAAATGTATGTCATGTTACCAAACATATACTTGATGACCAGCATCATATTTTTAAACTCATATCTAATAGCTCCCATTCTGTGTGAGGCTTTACTTCATTTTTGAGAGTCTGGTCCTGCAAAAAAAAATCATCATATAATCAAAGATAAACAAACAATAAAATCAAAAGTTTGAGTGAGCTTCCTCTACAAGATAGGACCTAATATAATAATACAGGTGTCACTCTAATGTCCCAATGATTTCCATTTTAATTGTGGCTTTGCATAATTGTATGTAGAAATCCTGTAGGCTAAAGACACACACAGCAGGTCCTCAAAGTTGGCCGTTCAGTGCAGCTGAGACTAAAATGAACACTTTATGCATTATTATTTGATTGTCGATGAACAAAAAGGTGTCACAACAGTTTGCACAGATAAAAATCCTTTGATGCAACCCTGATTCAAAAAAGTCGGGAGACTTTGTAAAACACAAATTAAAACAGAATACAGTCATTGCAAACAAACTGTGTTTACTAGCAGCAGTTTTATAAACTGTCCCAGAGCCCATACAGTCATATCCTTTATACAATCATGTGTTCACAAAGTGGTGAACCTCTCTCCATCCTGGCTTGTGAACGAGTGAGCCTTTCCAAGATGCCTCTTTCATAACCCAATCATGATGATCACCTGTTACCAATGAACTTGTTTACCTGTGGAATGTTCCAAACAGGTGTTTCTGGAGCATTCCACATCTTTCCCAGTCTTTAGTGTCTCTGTCCCAACTTGTTTGAAACATGTTGCTGAATCCAATTCAGAATAAGCAAATATTTACAAAATTGTTGATAAGGTCAAACATTAAATATATTGTCTTTGTGCTGTTTTCAATAGAGTATATGTCAAAAAGGATGAGCAAATTATCGCATTCTGTTTTAGTTATATTTCACAGTGTCTCACCTTTTTGGAATCAGAGTTGTTGAACAAAAGAACCTGCCAGTGGGTTTGAAAGGCATGTTTTATTGGCAAAATTACACCTTTTATCATAGTCAGAAACTTGACAATAGTGTTCTTTCAAACTTTGTCTCAACAATTTGTTTTTGGCCCTTTCCTCTTTCAATGTAACAGTGCCCCTGTAGTGCACAAAACCAGTTCCATAATGAAATGGGTTTCCCAGTTTGATGTGGAAGAACATGACCTCAACCCCATCCAGCACCTTTGGGATGAACAGCAACACAGACACTGAGCCAGATCTGATCTTCCAACATTGGTGTTGGACTTCACTAATGCTGTTTGGGCTGAATGGAAGCAATTCCCTGCAGCCAGGTTGTAACATCTGATGGAAGGACTAAAACCAGAAGAATGGAGGCTGTCAGCAGCGATGCCCACAGTGTCAGAATCACATGTTCAACTGTGGCTGCAATGTTCAGCTGTCCTCAAACCTCTTATCCAGTTAAAGGTAATGAGGAATCAAGATCTTACAGTCTCATTGTTAGACATTACTTGTACAGCGTTGTTACAAATGTTGCATAGATACTGTATGTAAAGAACATAAGGCAATAGAAGATATGGTGCTGTGAATTATTTGCATCCTCAACAGACTGAGCTACCTAATGTGATGTTACATATTAGGAAGACCCAAAGTGATGAATATTAAATAAATAAATAAGTCATTCTGAAATAAATTCACATAAAAATACAGATAAACGGATAGAATATATAATCCAACACATTTTTAAACTCATTTTAATATTAGTAAATGTTAAATCATTAGCTTTCTTTTCACAATTATGTGATTTTTATTTTCATTCCAGTAACTTTTATTTGAAAATGTCCTTTTCCAAACGTTTTTTTTCCCCCCACATTGGCACTTTTCACCAAAGGACAGAGGCAGCTATGTGACTGACAGTCTGTCACTCAAACAAGCACAGGCCACTAAAAAGGATGAAATATAAAGGACTGCAATATTTATTGAGAAAAGAAGCAGGGTGAAATAGCATTTCACAGGAATGAGTATATATAAGAAAATGTGTCATTATTTATTTCAAAATTCCTTATTAAGCCATATTTATTGCTCCATGCATTTCATGCCGATTTGCTCATGGTTCTTGTGAGACAAAGAGAAAATAATTACAAGGTGACACCTGATTTGTATTGATAATTTGTATGAGCTTTCTTACACATTAAGATGCCCATCAGGCAAACCTGGGAAACAGTGTTATTGGAATGTGTGTACAAGCCAGTTATGGATGGATTATAAGACAACGGCCCCTGGCCACAGACATGTAAGGCAATTCATCAAAGGAGCAAGACCCCCAAACTGCAGAGTTTTGTATCTCTCTACTGTTTCCAACAGGAAATCATCAAACTGTTTTCAAAGAGAGGCTCTGGCTCTTGGGCCACCTGACTTAATGGCCCCCAGTCATCCATACATACATAGAGCAGAAATGATGTTCACATTATGTGTCCCTCTCTCAACAGCCAAAGTTTTCATTTCCTTGGAGAGGTGGAGCTTATTGCCATAGCTCTCACGTTTCTTTTGTTGTTCAGAGTCTCACATGCAAGCAGCTGCTCTCCTGACAGCTCACACTGTCAGGCTGGAGCGCGAAGCAAAACATGGCAACAGTCATTTTTTCCACTGGAATCATCAGGATAAAGATGTTTCCATTTCCAAAGTTTGGAAAGTAGTGGACTGGTTGGCACACAACATCATCATCAACTGTATTCCAAGTTTGCAAGCAGCAGGAGGCTGAGCAGCAACACTGCTGGAACACTGGAAGTTTGAAGCTGGTCAAAGCGCGGGTACACCGCGCTCATCGGACAATATCGCTGACCGTGTCTCAGTCGGTCGTAGATGAGACGCAGCAAGGCGACACTCTGCAGCGGGGCCGTGCGCAGACTGGACAGCAAGGAAAACTGCCAACAGGCTGATGTTGTGTGTATTAACGCGAATAACGGAACACATTCTCGGGGGAATATTTTGCACATGTGGAGTCAGCCTCAACCCCATTCTATCATCCGTGGGCCCTCAGCACTTCAGCTCCGCTTCCACTTGGTCCCTCTCTGTTGGATTTAACTGTTTGAGAATCCGATCTTCTTTTTCTCGCGCATCGATTGTGCTGCGGCAGACATGGAGGATCACGGCCGGATGATGCAGGCTCTGAGCGGTATGACTCTGGTCGGACACTCGGTGGAGGAAGCCGTCGCACTGCCGCTGCCTCACATCCACGACGCTACCGACGGGGACGGAGGGAAGCAAGACATCGGGGGTATTCTACATCAGATCATGACCATCACTGACCAGAGTCTGGATGAAGCGCAGGCAAAGTTCGTCCTGCTTTCCATACGTTGATTTTTATGACAGGATGCAAAAGTCTGTTTGTGTTCAAGTAAACACTGATAAGACTTTACCAGAGCTCTACAATCCCCGCTTTAACTATTGAAACGGTACATGATAGTGATAGATTGACATGCATTAATGAGAAATATGAGTCTTATTTTAAAGTTTGAGTGTTAAAAATACTGGTTGACAAGATTACCTGATTTCATCATTTTTGTGAATTAACCACTCAAAGTGTACTTAGAAGTGGATTATATGCGCGGAATCTGCAGAGATTAGTAGGTTTGTTCGTAAAATCATGCGTTTTACATTTTCTATTTTCTTTTTTGTACTTGGGCTATGTAATGTTTTTGCAACATGTTGTTTGACAAAGAAAGTAAATGAAACAAAGTGCAGAGTGCTCAACTACAACAGCAGTGATAAGCGATGAAGGGGATTAGAGCTGGATGTGTTCTTTAGTGAAGAAACAGTTTGATTAGATGGTAAACGAGAGCCAGACTAAATGACCAGGAGCCAAATATAGCTTCAAATGTTTTCAAATGCCTTCACCTTCCCATAACTGACACAGATATCCAAATAAAGGTATATACGCAAATATGGGGCAGGCTGCTTAATAAGCATTAGAATAAGTTAATAAGGCCCTAAATCACCAATCATTTCACACATTCTTTTCTCATACTTCCTCCCCATGCATGTCTTAACCATAAACAGGTACACCAAATTCTGACAGCAGCGGGAATTCATGCCCCTGTTCTTCATGTTCCTCCCTCTCTTCTGTTTGCATGTCATTGTCTGCTTATGTAATCTTGGCTTCTACCATCAACTGTCTCTCTCTTTCACTGAAGTCAGTTGACAGCATTTGTGGAACATACTTTCCTAATGTCTAACTCAGTCCTCACAGTATCCTCCTCATCATTTCCCAAATCCAAGTCCTGGAAACTATTAATTTACAAGAAGCTCAATAACCTAGCAATATGCTCTGAAAGTGAAATATTATTGCATTAACTTTGCATCCTTTGAAATGAGTCGTATTTGTGAAAGACAACATGTTTTAAATAACTGTGCTAACTCCATAACTATAATGTTGCCTTTTTATGTCAGCTCAGACCTGTTGATGGACAATATTTAATTGTGAAAATTGTGAAAAAAATCCTGTACTCCTCACACTGAAAACATTTTCAAAATTAGGTTGATGAATTACATATGGTGTCACTATACCCACTTTTTTTTTGGCCGGCCTGCCATGCTGGTCTTATGTAATGTCTTAATATGTCACATACTGTTATACTGCATGTACACAAGGCAACTGAAATTTGTCTTTTCATAGATTCCTTCTAGCTACACATACATACAGTGCCCACACATATACATGTCATCAGAGAAATCAATGTGCAGGGTTGCCTGCAGTGCAGCGTCCCTGGAGCAGTTTTGGGGTCCATTGCCTTGTCAAGTGTAGATGTGACATCAGCCACAGGTATAAAGATGAAGCTGAGGGTGTAAGAGCAGAATGGGGAGCAGAAATAAAATTTAGGCTTCACTTTAGTTTGTTTGAGTGTTTAAACTGACTTATTGTATGCATTCCTTCTGCCTTTAGAGGCCTTAATATTATTTGCACTTGAATAATTCTATTATGTCCTGTTAAATGGTCAAGTCATTGTGCTTTGGTCTATGTTCTCTATGTGTTTTGGTAGGAAACATGGATTGAACTGTCACAGGATGAAGCCTGCACTCTTCAGTGTCCTCTGTGAGATCAAAGAGAAAACAGGTGAGAGATTTATTGTCTCACTTCCTCTCAGCTCTCCATTTATCACGAAATGTGTTCATCTCAGAAAAATGATTCATTCGCAACTCCAGGCTGTTAAAGTAGGCAGCAAAACACACCATTCCGGTGTCAGTACACTTTCCTCGATCGATGCAGGTTCCTGGCCACGTTTTGAAAAGCCAAAACAACTGTGACTTGAATTTTCTTCTTTCTGGAACATTTTTTATTGCACTTAAAGTTTTGTTCTACCTCAAATATGTCATAATGATCTGTGCTGATACAATATACAGTACAGTAAATGTGTTGATGTGTGTTGTGTCATGTGCTTTGGTTAATTGTGAACATTAATACAACAAGCAAGGTTTGACTCACTTACTAGCTTTATCTAGAGGACCTTTAATCTCTTTCCAGAGGCATAGTGAGAATAGTGCAACTAAGTATCTAGGGCCCCAGAATGAGAAAATCCTGGAACTTAAAGTCTATTTATTTTTGTATCTAAAACAATATCAGAGCCTCTCTGGGGCACTCCCCACTCAAGTTGCACCCGGCGCACTCTACTCTTGCTTTTGCGTGGACAAAAATAGTGCATTTGTGCTGATGCTGAGGACTTAAGGTGAACTTTGAAGCAATTATACCATTAAAGGGATGGTTGGGGTTTGGGCTTTTTGAAATGGGATTGTATGATTCGTATCATTAATTAGTGTATTATCTACAGTAGATGGTGGTCGGCACACCCCCAGTTTGGAGAAGCAGCAGGAGTATTGTGTATGAAGTCAAGCAATTTATTCCTGTGGACAAAGTCAGCAGCAAAATGTATTTTAGCAGCCTTAAAAGGTTCTCTTGTAATTTCATCTAAACTAGCCCAGTAAGAACTTTCCTTCATCTCATCCGTAGCAGTTTTCACTTCTGGCCCTCCCTTTGAATTTAAAGTGACTGTAAACAACCTATTGTGATAGAGAGGTTTGTGCATCCTTGTGAAACTGGGAGCTGTATTGTCAGGGGCAGTAGCTCCTGGTAGGTCTTCCAAGGCAAATTGATCCCTTCCTTTGGCTTCATTAGAGTGTAACCTTCAGCACTCACTGGAGCGCAGTTGAGTGTGAAGCAGGTGGGATGAGAGTCGGCACCTCCAAGTCTGAGGCCATGGGTCTCTGCTGGAAAACAGTGGATTGCTCCCACCAGGTTGGGTGTGAGCAGGTGCATCAAATGAAGGAGCTGAATTATCTCAGAGTATCTAAGGGTAAAATGGAGAGAGAGATCAAACAGCAGATTGGTGCAGCGTTAACAGTAGTTCAGGTGTTGCACTGGATGGTGGTCATGAAGAGGGAGCTGACCTAAAAGGCAAAGAATTCAATTTACCTATTGGTCTGCCTTCCATCCCTCTTCTATGGTAATAACCTTTAGGCAATGACCAAAACAATGAGAGGATAAAAGCAGCTGAAATTAGTTTTCTCTTTAGGGTGGCTGGGCTTAGAGAGAGTGTAAGGAGTTTAGACATCTGCAGGGACTCAGAGCAGAGCTGCTGCTAGTTCATGTTGAAACGAGCCAGTTGAGGTGGTTCAGTGATTTGATCAGGACGCTTCCTGGGCCTTCCTTAGGAGGTTTTCCAGGCACATCCAACTGGCAGGGGACCTCAGAGTACGCCCAGAACATGCTGATTCATGGAGATTATATGTCTCATCAGATGTTGGGATCTCCCAGGAGGAACTGAAAAAAAATGCTGAGGAGACAGATATCTGGACTACCTTGCTTAGGCTGATGCCATTGTGATGGCTCTGGGTAAGTGGTAGAAAATGGATGGTTGGATAGATGGTTGGATGTTATAATCATTTGTTGTGTTATCTTTGCTAAGTTAAATCTGCTGAACTACAGTCAGTCAGTGAAAAACAGAAATTAGAGAATAAAATACAGACAGACACAGAGCAGTGGATTAAATTGGCCCAGTGTTTACAGTTCAGTGTGTGGTGTGAGCCTTTCGGACAGGAGAGGTGCACTCATCATCTCCAGGTCTGACGCAGGACTGAGGGTAAGCAGCTGAAACTGGTTGTGATGTGTTTACCTGGTAATCATGTAAAGAAAAAATGTGAAAAAGTGCTCAGTGAGCACTCACTGGCATAAGCAAAAAGGCAGGTTAGATTGTGTGTGTGTGTGTGTGTGTGTGTGTGTGTGTGTGTGTGTTTGTTTGGATATGTACTACTCACATAAATATGTTCGCCTTCATTGTGTTGACAAATCCAAGTCCCCATACTGTCACTGTCAGTAAATTTTAGGGTGAAGACCTGGGTTTACAGTTAGGGTATCCAGGAAATAAATTTAAGTTTATGTAATGTTCTCTGAAGTGATGGAAACATGACTCTGTGTGTGTGTGTGTGTGTGTGTGGGTGTAAGAGAGAGAGAGAGAAACAGAGAGAGAGAGACAGAGAGAGAGACAGAGCTGGCTCGAGCTGTGAGGAGAAACAATGAAGCAGTGGAGTGTTTTTTATATTCACAGCACTTCACAGCAAACCTGCCTCCTCGGTGCTGTATACAAAGCTCTAACAGTGGAGTTAATTTATGATCTTTTTGGTTTAAACTGTGCTCTGAACAAATGACTGAAGTGTTTATGTGTTATCGTAGGTTCACTGTTAAGTCAAGAACATGTCAGTGGATACTGGCAGGAAAGTGGATTTTTTGAAAAGAAGATTGAATAAATGCTTTTTCTCATTAAATGTTACTTATTTGCTATTTTCAGTTTGGTGAGTTGGTTTGTCAGATGATGGGTCCATCCCTTTGGTCCAGACTGATATATCACAACAACTATTGGATGGATTGCCATGAATAATGGGTTAGATATGTTGAATTACAACACCTTTTTGAAAATAAACGTGCTCATTTCTCCATCATGCTTTACACCTCAATACTGCTGACTTTCACCTTGTTTGTAGGGGGTTACCAACATCAAAACATTACACCAACTTCTGAAAAGGAATCAGAATCATCAGAATGTGGCACAGAGGTTACTGCAAATCCAAAACTCTCATGACACATATCCTACTGCCAACATCACAAGTTTTGGACAAGACCTGGCTGAAATTTTATGAGGCCCGATCCTACTATCGCAAAGACATGACCCGCCTTCGCCATAGTAGGATCGGGCCTCCAGTTACAGGTAGTGGTACTGGTGATAGCTTTTTTCAGGCTTCTGCTTTAGGGTTAGAGTTCTATCGCTGCCTGTTGGTTTGCCATGCTCTTGACAGCGCTTCAATTGGGTTTTTGCTTTTTCATCTGGATGTCCTGTTTTTTAAACAGTGTTTCTGTGGATGGGATTTTTTTTTTCAGACCAAAGGAGGAAAAACCCAGTTTTAAAAAATACCTGTGTATGGGTGGACTAAGCATTAGAAAACAGGAAAAGCAGTAGACTAAATAAATGTATGAATACTAGCATGTCAGGAGCGATTGATGACAGTAAGGAGCTGTACCGCATTTCAGTGTTGTCCAGCATAGGTCAGTACAGGCATGCCAACCAAACAAACCAAACCACTCTCATTTGGTTGCCATTTCCATGGGCATGTTTAAGGAAGCCTTTTCTGTTTTGAAAAGGAGACTGTAAAGTATATTTAGTTACATTTGTGACTGAGAAGACAAATGGAACTAAATACTCATCAAAACCATTAGGAAACTTCCTCTTGGAAACACAAATCTGCATGTCACTTGTCATGACAGTCATGCCGGTAATAGTGCTAATAACGCTCTTGGAAGGACAGATTGACTGACCTGTGAGCTGACATCTTTTAACCCACTGCTGGCAGAGCAAAAATTTGCACTTTACCAGACACATAGAATCATAACTGCATTTCATCTGTATTTGCATTCGACTAAATAAATCATGAGACCAGACTGTAATAAAAGGAAGTGAAATGTGAAACCATTAAGTTGATTTACCAGCTGACTCAGGACTGAGGAGGTAAGCAGTTCTGAAGCCTGAGGGGGCATTCAGTCTCAGGGCAATCAAACAGAGATCTAATGAGACAAATAAATCTGTCCACGTGTTCATTATTTAAAGTGTGTGCAACACATGTTAAAAACAGATTTGAAATTTTCATCATGCTGCCAAGCTGTCAATCCTTTTTAAAACATATCCTGTCACAGGACTCACAGTCATTGGCTGCTTCTTCAGTACCTGTTACAATGAACTTTATGGCTTGGTGATTTTGGAAAATTAAATGTTAACATAAGTGGTAAAAATCCCTGATGTGGTTTCTGTTGCTGCTTAAATCTTTGGATGACTTGCCTCTCCTATTTGTGAAGCAGCTGAGTATATTCTGTTACCTCCTGAGTTTCATGTGATGACTTAGATACACTGACTTTGAAATGGGCCCATATTTATCAAGTTTCTCAAAGTACGGAATCACTAATGTTTGTACTATTGCACAATAGAAAACATATACAGCACAATCAGTAACAGTAGTGCAAAACAGTAGGTTTGTGATATTGGGTTTGTAATGGGAAACAACATCAACACAGTGCTTTGTTACATAATGCTTGAGTTAAACAGTCTGACAGCTGTTGGAATTAAGGACCTGCAGTAGCATTCCTTCTTACTCAATGGATGCAACAGTCTGTTGCTGAAGGAGCTACTTCAAGCCCCCTGTCTCATGCTAGCAGTGAGAGGGCTTGTCCATGATTGGTGTCAGCTTGGTTAACATCCCCCCTTTCAACCACCTCCTTGATGGTGTCTGGAGGGTAGCCCAGGACAGAGCCAGCTCTCCTGACTAGCTTGTTTAGTCTTTTTCTGTCCCTCTCAGAGCTTGCACAGCCCCAGCAGACCATTGCATAGAAAATGGCAGATGCCACCACATATTCATAAAAGGTTTTTAACAGTGCCCGACCTACTCCAAAGGTCATCTTAGCAGATGAGATGACTTTGACATCTGGGTTGTTTGTCCAGTCCATAGCTCAGCTGTTAACCAGAACCAAGAGGAGAGAGCACATTAGTCCAAGTTAAGCACTGGCTTCCTATAACATTCACGTTATTGTTATACACTGGCCTCTGGAGCAAGACTGGGTTGTGCCCTATAGTCAGAAAAGACCCACAGTGAGATTACTTCCATGAGAAGACGTTTTGAGGCAGCTGTGGAATGCCAGCTTCAGTGTAATCAAGACCTGTGGTGAATCAGTATCTGTAGAGACAGAAAAAGATTCTGTTGTGTCTGAGAACCACAGAAAGCAGAGACACCAGACAAAGAGTTCTTTTAGAGGTTCTTCCTAATAGGCTTCTTCAGATTTTTATTCTTATTTTACTCTATTTTGTCCTAGATTTTAATATTTCCATGTTTGGCTTTATGCATTGTCTTCACTTTTTCATCCTTATCTCAATTTTATTTGACATTCATTTTTATCTGTTTTTATGTCCATTCTGTTTTTTTTTTCTATGTAAAGCCCTTTGAGCTGCAATTCCTGTATGAAAGGTGCTATACAAATAAAGTTAATTATTAGCATTTTTACTGTCTCCTTTGTTGTGCATGGGAGCCCCCATGCTGCAAGCTACCACATCAGATAGACATTTGCAAAGCCTAACATACTGTGGTCTGTTGGTGAGGGAATTGATGGTCCACACAGCCAAGTGGCAGTGTACTCCAGCTTCCCACTGAGCGGTGATGGTTGGCTTGTGTTGAAAGCACTGGAGAAATCAAAGAACATGACTCTCAAGTTAGGGGTTGGGAGACCAATGATCTTGGCAGCCTTGGGTGTAATTTGTGTAAGTCTGTTCTTGGAGGGGGTTGACAGCATATTAAAGAAGCAGGGGGAGCAGGAGAGGAGGATTGGTTGAACTATACTTTTGTGAAGTAGCAGTAGAAGGTGGGGGTAAACAGAAAGTGCTCTAAGTATGCGGATGGCGGAAAGTCTTTGTTGACAGAGTTTATGGATGTCAGTTGTGTGTTGTTCAAATTTAAGTTTATTGCACAGGGTGATGCTGAGATATTTGTGGCTCTCCACCATTTCAACAACTTCGCCATTGATGCTGATGGGGGTGTGGGTAGGGTTTAAGACTGACCTGTGTGGAGGAGTTCAAGACCAGTTCTTTTGTTTTGGAGACATTTAACTGCAAGTGATTGTCCGTGCACCACTGTGTGAGATGGGAGTTGGAGTCATGGTAGCTGGCAACTGAGTTGTTATTGTTGAGTAGTGCGAGTACTGCAGTGTCGTCCAAGTATTTGAGGTATGTGATGATGGGTGAGGGGCTGACACGGTCGTTTTTGAAGAGGGTAAACGGGAATGGGCTCAGGACACAACCTTGTGGGGCTTCAGTGTTGGTGAAGGAGGGTGAGGATGTTGTGCTAACCACGGATTAGCTAGTTACCGGGTGATTCGAGGTGTTGTAGGAGGGGATGGAGGAGACATGCTACTGCATCCTCAGTACCCCTTTTGGCCTTGTAGGTGAACTGGTTTGGGTCCAAGAGTGGTTTGACAGTTGGAAGGATGAGGTTGAGAACCATCCTTCTCTAGGCATGTCATGATTATTGAGTGCAACTGGCCGGTAGTGGTTTGGTTCTGATAGGTGGGGTTTCTTGGGTACCGGTATGATAGTGGATGTTTTCCATAGGGTGGGCACTGAAGCAGTCCTGTAGGACTCCCAGAAGAGGGAGTGCATGATGAGAGAGAGCTCCATGGCACACTCCTTCAACACATGGGTCTGGATACCATCTGGCTCTGGAGCCTTGCCTGGTTTACAGCACACTAGCTAATTTTTGTCTCTTTAGCGGTTTGGTAAATAGTTAATTCATCAAATTCAGTGCCCCATATCACTATTTTCAAAGTTATTGTAACTGTCATATTTTGCGGGACCTACGTGAGTGCAGTTTCCTTGGGAGCGCAGCTGTTGAACGTTTTGTCATATGGAAGTGCCAAAGTAGGTTGAAAAAATGTTATACACTACCAGGACATATCCTGTAGCTGCCACTGGCTTTGTATGCCACCTGGTACAGCGTCTCTGTTCAAAAAGTGGCCTCTGGTGTCACATGAAAATGGCAGTTTTGGCACTGGCCACATGATGGCCATAATGTCACCAAGGATATAAAGAATCAACGCATCTCACTGCACCTTGCCTTTCCACTACGGTGTCAAGTTGCTATAGGAGGTGCCTCATTTCCAGTAAAGGTTTTTGTACTTAAAGTAGCCTCGGCAATAGTCCCCCAACTCACTGGACGAGTAACAGACTGTGATGTGTTCACTGAACAAGTTTGGATCCTGAGAAAGAATTTTGTGCAACCAGCATTCTCAGCTTGCCTGCAGAAGGAAGATAGGCATTGCAAGTTTTCTTCATGAAAGAGCTGATCTCTTTCAATTAAGTTGACTTTTGCTGTTTCCTTTGCTGCCATATGAGGAGGAGCCTGCTGTCAAACCCACTAACGAAGTGATACAACAGCCCCATCATTGCCTGTGCTCCAAGAAACTCCACTGGACCAAATAGACAGACTATAACATGTTGGTCACTCTTGGAGTGATCTCTGAGACTTTTGTCTTAGCGGAGACAGGTTAATGATAGTGTGTGACTGTAAGCCTCATTGTTGTTGCCCTGTGAGATACCTTAATCATTGTGCTTGCTGTTTACATCTGTATGCCTAACACATTAGATTGCTTGTGTTGTCCCCTGCTGTTAGGCTGTACTTGTGTTAGTGTCTGTCACTGTGGTAAAGCCAGTGAGCTGCACTTTATCATTTAAAAGACCAGTGCCATGGCTGATGAGCTGATGAGTTCACATGACGGGCTTCTGAATGATAAACAACAGTTATTCTGTCTTTTTCTGCAGCAGTTAGGATTCCCTCTGTTTCACTTCAAGTTTCTTTCCCTCGCTCTTTAATTAACCCACAAACACACATCTACATGCCTTTACTTGCATCCAGACTCACTCTTTAAATGCACATGTAACACCCACTACAGGTCGCTAGCAACAGGAATGACAATCAGCCATGAGGTACAAAAATAATATTTTTTAATCACAAAAATCTCGATTTGACAATAATTATATTAGTCAGCATCACACTTAACCTCCTTGCTGTTAACTTCCAGTCGGACTAACTAACTAACAAGGGCAGGGGCTGGATTATATTAACAAACACCAGTTTACTCTGTACACACGGCTTGCATGCGAAGTAAATACACTCCAAACCCCATCTTAAATCAAAGATTTACACATGTGAAAAAGTTACATTGGAAACAGGTAATAACACCTTAAGTCTGCCCTGTCTACCTGACTAGGGTCGACCTGTAAGTAAAGTAAATGATTAAATAGGGGGAAACAAGCCAAACCAAAAACAAGACAAACAAACGAAAAGAAAGAAAAGAAAAACTAGGCAATACCCAGCTCTTTTTTGCCCGCTACCAGCGCACTTGCCAGGAAACAAAACAGGAAAAGAAACCCCAACAAAAAAATGAAAACAACACAATAGTCCCATGACAAGAGCAGCAAACGGACCACTGATGCTCTGAAGAGGAACAAATATTAACAATCAACAATTTATTAAAGCACCGTACCGTACCGTCTTCTCCCGCTTCATCCGGGGCCGGGTCGCGGGGGGAGCAGCCTGAGCAGGAAAGCAATTAAAATAAATGTTAAAAACTACATGACTAAACTTTAAAATACCCGGTACGTCAATCTATTTTTAGATTTAGTTTTAGTCTTAGTTTTTAGACGAAAATGCTTATTCATTTTAGTCACATTTTAGTCATTGTTTTCCTTCGTAGTTTTAGTCGACGAAAGTCCTTATATTTTAGTCAACTTTTAGTCATTACTTTTAGTCAAAATGTTTTCTCTTTTTAAACTAATTAAATTAGGCTAATACAGGTATCGAAAAGGTGACAAATTGTAGGCTTATCAAGTGTTGAAATTCGTAAAGCAACATTTCACTCATAACACTTTTACCTGTGTAATATATGGACTCCTTACCTTAGTTGGATATCTCTAGACTAGTCTCTCCCATCTATGAGATGCTGCTGTGCTGTCCTTTCTGATCTACTAAGGTAGTAAGTGCATTACACATGGTGACATGGAGTAAAGACCATTCCACTAAGTCAACAAACAAACATTTGCTGAGTTATAACTAAAGTGCGTCCATATATCTAATTTTTGTTTCCGACCAAACCCTTTTTGTGCTGAACTTTCCATCATGTGGCTGTCATCATTAACTTACTGTCGTTCTGAAAGTGGGACATCAGCAGCACTGCTGCGCACATCCCTCAACTAATTCAACCAATGACAGGGATGCATTTTGACAGACAGACTAGACGCACAATTGGGGGAAAATATCATGCATTTTCAATGTCCAATTGAACACCACAAACATTTTAGTCCTGTCTCAGTCTCGTCAACGAAAACGAAACATACATTTCGTCATAGTTTTTATTATCAGAGATCTATTTTTAGCTCGTCAACGTCCCAGCTTAGTCATGGAAATAAGGTCGTTGACGAACATTTTTCGTCATATATTTCGTTAACGAAATTAACACTGCTGCACACCAGTGTGGAATGAGGTGTGCACCTGCCTCACTCCACCGGCCTGAGCCAACCGCTGCAACCTGCGTTCCTCCTGCAGGTTGCCCTATATCTACAGCCTGACTAATTGCTCCTTCCCTTTTCCTACTCTGTGCCACCCATCACACACAGATAGCGTGGTAGCATAACTCATCTTTACTCCATGGCATGTTGTTGTCAGAGATGCATGAATCACATCCCCATCTTGCTTCTCATTTCTCTTTTAAACTTAGCGGACCCGCCCACCATCTTGAATATTCTTGTGACATAGCCACTCTCATGCCCACGTCCACCATCTTGTCCTCTCTCTGTCTCTCCTACCTCTCCCCCTACACACACACACACACACACACACACACACACACACACACACACATATACAGAACCACCGATGCCACACACTTGCTGCTTTTACACATATACAGAACCACCGATGCCACACACTTGCTGCTTTTATGCTTATCTTTCTTTCTCATGTCTATAACTCCTTATTATTGTAGTTGCAATTGTAGTTAGACAGTGTGTGTTGATTGAAGTATTTTTGATTGTTGATCAGTGCTGTTAAAATTAAATAGACCCTGTTGTCCTTCTAAGGAGCAGTTATCTGTGATTGTTTTTGCATGTATGTTGATAACAGCAGGTTGTGACCGTCAGTGTTTGGATTCAGCCCTGCACTGTTTACCATATAGTGTATATGCTTAAATACTGACATTTTAAGCGAACACCCCATTGTGAGACATCATCCACTGTTTGGTGATGAGTCCCTGATCCCAGGGTGGTGCCCCATAATTATCTATTCCTAATAAGAATTTTGTTGATATCAGTAACTATCTGATATTTGCTAAGAACCAAACCTGCCCCTACCACTTCCCAACACCTTATAGTTGACAGAATCAAATGCCTTGGACAGATCAACAAACAGGGCAGCACAAGGCTGCTTTCTGTCCCAGGTATTGATAATGCAGTTTGTTACTAACATAGCTGCTGTTACGATACTATGAGCTTATCTAAAGATAGACCAATTTTGACATCAAATATTGTTATCATCAAAAAATTGTTTCAACTGACAATTTATTTGAGAATCTAAAATCTTTGCAAGTGTTGAGTTTGACTAAAGTGCTGTAATTGTTTCAGTCCAAAGGGTCCTGCCCTTCAATAGTGATAACACAGGGTGCTATCAAGATTTTGGGGATGGATTTAGTCTGGAGAGTCTGATTAAAAATGTGACCAGCCATGAGAAAACCAGCAACAAGTCTCCCAGGGGACATTTTGAGTTATTTACAGATTCCGAAAGTGTAGTTTCTAAGCTTTCCAACAATGTCTAACACATGAAAATCTGAAAATATTTGAAGAAGATGTGGCCATTTGAATGTAGACACTGTCCAAACTAGTTTAGTGAGAAATCCAGCCTGAAAGATTCTCACTTAGGGGAACCAGGTAACACAGTGCTGCTCATTGCATCTCATTTACATAAGTCCAACCCCCTTCTGGTCTAGCTATCAGTGACATCTGGTATGTGTTAGCCCGCAGGACAGAAACTATTGTAGTAGTTTGAACAATGGTTATCGAATGGAAATGAAAATTCTTTGTTACAAAAAGCCCCTGACTAAAAATGAAAAACAAGAAAGGTAATATACTTAGGGGTTAGAAGGAGCAAATTTAGATACTTATTTCTAATATTAAATAAAATAAAATTAATTCTGTCACTCTGTGGTGCAGTGGGATGGATCAGTCTGTTACTGAATGAGCTGAATGAGTCAAGTCAAGTCAGCTTTATTGTCAATGCTGCTATATGTACAGGACATTAACAGAGGCCTGCACTTGATGATCATAAACTCCACGAGGGGTGAACAGTGTCTACAAATCACCACAGCGTCTTGACACCAAGCATCCCTGATGTAAACACAGACCTGAGCCATGTTTTCGTAAAAACAAAAACACAGCACTCTCTCATGGTCTGCAGGGTCGATCTCAGAAGGTGTATATAGTCCAGTTTGTTGTCCAAGGAGCGTACATTGGCAAGTACGATAGATGGTATAGCTGGCTTGTTTGGATTCGCTGCTAGCCTAGCCCGGATACCCCGCTCCTCTCGTACCGCCTGCGGCACTTCCTCTGCGGGTGCGCTGCAGTAGTGGGAATCGGTGTCGAAACGGGCTTCCGGAGAAAGCCGAGGTCGAGTAACTCAGCTTAATTTAGCGTGTGCCGGGTTTAATTTGCAGATTGCTGTGTTGCTGATGTCAAAAAGAGTCCCACGGCTGTATGTGCGCATTGGGACAAACAAGCGCGACAAAAACATAAAATCACTCAAACACACTGATGAAGACAAACATGTAGACACCACATTACTTATTTAATTGCTTATTTTTCCCAAGCAGCCAATATACCAAGGTTAGCTGTCAGCTAGCAAGCAACAAACACATCAACTGCATGTGAGGGAGTGTGTCTGTGTGTGTTTGTGTTCAACTCAGTCTTTGACTGATCTCAGAACGAAGCAAAAAATTTCAGTTCTTTCTGTTACATCCCTCCTGTCTCTGTTCAAGGGCTTAATTTGTGCCAGATCCTACTGAAACAGGATTCAGGACCCCCCAGCTTGGGATTGGTCCTATTTGATTCGACCAAGCACCTCCTTTGTCAAAATAAATGTAAAATCTTTCTTGTAAAAAGTTGCTCTCTAAAGTCTATAACATGCACTTCTTAGCACTTTTAAGAAGGCACAAAAACTTGTATTTCTGGAATTGTTTCATCATTTCTTGTGACGTATCTGTGCTAAACTGAGGGGGGAGATAGCTGCATCAAATACACAGTGACAACATGAAAATTTTCTCAACAGTAATTGCAATTTTAAAATGAATAAATTCTCACTGGTGTGTGGGTCTATATTTTCTTTTATTTAATTGATTACAGCATCCGTCCTCTTGGAATGAAGGGCTCAGATGACTTCTCACTGCAATCTGTCAAAAGGCAAATGTAGATGGCCATGTAAAATCTGTTCACAGAAGATCTAAGGACCTCTAGTTGTGAGTAAAGCTGCTGTGGGCCTTCAAAAAATTGCTGGAAGGCTTATTTTCATGTCAGGATATTTATAGGAAGCAACTTGTGCACCAGCCCAAAGCTAAATCCCTAATCCAATTCAAACACATATCTGTGAAACATCTAGTTCGACACCTGGTGTGAACATGGATACTCGGAATATGTAATACTGTTGCTGTAGAGTGACTGACCTTCATTTTTTCATTATAGTCCTGGTCACATGATAGTTTTGATAATGTGAGATCAGTTGGTCTGTCCAATGTCCAACACTACGAATTTTCCACTTGTTGAGTAGCCCCACAACTCTAATGGCCCAATTTTACATGATATGTGTTTGCAGACCCCAATCCTTGGGCCAGCATTTTCTCAAGAAGTCTCTCTCTCTCTCTTTTAATGTGCAGATTTCCCTGAAATATACATCTAACATTGATGTAACACATTCATGCTAATCAGAGGATGAACCCTTTCCACTTCCATCCCTCTATGAGCTTTACTCAAGCACCATCCTCAAAACAAAAAAGTAAAGTTTGAACAAAGTTCAAATCAGTTGGAACACATTTCAGCTTCACAGGGGATAAATATCATGTTATAAAGATGGTCTTGACTTTTATTGTACAGGTTTAGGATTTATACTGAGACACAAATACCGTGGAGGTCAATTGAATTTTGTATTTGCTGAACAGAGAAAGTCTTTTAACAAACAATGTCTTAGCTACTCTGTCCCTAATAAAAGCAGAAAACAATTAGTTAATTCTTGTAAACTTTATCAAAATGGAGTGGGAGAGCACTAATGATATCCAGTAGAGTAGATGTGGCAGGACATTCACTTTTGAAGTGTCTATATTGCCCCAAAACGAGTGGCAGGCATTTCCATCTCTCTATCTCCAATAATCTTTCTCGAGATGTTAGTCATATTTATACTACATTTTAGAGATCTGCTTTTAGAGTCATATCCAAATGTTTAATACCATCTGGAGAGCACTTGAAGGGTGGTTGCTGTACACATTCTGTGCAGCGTTCTGTGCAGCAGTGTCTGTTCAGTGGCATTGCTTCAGATTTCCTACAGTTGATCGTAAAGCCTGACAGCTGGCTTAAGCTTTTGATTAACTATGTTATGAGTAAGTGAGGATTTAGGGTGTTGTAGTGCTAGTAAGATGTTGTTTGCATTTAACAGTTCAATAGAAAGATCTCTGATAGGAATTCGCTGGATTTCAAAAGCAGCCTTTAACAGACTGATCATCTGATTCATTATGAAGGCAGAACTCTTGTTGAAGTAGAATAAAAATTTCAGTGAGAGGAGGCGGAGATCTCAGCCGTAAACATTAACTTGTAAAGCTGTGAGTGTAGAGGCCCACAGATGGGCAGACAGACAGTCAACTGAGACAGAACGAAACAGCAACACCTTCACTTCATTGAGCCAAAAGAACAAGAGACCAAGCAGAGCTGAAGAGCCATTTTATTCAGCTTCGCTGGCCATCATATAGGGTAGGTGTGTTGACTAGGTCTTCATTAGGCCCAGTGCACTTTACTTGGCACTGGCAGTCAGTATGACTTGGTGGTACATCACTGTCAGGGCGCTAACAGAGCCAGTCATGCATATCAGCTCTCTGAGTACTATACCTTCAGTAGCTGGTTAGTTAGGTCAGAGAGGGCTCAGGCTCACTGCCTTGATGTAATAGTTGCCCTCAGCAGCAGCTTTCATAAAGCTCTGCAGAACAAGGTCAGACTGTCAGGAAGGCTGAGTGGCTCGATGATTACATGTGGGTTTGAGTTTCACCTTGGCTGAGGTGTTGTCAAGACTACTAAGTTTGAGCCCAAAAGCCAAGACGAATCCAGTCGAGTTTATTCAAGACCATGACCAAAGTGAATAGACACATGTTATAAGGACTTACAGGAATATAAATGTACCCTTCAGCATCCAGTTAATGAAAACATAGTGTGTCACAAGTCATAGCAGAATTTTCGACCTTTTGCAGGGTAGGAGACTTAAGGCCCAGCCTCCACTTTACTCTTCACAAGTCTACAAGTATCTTTCCATTGACTTTCTTTCAATGCACATTTTCATTCTAAACAGAAAAGTAACTACCAAAAGTTAAAACAGAGCTAAAACAAGATTTTTCTTCTTTTTTTCAGTCTTGGTCGAAGTAATTGTGAGTCTTGTCCACCAGGAGCAAAAGTGTGCAGTGTCTCGAGCTCCTCCTCACTTTATTTTTCTTGTTTTACAATGTATTCTGTTACTTGTTCATTATTTATTTTGTCTTTTTCACATCATGTGTACGGCTCAAGCAAACTCTGTCATACAATATCATGAATCACTGTAACCAAGGCACAATAATACACCATTTTATTTAAATGACTGATTATTGTATGACAGATCTTGAACTGATTTTTTGATCTCTGAGATTTGACCTTGTGGGATCAGTGATAAACTGTGTTAAATTAAGGTTTGTCCACACATCTTTCAGTTGGTTGGACACAGTAGTCAGCCAGTTAAAGTTGAGGTCAACCATGATTAGCAGCTCTAAAATTGCGGCTGCTGGTAGCAGCTAAACTTGTTTATGTTCAGTTAGCAGTGTTTAATTTGCTAACCAGGTATCTTGGGCAGGCTCTCACATTGCTGTTGATGTCAGAGAGCCATCAGGTAATAGAACAAAAAGAAGAGCGATAACATAGGGGTTCTGGGATTACACATATATACCTGGAGAATTAAGATTAAGATTAAGATCCATACTTTATTGATCACCACACAACATGCCATGCGTTGGTGAACACAAAAACACACACAACATGCACATGTCATGTTTAAGATGAAATTATTCCTCTGCGTTTGATCCATCCTGGTAAGTCCTTCCTCCGCAGCAGACCAGGAGTGGTGGGCTGCCAGCCAACCGCGGCGCCCGGGGACCCAGTTCCTTGTTGTCAGGTGGTGATCTTCTTGTATGTTTTTAGTGGGGGGGTTTTATGGAGGATACCCCAGGTGAACACGGGGAGAACATGCAAACTCCACACAGCAGCAGGCACCGAAGGCATGGTGGAGGACATGCCCCCCGGCGCCCACAGAACCACATGCAGGAATCGAACCTGGGACCTCCTAGCTGTGAGGCGACAGCGTTACCACCGTTTCACCGTGCCACCTTAGAATTGAGGGAAATATGAAGAGTACAGTGGTTTACATTTCACAGAAGATGTTACATTTCAAGGAAAACAATAAAAAAGTTAATCTGGTACCTCCACTGTAGTGCACCAGATAGTTCCTCTTATACAAGACACCTAAAAAAGGAGACAATAATAATTTTCAAGTATTACTGGGTCCTTAAATATACTGTTAAGTATAGTTTGGACGAAAGAAGACTGGGGGAATTTTCAAACCTATAGCTTGTTGCAGTGGCGTTGCTGGGGTCTCTTGGGGCTCCAAGTAAGAAATCCCTGGGGCCCCCATCCCACCCATGCACGCTGCAAAAAATTGGTTTTTGCACACATAAATGCACAATTTCTGGGACATTTGAGATGAATACTGAAAAAATAGATTAGAGGTTCTCAAAGTGAGGTCCAGGGACCAACAGAGGTCTCTGAAAGCCCAGGCCTATCAATAATCATTGTTGTAAATAAGTGGCCGGGGCCCCCCTAGTCGTCGGGGGCTCCAAGCAACTGCCTGGCTTGTTGCTCTAGACCAAATCAGTGGATGAGTTGGTAAACTTTACATTTTCAGGTTGATTTGGTTCATTTTCACATAGAACAAAATTCAAGTAACATTTACTCGTCTAATTTGTTGGATTAGCAAAAAGCTAAACATGAGAAGAAGCTCATAAGATTTCAGTGTTCTGATCCACCCAAGTGAATCGTATCAAGGGGGAAACCAACCACACTTCAATAAATACTAATCCAGTATGTGCATGGCACACCTCCTTTTCCCAAATTCTGTCTTTTCAGGCAAAATTACAGATTACTTGCTAATTTATTTCAAAAACAAAATCAGCTTTGACCTATCATCAGTGTGTCACGCTGCATTACTCAGTGAGTCTGTAACAATTACATGACTAATTTTCTCATGCAGGCAGGCTAATGCTGGATATCAGCAGGCATGAAAAACAAAAGCCTACACAGCACAGCATGGGAACAGTAGAGCAATAAACCATGTTGCTGTATTGGCATGAATTACATGAAATATGCATTTAGGTAAGTTGTTTCTGCTTTGGTCGACTCAGTGTAGAAATCCCCCACCTGCCATGATCTCTCACTCGCTGTATAATTCCACTACTACTACTACTACTACTACTACTCCCTCTCATTTCCCTCCATGTCATTACACTGGGGCAAAGTCAGCATCAAGTGGCACGGTGAAAAGATTAAATTATACTTGGAAATGGGTGCGCCAGTGATTTAGAGGGTGTATGGCTGTGTATTACTCTTTTGCTGTGCCAATAATAGGCAAAAAAAAAAGCTGCTGCAATGTCAATTTCCACTATATATTAAGGTTTTCCCCACCCTAACATACTCCACTCTTCCTGCTCTCCCCCCTAACAATCTGTTTTTCTCACCAGTGATAGGATACACCTCAGCTTTCTGGTGACATCTATAGTGGTGTCCTTCAGGCAGCCCACTTAATCAACACGTGTGTATGTGTGTGTATTTACGTGTGTGTCTGGGACTATGTACACTTATGTACTGAGAGGGCTGGCAGTGAATGAATACTAGATTTTGATAATAGCACCTTCCCTCTGTTGATAAAATGTATGCATTACCAACAGACCACCGAAAATAATTCGTCTCTAGTAATAAAGTTATTTTAACATACTGAGCTTTAGCAGACTCAGTCCACAACACAAAGAGCAGAAGAAATAGTCAGCTTAGGAAAATACAAATTGCTCCCTTAGCATGTTTGGGCAATCATTGTTGGTCCAGCACACAATTAGTGGCTGAGCAAAAACAGTTTATGAGCATGCTCTGTAGGAGAGGAGGCAAAGAAGCGTAGCACTCACAAGGAGACCAGCAAAGACTCCGCCAGGGATTCAGGACAATCCCGCAACAGGTAGGAGAGAGAGCTCTCTCCTTTTATTCTGTGCCAAATCAGGATCATGTGCATCAGGTGAACACCTGAGGAGAGCAACAGTAACAAAAAAGGAAACACACTGGAAAACAAAAACAGGTCTGTAGGATCATAACATTAGTGTAATTGCATGTTTGCTATTATCCACACAAATGCACAATGAGAACCTCTCCCACAGATTCCTGCTCTACGTGCTTACAGACCTCTGCACACTTGCTCTTCCTGTCTCTCTTTCTCTCAACTTCTCTGCTACTTGCATGCTCAGCTTTTCCTGCACGTTGGCGAAACTTTGCACAAAATTACAGTGTGCCACAGAATTAGCCAATCAGTGACCTGGAGAAGGTAAAATCTACTGTTTTGTCCCCCTCCGATTGCTAAGAATCCTGGAAGTACTGTGAAAAATGTCAACTTTCTCAGTAACAAAATAAGGGACAAAAGGTGGCCACTGGTATGGTGTATTGGTTTGATGTTGTGTGAATATACAGTTGTTGTTATTTAGCCTAATGAGGGCTAATATTTTACGGTCAAAGTAAAGATCAATTCTGTCTGGCCTTGGCAGTATAAATTTTAATATTACTGTATTTAAATATCTTGGTATCTGGCTGGACAATAGTCTTAACTTAAAGCATCACATTAACACACTGAACTGAGAACAATACTTGGTTTACTGCACAGAAATAAGAATTGCGTTCCTACTCACAATAGAAAAAAAATGTTGAATCAACTTTTCTGTCTTTCCTTCATTGGGGATGTTATATATGGAAACGCTCCTGCCTCTGCTTTGAAATCACTGGATGCTGTCTGCCACTCAGCCCGTAGGTTTATAACTGGTGATCATAACAGCACCCACCACCTCTTTACCAAAGGTCTACTGGCCATCTTTGGCTGTGTGGGACCCGCATTGGTTTTTATTCATTTCTAAAGCTTCAGTACAGATGCTTCTACCCTATATTTCTTTCCTTTTAACTCTTAGCTCACATAATCTTGATACGTGCTCAGAGAGCAGGTTGTGCTCCACATTCCATCCATTAGGAATGAATTAGGAAAAATGTCATCCTCTGTCCTCTTACAGTGCACTATACATGGAATAATTTGACTCTCTGCTGTCATTCCATTGTTTTGATTGATTGGAAATGTTTTTAACAAACCTGTAATTTTATCTTTTAATTACTCTTGTATTTATTTATTTTATTCTACTATATACTTAATTGTTTAGTTCTCTTACTCTATTACTTACTCAATAGCATACTTTTTATTTAGTATTTTAAATTTGACTATAATTCATCGCTGCTTTTAATGTTAGCTGTTTCGTTTGCAAGCATCTGTATTATAAATGAAAATACCTGAATGGTCTTTTGAGGTAAAATGAAGGTAGATTGAATAGGGCTGATGCAAATGGCTTAGATGTTGAAGAATTTATAGGGGATCACTGTTTGGTGTGTATTAATAATGGCGAAATAAAACACAGGAGTAGCACTCGACCTGACATTTGTATGTCGTGTGACAGCAGGTGTAAGTATATAGTGTGATAAAACACACCACACTAACAAGCAAACTAACTGCTATTAATTGCATCATTTCCCTTTTTAATAAAATCCAGCTTTTTTGTGGCACATCGTGCTTCATAGAGGGGGCATGCAGGCAAAGCTGACCCAGAGCAAACATGTTGAGAGGGAGATAGTCAGGTTGAGTGAGTGTGCAGATGTCTGCCAGTGCACAGAGCAGGAATTTGGAAGGAAGGAAGGAAGTGAGACGTTATTATTGTGTTTATGTTGATAATACCAAACAAGCAATGTTGACTCAAAGTAAATTGTTTTTTGCATGTTCATAAGTTCTCATCAAAATAATTTCTGTGTGTATAAAAAATATTTTCCTGTGCTCACAATGTTCCATTGTGTGCTCAGCAATGAGGTGCAAATCAAACACTATGGAATTCTGGATTCTACATTCAAATCAGCAATCTGCAGTGACAAACCCCTCAGTGTTTCCGAAGTATCTGCAGCTGCTGTGTAAATGTTCCACAGATAAAAGAAGAGCAAAGATTGATTGTGTTTTGCACTCTTCAAAGGCACTTACACACCTCTGCATTCTGCTCATTTGCTGCTGCCATGTGTGGAATCATCCTGTCCATTTCAATGAGGCAGTCAGGACACAGAGACAAACAGCTGCCCTTTCTGCACACAAGCCACAATTTATTGAATGAGACAAGCCGTAGACCACCTGCCACACCATGCATGTGTGCCTGCCTGTGTATAAACATGTATTACTCACGTTGTGGGGACATAAATCTGTTCACACAGTAATGTTGTGGGTACTCACCTTCCTTATGGTGACTAAAATGTAGATCTTTAATTTTTAGGGTGAAACCTTGGATTATGGTTAGGCTAAGTCTCCAGGAAATGAATGTAAGTCTATGTAATGTCCCCAGAAGTGTTGGAAACACAACTGTGTGTGTGTGTGTGTGTGTGTGTGTGTGTGTGTGTGTGTGTGTGTGTGTGTGTGTGTGTGTGTGTGTGTGTGTGTGTGTCTGGGTATGTGCATGGAATAGAGCCTCAGAAAAGGCAACTGAGACGAGTGAGAACCATTATTATGCTCTGGTCACATAGGTAAATTATTATTTACCTCACTGCATCTCCAAGTGAAATGAGAGCCTTCTTGGCAGTATACTAATATTGTATAAAAGTATCTCTAAGGTCTGCACTATGTCAGTGCTGAACACAGACTACATGTGTATCAAAACTTATGAAGATCAGTAATTCCTAACCTGATGTTCTAGAGGTGTTTCTGTGGAAAAAAAGGCTACCTCTCGTGACTAATGACTAAAAAAGGAAAGCTAAGAAAAACTTGTGCTTTGCTCAACTTGTGCTTCAAGTGCTATGAAATTCCACTGTGGACATTTATGGGTTAAGCAGCTATCTAAGAGAAAAGCCCACATAAAATAGTAAACAAACCTTTTTTTGGTTAGTTGTAATCAGGTAGATGAGTAGAGGATTTATTTTTACAGTCACCATTGCTCATGTAACATATCTTTCTTAAAAGAAAGAAGCAGTAGGTAACTTGTATAAAAGTAATTTTTTGTCATATTTGGTAAAACTGTCCCTATGCCAGCAGTACATGAAACATGTAATCTGTGACAAAAAAGTAGGCTAGTGAAAGCTATGGCGGAGCAACAGCCATCGCAAAGGAGAAACTGCCCATACCGCTGCTGCCAACAACAACATATAACAACAAATAACCATAAAGCTAATATGGTGATTGTTACAGTAACACTCCGCAGCGCGTACGGTATGTTAGCGACTATGATGTAGCGGCTGGGCAGAGTTAGCTTGTTTCCGATGCTAAGGCTAACGTTACTTGTTGTCACAGCAGCCGCGCAGACGCCGCAGGGAGGAGGGGCTTGGAGGCGGGGCATGAGTGCAGCAGAGAGGGAGGGGGAGTGACGTGGAACTTGTGTTGGTTCAAAATTTCAGGCAAAGTCTGCTCTCTTCTCCATCTTACCTACTGCAGCTTTAAGGCGCTTTCAACTTGATGTCTCATCATTGTATTTGGGAGGAGACCCCAGGGCAGATCCAGAACTCGCTGGAAAGATTACATGTCTCATCTGGCTGAGGAACCCCGAGGAGGATCTGAGAACTTTTGCTGAGGATAGGGACATCTGGAGTATCCTGTTTAGCCTGCTGCCACTGCGACCCGACCTAAGCAGAAAAGACAGTGGATGGATCAATGGACACTGCATTTACTGAAAGCAATAAGAGTGCAGGGTGTGCATGATATTTAGCTATTGCAGATCTTCCATTGGCTTGCATTATGGCTGTGATTCCCTACTTGGTGGTAGAGAACTCCAAGTTGTCACAAGAAAACAAGACAGCAGACTCTGGATACAAACACGATACTTGTTTTATTCATTTATTAATTCATTGCTGGTTTGAGTCTGCATATTGGGTGGCACGGTGGAACAGTGGTAACACTGTCTCCTCACAGCTAGAAGGTCCCGGGTTTGATTCTCGCTGTGGGCGCTGGGAGCGTGTCCTCCACCATGCCTTCAGTGCCTGCTGCTCAAGGAAAGGGGCCTTTCTGTGTGGAGTTTGCATGTTCTCCCCGTGGTCACTTGGGGTTTCCTCCTTAAATAACCCCACTAAAAACATGCAAGAAGATCACCACCTGACCAATGGTGACAAAGAGAGTTGGGTCCCCGGGCACTGCTGTCGGCTGGCAGCCCACCGCTCCTGGTCTGCTGCGGAGGAAGGACAGACCAATGGGTTAAATGCGGAGAAAATAATTTCACGGGAAGCATGGTTTGTGCATGTAGTGTACAACTAACTGTGTACAACTAACTTCTTCTCTTCTTCTCATATGGGATTTGTTAAAAAAAAAAAGAGAAATAAGAAAAAAGATATTTTTTTTATTGTGACAATTGGCATAGTTTTACCTCCTCTGGCTTTTATAATCAATCTGTGAAGGAAACAACACATTTGGTTAAACTGCTCCCAACTCATAGACATAAGCTGAAAAGGATAGGATGTAAAGGAATGAGGGGAGAAAATATGAATAACATGATAGTGGTGGAATTCTCAGTAGGATGAAATGGTCCAGTATTAAGGCAGTCAACCTACTTACATATCAAGGAATGACTTCAGCATAACCTTACAATTTAAATAGATGCACATTTCTGTTCTAATACAAAGTACTTGGAGTATTGAAGCCTTCCTTTAATGTCACTGCTAACTTCTGCCTCTTTTTTGTGACACCTGGTTCTGCTGCTCATGGGATGTACATTATCACACGTGGCACCTCGAGGATGACCTACTTTCCTAATGTTAGCAGCAGAGAGGCTATGAAGAGCTGCACAAGCCCCAATGACATGATCAAAATTCCCCCTCCTGTGAAATGTCTCAAACAGCTCACAGCACGAGTGAAAGTGACAGCTGGATGGGGGAACAGCACATCAGGGCTCCTTGTTACAGTTAATATACCTGACATAAGAATCAGAGGCTGGTTGGATGCAGCACAGCAGTGCTGCATGGTAGAAGGAGGTGAACCGCAGGAGAGAGAATAGTTAGGTTGGGAGCGTCAACTCCTGTGAGCACTCAAACCTCACTGGGGATGGGGGAAGGGCACTTTTCAAAATCTTATTTTTGCCCCCTTTCTTTTATGCCAAAATCCAGGTCGGAGCTCTGAACTGATAAAAATGCTCCTCTGTGCTGTTTTCAGACATTACCATTCATTCCCAGCAATTTGCTTTAACTAGCAGCAATCAGTGGTGCAGTGAGTGCTCTATGAGCTGTTTCCTGCTTCAACTTCGACCTACTGAACTTACTGTAGAACGCATATTACTGTTCCCCTCAGGATGAACGGTAATAACTCTGATTAACTTGATTAATTTGAATTGATTTTAATTTTCATCTGGGGCCGTCATCAGGTCAAAATTCCATTTGGGCAACACTTTGGATTTTTGCCTTTATTGATAGAGAGGAGAGTGACAGAGTGAAAGGGGGGAGAGAGGGGATGACGTGAAGCAAAGGACCACAGGTCAGATTCAAACCCAGGCTGCTGCGGTGCACAGCCTTAGCACATAGAATGCACAGTGTATCAGGTGAGCTACCCAGGCACCTCAAGGGCAATACATTAGTTTATGATCAAATTCTTTTAAAATTAACAACATGCCAATCTACCCTGGCTGTACTTTATTTATTGTAAGACAAAAGACAAAACACTGACAACAACACAAGGAAGAGGAAAAACTGCAGAAACAGGGCAGTTAAAATTTCATGGGGGAATAACAGATCAGGGTTATGATAGCTGTCATGCGTTGTGCTGATTTGATGCTGGTGTATGTGGGTGTGTGTGTTCTCAACAGTCAGTCTTTAGGGTGGATGGATGAAAGAAATCTAAGGGAGGGCATAGGAAGGGCAATGAATAACTAACTAAATAAATAAACAAAAACAAAGGGAAAAAATCCAGAAAGAAATTGAATTAAAAAAACAACAAAATGATAAAGAACTTATACTAATGCAAAAACTGTTACTGGACTATGACATGAAATTTACATTGCAGCATCTCATGCCCAGAACTTGTGAAGTGAGAGGTCATTTGTGAAAATGGCAATTTGATAGCTGTTAGTGTGCAGAGCAGAGGAGGGGACAAGCAGGATGTGGGATCAGGTGTGAATGTTATTTTGTTTCATCTTGATGGGATTACAGCCAGAAGAGTGCTGCTCTGTGGATTCCCACTGATATAGTCTGCAAGGTGCAGAGAAAACCAGTGTAATGAGATACTATGAACTGGTGCCCTGGATACATTCTCTCATTCTCTCTGTCTCTCTGCCTCTCTCTCTCTCTCTCTCTCTCTCTCTCTCACACGCACACACACACACACACACACACATAGACAGTAGGCAATCATTACCATACCCTCAACACACACTTGAACGCTCACCAAATGTCCCACTGAGTAGGCCTTGCCTTGGTATAGTAGTTGTTTTGACTCTGACTTGCTTTGGCTCAGTTTCTTTGTCTTTGTTGTTTTTTTTTAGGTGACAGTATTGACAGTTATAATATTCTTAGAATATGCAAGATTTAAATTGCCCCTCCAATCCTTGCTATAAAACCTGTGTGTTATGTGACTCCACTCTGATGTCTGTTAGACTTTGTATTGATTTAGTTACACACAGTAACATCATGGCGTAAGCAGTGTTTTTGTCTTCTCAGGTCTGAGTATCCGTGGCACACAGGAGGAAGAGCCTCCAGATGCCCAGCTGATGAGACTGGACAATATGCTGCTGGCAGAGGGCGTGGCTGGACCAGAGAAAGGGGGTGGAGCAGCAGTAGCTACAGCTGCTGCAGTAGCAGCAGTGGGCGTTGTGAATGACAATTCCATCGAACACTCTGATTACAGGACCAAGCTGACACAGATCAGACAGATATATCACACAGAACTAGAGAAATATGAACAGGTGAGTCACTGCCTCTGTATCTGTTGTGACCAACTAAACCTTTCCTTTATGCTGTGAATATGTTATTCTCCAACTTTTATATTCGTAGTTAGTGAATTAAAAACCTCTAACAGAGCTCATGCACTTTTACTACTGAATACAAAAATATTTTAACATCAAACTTCATCCAAAATTAAATCCAGTAAAAGCCAGTGACCCTCATAGCTTTTGAAACTAAGATAAGATAAGATAAGATAAGATAAAATATTCCTTTATTAGTCCCACAGTGAGGAAATTTCCAGAATTACAGCAGCAAAGTGGATAGCAAAAAATAGAGGGCATCAGTAAAAACACATTAAATAGCACACAGCAATATAAACAATATAAACAAGGAATATAGAAAAATATGAACAATTTAAACAAGGGGGAATACAGAAACTAGCAACCTAGTATGGGGAAATATAAAATATGGGAGTGGTAACAGTATATAGTGTTTTCAAATTTACACCATGGCAGGAAATACCAATATTGCACATTGGAAATTAGAGATTCGCCAGGTACTGATATTGCACATTGGATGATAGTACTCCTGACCGGAGTATTGATATTGCACATCGAAGTAATAATACACCTGATTGAAAGATTGATATATTGCACCTTAAGTAGAAATTCGCTTGAGCTAATTATTTTCACAGTTTAAGTGAACACAGTTGATGTGTATTATAGTGCAGTCAGTTTGAAAGTCTTGGTGAGTGTGTAGTCTACTGGGAGCACTGCTGGTTGTAAAGTCTGACTGCTGCAGGAAGGAAGGACCTGCGATAGCATTCCTTCACACACTATGGGTGGGGCAGTCTGTCACTGAAGGAGTTCTCCATTGCTGTTAAAGTGTCCTGCAGGGGGTGGGAGTTGTTCTCGATCATGGATGACAGCTTAGCCATCATCCTCCTCTCTCCTACCACCTCCACTGAGTCGAGGGGCATCCCAGGACAGAGCTGGCCTTCTTGATCAATTTGTCAAGTCTCTTCCTGTCAGCCGTTGAGATGCTGCTCTCCCAGCAGACCACTCCATAAAAGATGGCTGATGCCACCACAGTGTCATAAAAGGTCTTCAGGAGTGCCCCCTGCACTCCAAACGACCTCAGTCTCCTGAGCAGATAAAGTCTAGTGAAATGCTTGTCAGAAATTCATTGTTGGGTGTGTAAAAACTGAATTCTGAGAAGACTGAAATGTAGTGAAGCCAGACATAGGAGAGTGTTCACTGATGTTTCCATTGATTTAGTATAGAAGCAAATTCCTGCCAAAACCTAACAAGCAAAACATGGTTTACAAACGGCCTACAATTAAGTACAATAACACAATATGGTTTGCAAGTACAAAATGTACCGATCATATACAGATACATTATATATATATATATATATATATGATTTCTTCTGTATGATAGGTACAAACTTTGCATTTTGTCTTATGTTAGTGAATCGTGGGGTCCTTGTAAAAACATGTTTTGTTTGTTAAGTTTTGGCAGGTAATTAGCTCCATAATTTTGGTTGCTGTAAAATTTCTCTCACCAACAATCAAGAATTTGAATTTGGGAATAATTGTAACGAATTGTAAGGTTCAAAAGCTTACAATTAACCAAAGGTTCAAAAGCTAATATTATTAGGCTTTGCATGGTGAAATACTGGACATGATGTGTTTCAAGACAGTCCTTTAATCAAATAAGATTTTGTAGTTTTTAGATGGTTTTAATCCATGTAATGGATTAATTGACTTACTATTGATTGATTGATTGTGTGATTCAATTATTTGTTTTCTCATGGTGAGCCCTATGTATATTACTTAGAACATACAACAGACTTACCTCTTACACTATTGGTGTAAGATGGGTGTGGTGGAGTGGCTTCTCCATGACTTTGTGTCTCCATGATATTTTATTAGGCCTGCAGTGAATTCACCACCCATGTAATGAACCTGCTGAAAGAGCAGTCACGGACACGGCCCATCTCACCAAAAGAGATTGGACACATGGTGAACATCATTCACCTTAAGTTCAGTTCCATCCAAATGCAGCTGAAGCAGAGCACCTGTGAGGCTGTCATGATCCTACGCTCCAGGTTCCTGGATGCTCGGTGAGTGTTGCATAGAAACATAGAATAGAACATAGAAAATAGCACCGCAAAGTTGGATTATGATCTATCAACACTTCGTCCAAGAGCCAAGTATCAGTATCTCAATGCCTACTGGCCAGATTGTCATTGCTGAAGAACTCTTAAGTCAAATATATTCTGTACAGCAACATCTTCTATATAATGAGTTAACCTGGAAATAGGAAGTTAATTCTAATTGGATGAAGACAACATAAGCACTTACAGAGGTCTTGTCAAAACAAATATGTCACAGGCACCTCTGAGTGCAAGATACAGTATGCAAGTAGGTTATGCAAGATTAGACATAACCTACTTGCATACTGTATCTTGTACAAGTGCAATGAGTCAAGAGCAAGGCAGAGAAGTGGATGAGATTGTAGATAGTGTGTATTTAGACAATTTCTATATGTGTGTGTGTGTTGGTGTGTGTGTGTGTACTGTACACACAAACACACACCCACACAGACAAACACACATGAATACAATTAACAGAAAATTTTGAAGTAAACACAGAAGTTCATAAACAAACACGTTGCCATATAGATGTTATTTTCATACGTCCTGAAGATGGCTAGAGCCATGATATCAACATAACTTTAGCTTATCTGAAATTTATTAACAATAAAGTCCTGAGACAACTTGCAATAAATAATTATAGTGGTTACATGTTGTTGATTAGTACCATGTTCATTAGTAGCATACATTAGTAGTACAGCTCTTTAGTAGTCATTACAAGGCATTAATGCCTTATTCTGGGGGTTAGGGTTATTAAGGGTAAAGATTAGTTTAAGATCACAAATCATGTATTAAACCTTCCTTACTCTCAATACGCATTTATTATGAGGCCATTGAGGGAAAACTTAGCTAATGCCGTAAAAGTTGTCGAATACGGTCACGCATTATAAGCATTAGTAAGTGCTTTATAATGGCTAATTAAGAGCCAACATGCATGCTTATAACCTCCCAAAAATAAATAAAAATCAATATTTGATAAAGCCACTATAGGTAGAATTTGAAAATTTCTATCTTTGGTGCCCCCACTGGTGGTATCAAATGACATTTATGCTACCTTGTTTTTTGTGTTAACAACATATCTTTTTCTCCTCTTAGACGGAAAAGGCGGAACTTTAGCAAACAAGCCACGGAAATCCTGAATGAATATTTTTATTCACACCTGAGCAACCCGTACCCCAGTGAGGAGGCCAAAGAGGAGCTCGCTAAAAAGTGCAGTATAACTGTTTCCCAGGTGAGGAAAAAAAACACCAAAAAGATAAGCAAAAGCAAAAGATAACTAACAAGATAATGATGTTACAGAATGAAACTTTAGGCCAATTATCTCAAGATTAAGTATCAAGACATTATTATCCCAAGATAGCAATTTTGTTTTGTCATCCTGTCATGGTCAA
>JBBMOE010000003.1:20630580-20702453 GCA_037975065.1 Chaetodon trifasciatus
TGTGTGTGTGTGTGTGTGTGTGTGTGTGTGTGTGTGTGTGTGTGTGTGTTTGTGTGTGGGTTGCCTGAGCATCTCCAACACCAACAAGGTGATAAATGCTCCTCCCTGGTTGTTGATGTGGAACTGTTCAATAGCTACCAGGAGGAATCTGTGGATACCCTAGGCACTCCCTAGCTGTTGATGTGTTTATAGTGCAAGTTTAACATTAGCAATGCTATGATTGCAGGTACTGCTCATTCTGTTCCTGTCTTCAGAATTGGCCAGTCTGGCCAGTTGCTGAAATATTGCAGTGAAGCTTGAATCATCAAGTGCTATTACAGCCACTTTCACACCTATTTACAACACTTTGTAAAACTGTCAAACCAAGTTTGAGTTAGTTAATTTCAGATCTTTTTTTGTCCCACAAAAGGAAATTCTTTTTGTTGCAAGGCAGCATAAAATACATAAAACATAAACACAATAAGACAACACAGTCACTACAATACATAAAACATAAACACAATGAAAACACAATAAGACAACACAGTCACTACAATACATAAAACATAAACACAATGAAAACACAATAAGACAACACAGTCACTACATGCTCAGTTGTGGATGTCTACCAAAGACTACTCAACAGCCATTTAGCCCTCATTTGTTGCATTTTGAATCCCATTGTGGTGTAATGGATTTAGGGCCTGATCCTAACATGTTAACAAATTCTACAGACATGCCAAACTGTGATTTATCCCCAAGCCAATAGAGAGAGATTTTTTTTATTCGGAAAAAAATCAATCTGTTGGTTTGTAGGATAAAATCACAACCTTCAGCTCGAACTAAACATCAGCAGTCCAAAGTTTGTATGATGTGTCAGCTATATACACTCTGAAACAGCAGTCAAACACCAACTGTAGCATCAGCTGCTGTATCATATTTACTGTACCTTACTGGGCAAGTGCTAAAATGCTGACTTACTGATGATGCCAGGGTGGTCTTGGCATCCGAATAGGAATTTTTCATTTAGTATGTCACATCCTGTGTCACTGCCTATCCCTGTTTAATTGTGAGCTACAGTAGTTTCAATGTTACATGTTGTATCTTTTGTGTTGGGGTTGGGAAATGAAATAGGTCTGCAGAGTCCAGTACTGTAAAAAAGCCCATTCTTTTTTGCCCTCAGGGTGGGGGAGGCACCATCACTGTGTCACAGGTATGTCACAATTCTCTCTCCTCATCTGTCTATTATTATGTTGATAATTTCGTGTAAAAGCTATATATTTTTTCAGTCGTTTTATGACTGAACAGCCCCTGATTTACAAAACACAGAAAAACACACAGTTCATTCAGTTCGGTCATTGTTGTATCCATGTAATGGTCCATAGAACAAGGACCAAAAATGTGGCATTAATACGATTGGATTTGTTCCTAAAATCTTTAATAGATGCAAGTGCAATAACTTAATCAAAGCCCGTTTTTTTCTTTTTTAGACTTGTCTTGAAATTGCATAGTTAGGCTAATATGGAACACCACTTTCCTCCGTTCACAATTTTAGAAAATGAATCTAATTGAATTGCTGGTAGATAGTAAAGATATTTTTTCCCAGAGGAGGGTGTTTGAAAGAGGACAGAACCATATTAAGGAAATGTTTATGCAGCTGTAAATTATTAAGTGCTGCAGTGTGGTTGCTCTCCTGGAGGGATGTAGAATGGTTACAGCTGTCAGGCCCCAGTCTGACACAGAACATCTAGCATCCCCTCACCTCAACCAGTTTCACCCTAGTTCTGTGTCTCTATTTCTTTCCACCGTGTTCATGTTTCTGTGTATTTTCATGCTGGTCTTTTGACTGGTTTTCACTATATACAATGTAAAAGCTCAACAACATCATTAATATTAATTTCAAATATTTGCTAATTTGAAAATACATAGCATCTTGCCTAATAATGTGAAACATTGCTTTACTGGGACAATTAAGTACAATTAACAACACACTGCATTATTGAAATAATGGATACAGGTGTAAAAAACACAAATAAGCAAGGATGAATAAAACAGAGAGATGTGATAAAACAGAATCAACTCCAAGTACAAGGTGAGAGAAAAGGGACTGAAAGACCTTACATGTTATAATGTACATAATATTTTTGGCTGGAGTTACTGACTTTGCTGGTCTGCAATTCTGCATCACTCTGCAATAACCAGAAAGACCCTGTCAGAGGGTCTTAGTGTGAGGTTTAGCAACAGAAAAAGTTTACAGATTTGTTGTGAACTACTGAGGTGAGCTGGAATCCAACTCCCACTCTCATCCCAGCCAATTGATCAACTGGTATCCTCAGCCTTGGCAAGGCACGTCCACCAGCGACCAGATGGTATAGGCCAGGTGGTTGTCACTAATGCAGGGAGGTGGAGGTGCAGCAGATGGAAGACACAGAGGACTGGTGGAGACTGGCTAATGCAAGATGTGGAACGTGGGATGGATGCGCATGGAGGAAGGGAGCTTGAGTCAGAAAACAGATGAGTTAATATCAGAGACTCTTGAATCTTGAAGGACCAGTAAACTGGGGTGTGAGTTTTTGAGAAGCAGTCTTTGGTGGAAGATTCGTTTAGGAGCCATAACCATGAACCTACCTGATAGCTGGGAGTGGGATCTGCTGACTCCTTAACAGGGACCAAAGGGGCCTGGTAGCCCGAGAACACTCAATACAGGTGGCTATAATATCCACAGATTTAACATGGCAGTCAAAAAGCTCATAACAGGTAACTGGTGGAAATGGAATCAAATGAAATAATCCCTTATTTATTTGTCATTGAGCTGGACAATGTTCTGAGATTATGTTTGGGATAGAATTGTTTTTGTTATTATTTTATTATTATTGGGTGTATTGCAAATATAAATCAGCCCATCATCTACATAATAATGAAACAAGATTTTATACATAGCTCTTCTTGTAAAATTCTTAAAGAAGTAGAGAAGTTAAAAAGGGAAAAGCCCTAAGGATTGACCGTAGGGTGCATGAGAAAATGATCTCATCCTTTTCAACTTTACAAAGACTTTATTAACAGGAGCATAAGCACACCAAGGCAGAGTCTCTGATGCAAATCCATTTGTTCAGGTGATTATGATTTCCAGATGTGTCACAGGCAGGGATAAGGTCAGTGGGATTCACCTGCATCAGTTAGAAGAAGACCATTTCAGAAAGGTCTAAGATAGCATGCTCTGTCATAACAGAGCTACACAAGTTATAATAAAGGTAAGAATTCCAGCCTGAGGACATGGTCACCAATCAGCATTTAAAGATCAATTTATTGTATTAGCCTGAATATACGACAACTCCAAGCTTGTTAATGGTGGGATTTCTAAATAAGAGAAATTTTCCAGTGCCTCTTCGTGGGTTGTCCCACCAACCTTACCACCCTTTACCACCACTGTCTACGCCTAACATTTAGACAAGGCTAGACACAGTGAATCCTAAAACCACTACGAGGCAACTACTTGCTTTAAAATATCAGAGCAACAAGGATTGGGTTAACTAGTTCCTACATTAAGTGACTGCTGTCAGGATCAGATACCTGGTTGAAAGTGAAATGCTGTGACATTGCTGCATTATATAAATGAAACACAAAAGGTCAAATAAATTCAGCACTTAGTTTATTTATCTATGTATTTATTTTGTGAACACAAAATTGTGTAGTCCTCAAATATAAGACAACCCCAAATTTTTAGATGCAATTTCCTGAAAAAAAGAAAGAAAAAAGTATTTGACCAATACAGTATTTCAAGGCATTTGCTGTTGTCAGTGGATTCACTCATATGGTGAAGTACTACAAGTTCAACTTTGGTGGATTTGCTCTGTTGGTCAATAGCGAACCAGAAAGAACAAAACAGAATAAGCCAGTTTATTGGCTTATTGGTGTTGCACAATCCACTTGGCGGGTTGGTGGTTGGTGGTTCGATCCCTGGTGCCGGCAGTCTACATGTCGAAGTATCCTTGGGCAAAATACTGAACCAAAATTGTTCCTGATGCTGTATGAAAGGACACTAGCATTGTGAATGGGTGAATGATGATTTGTGTTGTAAAAGTGCATTGAGTGGTCGTTAAGACTAGAAAAGCGTTATATAAATACAGTCCAGTCATCATTTATTTAACCTGTCTTTGCCAGAAGAGTTATGTTTACTAACAGTTATAAGACAGGAGTTGAAGATACAAATACATCCTTAATTAACTGTGTGAACTTACACCTCTTTAACTGCTATGTAGGCAGTGAGTTCTCCAGTGGCACCAGTTTACCGGTTAACGCCACAAGTACACCGTGTCAATACTGTTTGTCATAGCAGGTACTTCACAAGAAACCACAGATGAACTTCACTGTGCCACCTTCTGGTTGTGAAAAGGGCTTAATGAAAATGCAAATTTTGGATTGTATGGTATTATTACACATTGTTCTGATCTCTTTGCTGACTAGCAATTAATGTCGTCGTTGTCTATGCTTGTTTGTTCTTTACAAACCGTGTGTGTATAACCTGGAATTCTCCTACTCCTCAACACTGCCCCTCTTTTAACCACACTGTTACACTCTAATGCGGTGTTGATTTTGAATTGAAACTAACGAGTATTCTGTCAACATACTATTTTGTGCATGGTTGACAAAGTAGGCAATGGGACAAAGTTGGATTTGACAGATGTGAGAAAATTGCTTTATTTTGTTCTTCTCTTTGCGTCTTCTACACCAGGTTTCTAACTGGTTTGGTAACAAGAGGATCCGGTATAAGAAGAACATTGGCAAGTTTCAGGAGGAGGCCAATCTTTACGCAGCAAAGACAGCAGTGACAGCAGCCCAGGCAGCAGCTGCTGCTGTCAACAGTCAAGACAATTCTCCTACAACACCCAACTCAGGTAGGACTTAAAAATATTGTTGAATAAAATGCCAATGAATTACTGGACTTAATTGATTTTGGCCTGAAACTAGTTTCATTTCATTCATTGGGCTCTGAAATGCATAGTCTCGGAGGTGCAAGGTACTGAGATGTGTAAGCTTTCATGAAACATCAGTTTTGTCAACTCCCACATGATGATAATGTTGGGTGTACATTTTATTATTTAACATTTACATGGGGAAAACCACAGAGGCGCTCCAAAACTAAAACCCAAGTTGTACTTAGCTGTAGTTTTCCTTTAACCACTGATGGAAGGTTCAACTTGTTTGCTGTCTTTATCTTCTCTGTGTATACTAGTGAAATGATATTCACTAATGGGACATTACTGTGTTGAGGACAGGCATGTGGAACTGGCACAATTTCTCTTCTCTTTACTCAGGCTTCCAAATGAAAGATGAGGATTTCCAGCTGGATGCTGATGACAGCAAAAACTCCCTGTTAACCAGCATGTTCACTGGTACTGTCCCTTTACAAAGAGAACATAATGCATGTTCTGCTCATGTAACACCAATCTGTGCCCCTTGGTCCATGGTCATGAGTTACTCAGGGCATGTGCACAGAAGCTGTAAAAACTGAAATCACCAATGGTGGCAGCAAATATTATATTTGGTCTTCTGTACAATCATATTAGCGTGCATCATTCATTTGCTTTGTATAGAAATAACATTTTAAGCATATTTATACATTTTCAAACACAACAAACACAAGGTGAGTCGCTCAAGCAGGAAGGCTCTTCACTTCCTGCTTTGGTATTCACTTCCCACTTTCTCCTGTGTTTCCTCCGGCCCACCTCTCAATTTGGGGATACCCAAAAGGGCACAGTGCCATGCGTGAGCATCATATTTTTCACCACACTACAAGACCATCCAGGATGTTGAAATATATTTGCATTTGTCTTTCAAGATGCCTTTAAACTTTATTCCTCTGTCCCTTCTCCAGGTGGATACCATGCACCATGCTATCAGTCAGACAGGATACAGTGATGGCTTCAGCGTAAGTACAAGTAACCATAGTAACGCATTTCTGTGCTGCAAAGTTGATATGATGATGATGTGACAATGACAGTGGTGATGATGATGATAATGGCATATGCTGATGGGTGCTTGAAGTAGTTGTCAAAAGCAAGAAAAAACAGCCCGTTCTCAGTCAAATATGTAAGAAAACCTGCAGATTGGCCAGTGGCCCAATGCTTCAAGCTATGAGGGCTGCTGTGGCTCAGGAGGTAAAGCGGTTGTCCACCGAGCAGGAGGTCGGTGGTTCGGTCCCTGGCCTCGGCAGTCCACATGCCGAAGTATCCTTGGGCAAGATACTGAACCCCAAAACTGCCCGTAATGCTGTGCCATCGGTGTGTGAATTCATATGTACGTCGCTGTGGATAAAAGTGTCTGCCAAATGACTAATTGTAATTGTAATGATGCTGCAGAGCCTTGCACATGCAAAACTGATGCGAGAGGGGTATGTAGAGCATCATAGTTTGAAGCTTATGGCCACTTACCAAACTGCCATATTTGACGAGTTAGGAGTGAGAACATGTTCGAAAAAATTGTTTATAGAGTAGTGGAGTATTTGTGTACACATTCATACTAACTTAATCACTATCTCAGTGAAGTATTGTACAATAAAATAATGGCATAGAGTATTGATGCTACTATAATAAAAAAGAGATAAATCAACAAGACACCCAACCCTCCACTCTGACAAGAACTGCTCCTTTTATTTTCATTTCTGCCTCATTTCTTATCACGCAATAACTAAACTGAATTGTCAGCAGACATAACACAGCATTCAGAAAAGAGTAAAATCATATGATCTGATGCACACGGATGGCATGGTGTCATTTTGGTTTTACTCAGTGCCCTGTCTTGCCTTGGGCAGTAGAGACAATATGCCAACCTCTAGCAGTTTCAAGTTCGTTGTTCGGCTTTCTTTTCCTGCCATTCCACTCACAACTTCTGATTTAGGCCAGGAATGAGACACAGCCTACACACCGATTCATATTTTGTAGCTAAAGCAGGGGAGGGATGGAAAGAAGAGAACAGCTCAGAGCTTATCTAGTTGATAGCAGGAACACAACACTTGGGGACCAAGTCAGAGAGGAGTACTCAGGAGTAGAAGTGTACAATGACATGAAAGCTGTAGGCCCTTTATATCACACAAAAAATTAAACGAAACCTGTGTGTTGAGGGTGAATTTAGGAGTCTCACAGTCTGAGGAAAATACTGCTCCGTGGTCTGGCGGTGCGACAGAAGATACTTCTGCATCACTTGTCAGAAGGCAGCAGGCTGAACAGGTTGTGACTGTGATGGGTATTGTCTTTCAGTATACTTCACTATCTAAGTATACTACTCATGTATACTTACTATCACGTCACTGATGCTAACCCTAATCCTCCAATGAAACATACTATACTATTTATCATAATGTGTGTGTGTGTGTGTGTGTGTGTGTGTGTGTGTGTGTGTGTGTGTAGTTCCAGGAGAGTGTGTCCATCTGATGAAAGGGCATGAACTCAATTTTACACATTACTTGGTAGTGTCACACATTAATTTCTAATGGCTTGTAATTTCTGGCCAGGAACACCACTGGTGTACAAAAGTTTACTTGCTAACTAGTTTACAAACAAAATTGAATGAAAATATCAAAATGTATTTTGCATGTTCAGATGGGCTTCACTGTGTGGAATGATTTATGTGCAGAATTTGACACCAGGCTGTTTTCACATTTTGTCTTGTAGCAACTGTGAATATTGTCTGTTGTGTTTGTCATTGTGTCTAATGTGATATTGATATCTGCCTGATGTTGCTGACACTGCTGAACTGAGCTAACCTACCGTGCTGTGCCAAAAAGCAAACTCATGTGGTCATTAATAAATGATTGATTGACTGATTGATCAATTAAATTGGCTATCGACATTTTTGATTAGAACATCAATGACTCTGTATAATGTGAAAAAGTATGGTTCAAAATAACAAGCCTAAATTGAACGCTGCAGTTCTCCTCAGCTCTACAAAGCATTTTAGTCTCACTTAGTCCCAATGTTTTGGTTTTCCAGGGCTCTCATCAACCTGGTTTCCAGCAGCACTCAGCACTCTGATAAAGCCACTCTACACTACTTGCACAGCACCAAACAGCAGACAGACAAAGCCAGAGACCAGATGATGCATACTGCAGCTAAAGAGACAGATATTTTTTGAAGGAGTTGGTGGAGACCAAAACAGAGCTAACAGAGTTAATAATATGAGCTTTATCTCTCTGCCAGGTTGATGGGACTGACATGATGCCCCAAGGCTTTCTTCAGAGACTTCCCCTAATGAGGGGCCAGCGAGTACGCATTCTGATACCTCAAATTGACCTATCCAACCTCAGCACAGGGTTATTATGGACTACAACCTTTAACTGTAACTCAATCAAACTCCACCAACTATATGCCCAGCTGAACCAGTCAACAAGCTCAACTATGATAGCGTTTACAGGTTGGACATTTCACAACCAGTTTTCTCCGAATGGATCAGAGGACATTGATGAAACTCAGCTGAGGGCGTACACAGACTAGAAAACATTGATTTTTCTAATTTAGGATGAAGTACTCAAGTGAGAAGCTCACTTACCTCACCTCCTCTGGTGTGTCCTTCTGCATTTTGTTTGATGCATTGAGCTGCTCCACTCAGTCTGTACTGAGATGGCACAGCAAATCAGGATTCATGATTCTGTTCAAGCAGGAGCTTTTATCACATTTGTGGTTGATTTTCCGGTGAAATGCTTAATTCTAAAACAACTGATGTGATGGAATTTGATAGCAGATTCTCCAAATTCATTTTACAAAATGTTAATATTGTTGCACCCTAAAAAACACTAAAAGATGCCTAAAATGTCTCTCAAAGCAGAAGCTACAATGACATAAAAGTGAACAAAATGATCATTTATTTTCCTGCTTGAAACATCCCCATCAAGCCTCTTCATTACTTGTACACTACCTCCTTTAAACTCTTCTATACACACTTCTCAAGTCTCTCTCTATATATGTATTTTTTTTTTTTTTTTACAGCTGATGATATTTTTCTATTCAATTAGAGTTTTTTTTTTCTTCTTGTCAGAAAATCTCATGTGCAGACCCAAACCAACAATGAATGTATCTACTAAAAAGTAATGTGTGTATCTAAAGCCTGATATATCTTATTTCTCTGTGCCATAGAGCTCCATTGTTGTACTATTGAAAAAAAGCCTAGTAACAAAATTTGGAGTTTGGGAAATTTGGGAAATTCACCAGGCGCGTCTCTATGACGTCACGTCTGCAGTGTGTTTTTGTTTTGTCCTTTATGTGGCTGCAAACCCCACCGGGCCGTTTCAAAGCGTTTAATCTGCCTGATTTGGTTGACTTGTTCAGATTTTCCTGATTTTGTTTTCTTGATATTTGTTGATTGATTTGTGTTGTTTCATTTTGAAAATTTACTAAATTCTCTACAAGGTTCCTGTGTCTGACTTCCTGTCTGGCTTGATCTGGTCTGTGCAGATGGATGCGTTGTCCATCAAAAATAAACTCAGCGCACATCTCCAGTGAACAGAGTAGAGGTACACTTCTGGGATGCTTCTGAAACTGAGACAGAATGCACTTGGTGGAATTGCAAGCATTGACTAGAATGGAAGTAATCTAATGCTGCCCTGAATGATACAAGAAATACATAAAATCTAATTAAGATGTAATGCCCTTTGTCATTTGAAATGTGTGTTTTCTGCTCTGCCTTGATCAGTCATGGATGGAAGAAACGGCCTCCTACAGCCATTCTTCCCTGCAATAACTCATTTGCTTTGAAAGAAATTAGTTATCCTGTTTAGACTCCAGTGTTCCACCCATCTCTGGACACAAAGGCTACATTTAACCGTGTTCACACCGTGTGTCATACAGCAGTTGAAAACTTTGGAAAGATTGTTGTGATTCAATTGATGCAAACCATTTCAAGATGCAATCACAACAGCAGTTACAATCAATGACAACAACAAACAACTGATTATAAAATTAAGGCAACTCACCTATGAAGTCTCATAGTAATCTTCTGATTGATAACAGCCTGACAAAAACAATCTGGTTACATTGGCAAAAGTCCAGATGATCCAATCCAGTAAGATATTAAGTCCTAAACACTATTAGAAGCTGTTTTATCATCTCAAATTAGCTGGTGATATGCTAATCTTCTGTGTCTTTTTCACTGTAACTCCAGTTGACATGTGGGCAATATGTTGGTCTCAAAATGGCTGCTGCACTCAAACTTTTTAATTGACACCTCACATAACCAAATAGGATCTTTCATGTCATGTCCACAGCCAACAATAGCCAATGTTTTCCTCATTCTGTTCTTTGGTGTAAAGATGGAGCCAAATGCAACTCATTTGGCAGATGACTGGCACTTTGAATAGCCAATGAAATTCAGAAAATGGGGATATGCTGCTCCAGTGAGTAATTTACATTTTAAACTTCAGTGTTATTTTTCAAACCAGACCAAAACCATGCATGCACTCTAAATAGTTCAAGAACAGCTTTAAATGTACTTTGGGTATGCCTTGGATAGGCATTTAGGCTAACTTTACAAGAATTCATGAAACTTGAAATGAACCTAAATTTCTCACTTAATGGTTTAATAATCTCTCTCTCTCTCTCTCTCTCTCTCTCTCTCACACACACACACACACACACACACACACACACACACACACACACACACACACACACACACACACACACTCTCTCTCCCCCTGCTAAAGCTGCCCATAGTTCTGAGTTTCTTTTTTATGACTGATCTACAGTCTGATACACACACACACACACACACACACACACACACACACACACACAGTAGTTTACTTAGAGTCAACCCACATACACTGTCCATATGCCAATACTTAATGCTGTACTAAATATGGCCCCAACATATCTTACTGTTTCCCTCTGTTTGAATAATTCTTGATTAAAAAAAAAAAAAAGTAGTGTCCAGCTGTTTCAGGACATTATCATGTCTTTTTTATATATAAAAACAAAATTTATTTTTGAGGTGTTTTTAAAGATTTACATATTTTCTAGGAACAATAAGATAAGATTTTATTGATCCCACACCGGAGAAATTAAGTCATCAATAGGGGTGGAGCTCAGAACAACAGACAAGTGGGGTAGATGATGGGCAAATTTTTACATGTATTTTTTGACCATATTAAAAGTACTGAATAACAACTGTGTTAAATCTCCACTATGTTACAGTCTCACAAAATGTCAGTTACTGGAATTTGGAAAAAAGCCTATGTGATGTTAGACGCAAAGACACAAGCTAATAGGAAAATTCAGCCACTTCAGGAAACTTAAAGAGAAGTTCTAGTTTATGAAACTAGTCTTATTTTTTAATTTATGTAATCCTGCCTATCAGTAATAATAACATTGCACCCACCAAGTTAGTTACTGAGATCTGGGTATGCAGCAACATTAAATTAAGATACAGAGTGTTCATTATTGAACTTCATCCAGGCTTTTATGTGTGGAAGTGGCTGGTTTTGTCATGCAATCATGTTTTGTTTCTGTGGTTTAATATCATTAGTTCATTAAACTATGTAAATACTGAGAAACATTTTGAATGTTGCTTTTTTCGTTCTTCTTCTTCTTTTAGTTTTTGTACCTCTTTCATACATCTATGAACTGAACCTTGTAACTACACTTGTATATTCACACTGTTTGAGTGATGCTGTCTTTTTTTCTTCTAATTTGGTTTTTATTGTATATCATTTTCAGACAAATATTTGTGGCTGTATTCAAGTAAGTATTCCAATATATTGTCTCCTTTTTTAATTCTATCATATGGAGAACTTTATAACCAAACAGAGTCCTCTGTGTTAGTCAGTATGTATTTTCAAACAAAAAATAAACTTTTGCTTAAATGCTCTGACTACCTTTATTATGTCTCAAAAAGGGTAAAAATGGTTAAAAATATTATTGAAGTACTTGCATTCTTACACAGCGTTTTGCCAAATCCTTGCAAATGTTTTAAAACTCTACCATTAAATACAAAATTCAAACACCACAGCAAGTTTGTGTAAGTACTATCAAGACTGTTCAAAAACTCGTATGAGAACATTGTTTGACTGATGGCCCCATCAGTTTGTTCTGAGGGGTCAAACAACTGTGTGGTGCCCAGGAAAAAAATTGGGGTGGAGGGGGTCCAAGGGAGGTTGAATTACTTTTGGAGATTTTTTTATTTATTTTTTTAGGTGATGATTTAATGTATTCTATAAGGTATATAGATACAACCCTAATTCCAAAACAGTTGGGACGCTGTGTAAAACATAAATAAAAACAGAATGCAATCATTTGCAAATGAACTATGTTCTCAAGCTCATGTAGTAATATCCCTTATACAATCATGTGTTCACAAAGTGCTGAACCACCAAGCACATACAGCCAGAAACCAGTTTACATATCCTCCCTCCTCAGTTGACAGTTAATCCTTTAACTGAGTTACATATGCATCAAGACATTTGATCAGAAAAATGTATAAATTCATAATAAAGCAATTCTGACTGCTAGGCAATTCCATTTTTCTAACCTCATAAATTTAAACATAAGTCTGGTTTTCAGGCTAATTATATTATATATTCACAAAGTTAATCACAAAATTCTTTTAAATATACTGTTACAGTATATGAACCAGTATGGCCTCTCAGGTCCTCAGGGCACAAGTCTGTCAATTTGTGTTGTGTTATGTTTGTCTGTTATGTTTTTATTTTGTTTTGTCTTTTTTTGTTCTCATTTTCCTAATGTACCAAGCAGTACCTTTGCATGTCTAGTTTGCTTTTTTTCCTTGCTATCCAGCCCATTGTTTTTCTTGTGGAAACTTGGCGAAAATAAACCTTCTGATTCTGATTGTGATTTGGAATGTGAGGGTGTTAGGGTGGGCAGTCTGCCTCCCCTCTCCTTGTGTTTCTGTTTTCCTTTTTCCCTGTGTGTTGTTTGTCTCTCCCTGTCTGTGGGTGGGTGTGTCACAGGTCACGCCTACTACTTATCACCTGAGCACACCTGAGACTCATCAGCCAATTAAGACTCACCTGCTCATCAGTATTTAAACCCCTGTTCTACACCCAGTATTTGTCGATTCATCCCTTGTGAAAGTGGTAACAGTCTCAGAATTTGGTGTGTGTTCAGCTGCTTACCTGCCTTAGGCCACGTTTACATGGAAACAATCTGAACAGAAAACGCAAAAGTGGCGTTGCGTTCTCACTTTTTATTCCGCGTTTAGACAAGCGTTTTTTGGGATTCAGATTAATTTCCAGCCTTGCTGGCTATGTTTAAATTTGTCAGTCGTGAGTACAAGCCTGGACTCTTTAGTGTCCTACCTTGGAAAAAACATGACAGATGGCTGGTGTTGATGAATATGGTTGGTATCCATAGGGTACATCTGCCAAAAAACAAAACAAAACAAGAAAAACAAAGTGGGAACCCTCTTATCTAACTCGATATTTTCATACTTTCATTACCTTGCCGTATGCTGGTTTTAACTCACTCCCAGATCTGCAACATTTGTCTGAATTTGGAGAACTCAATATTGAGTGCAGAATTTCTATTTAATTCATCCAAATATAGTCAGTGTTGTCATCTGCATGCAGTAGTATTTGTCATAATGACTAATGATGCCCAATGGAAAAATGTATTAAAAAAAAACAGAAAAGGACCTAAAATGCCTCTGTGGGTTCTTTTTTATCGATAAAGTGTTTATTATACAAAATCACCTAACCTGAATACTTTTTTCCCAACAAGCATAATGAAACCAATCAAGCAGGACAAAGAGTGACACACAAATTCCTTAAGTCTGATCACACAGATCAGGAGAAAAGTGCCAATATTTTAGTAAATCTGTGTGGGACTGTTTTGCAAGAAGATCTGAGATAAGAAGTTGTCATATAAATTTACAAGGAATAGACACAATTCTTTCCTCTGCAAGTGTTTTGAAGCTCTGAATTAAGAGTTCCTCAAGGCATTCTGGGTTACTTTTGCTCTGAAAATGGTTTGCAACTACCCAGTCAAAAACTCACAAAACTAGCCTGTGGCAAAACATGGCATGAGTCTCAGCAGGAGCATATCTCTGCTGCAGCATCAAAACGATGTAGGTCTGCAGGGAAACTCTGCCGCAAACTGGCAAAGTGCCACCTCTGTTCATGTCTGTCTGAGCCCAGCAGTAAACAATTTGTCTAAGATCTTTCATGTCAAGTAAATCCTCCAGTGAGTCAGCCCTCCAACCAGCAGGAGCTGAGAGGGAGAGAGTGGATTGCAGTGCTGACCTGTCACAAACCCCCGGCTGCCTCGGGTTATGCTGATGTAAGTGAAGAAGCCCATGTTTCATTTTCAGAGTTGCTTGGTACTGTGTCCCAGGGGAGGACACATGAGACCATGGTCAGGGTGCAGGAGGAGTAGATGTTTCTCAAGATTCAACAATTATCAGCAGTATGTGAGAGTCACCACTACAATGTCCCTGAAATCTATTTTTGCTAATTATGGTTTATTTTCTGTGGGTGTGTGATTTTGTGTATACATACACAGCTCAACTGTCTGCACACAGCTAGAGTGAGTCCAGCAGGTCAAAGAAGTAGGAAGTAAGTCTGTAAACTGTGATGTTACAACAGCGTAATAACATTAGTAATTTTAACTATTCACCTTAATTTCCAAACAAATCTGACAACCCAGAGGTTTCTTTCCAACCTGTTTCCAGACTGATAGTCTGACTGCCTGTGTCATAATCTTGTTTATCTTGTAAGCAATGTCACCATACTCTCAGATCTCAGCATTTAACTTTGTAAGAACAACGTTACAATTACTGACAGGAATGATGGTAAACCAACAAAAATAAGACTCAAATTGTAGTAAAGTCGATTATCCATTAGATTAAAATCTTGTATCTTCATTTTAAGGGATTTTCTTAAAGGTGTGCAGTTAATGAAGCACTCACATTGTGTAGGGAAATTTTAACTGAAAACACAAGTACTGCGCTCATCTCACAATGAATGTGATCCTGAGTCTGTATGGTGACCAGTAAGAATAAGAAATCACAACATTTATAGGGAGTAATTGTGGATTAAGCTTGAAGCCACATTTACCACTGCTGACTCCACAACACATGAACATGAACAAGGACAGTCATTAATAATACCAGCTGATGGATTATAAATCTGCCACAGTTCTCCATGGACCTGAAATGCCTCCATAAATCTGGGATATTAGTAATATTTCAAATGTCCATGACAGGATTGTCAGGCTAGATGACGTTTGTGTTGATTCATCAAAATTCTACGTCTGTGTATTCTTTTTTTCTTTGAATGTCACACTTGCAATATGAAACTCTTCTAAATGAGTAAATCAGTAGGTTTTTGGAGTTTGAGAGAGGGAGAGTGAAAGAAAGGGTCACTGACATGAAGGTTTGTTCTTGTTTGTGATATTGATGTCTCATTTATTTTATTATTAAAAGAAAAGTCTGTTCTGATGAAATGTTGAACTAATTTCTATGTCTTCCTGCTTTTGTGTGGAATTTCAATACCTAATATCAGCTGTCACAGCATTGGAAGTAGAAAGTTTTTCACATTTCAGAAGCTTTACTGAACAAATTAAACCTATTTGCTGAAGATTTTGGAAATGGTTTTAGATCTGAACAACTGTGGTGAATTCATTAGTGAGGAGTAAATCTTTTCAGGTTTTCTGTATGTAATTTAATAATTTAATTTTAGATTCCTATGACATACCTGTTATAAAATGTAGCAAAATTTTTAATTGTAATATATACACATGCATAACAGCACACCATGAGCCTAAATTGTCTGCTTGGTTCATGTAATTGTTTACTTTTTAGATTTTCCCAAAGTCAAACATATTCCCATCCCAAATCAGAACCATCTGAAAATCCAACCAGGCCTTTACATTGTATATTGTCCAAAGTCAATACTGATTATTTTATACATGACAGTTATGGAGTATATGACAGACATCCATGGTTTGCTCTTGAATTTGGACTTAAACACAACAGCAGTTGCAAGTGTTGAAATAACAGCTAGGACGCCTTGAGGCAAAAATAAGCTGATGGGCCCCTCTTCACCCATGAGTACCTCCTGTGTTCAATGTGCAATACTACCTGTTAGTTAGAAAAAAGCAAGCTTATAGACTGCTGTAACCTGCTCCTCATCTCTGCTTAAGGTTGGAGGCTCCAAGCCACATTAACCATTATCGGTATCATATCACACCTGCATCTCCGACTAAACTGTTGGTGGTTGAGCTGCATTGAGGATAACATGTAGGCACCAGGTTTTAAGAAGGAAAAAGAATGCAAGGAATAAAAAGAGATAATATCCATGGTTCTGCTGCTATATTTTGATCCTTTGAAAAAAAAAAAAAAAAAAGGCCATTCTGAGTCCAGAAATGTTAAAGGACTGTGATACTAAATTGATGGAGAACTCTTTTAAATAATAAAAATAATTTCAAAATAAAAAATAATATCACTACTGACTTCTAGATGAGGTGTTAACCTGGTGGCAAGCCACTGTACACATATCCTTCACAGTCTTTTTACTGCACTGTACAACCCTCAGATTATATCTACCTGTCACCCCAGGTGTGGTGCTTGGTCCTGAATGGTGGAGACATTAGATTGGTATTAGAGGAGCAGAGGCTATGAGAAGGAAAGTGGTTGTGGAGCAGGTTGGTAAGGTAGGAGGCAGCCTGGTTATGAAGGGCTTTGTGAGTGAGGAGAAGCACTTTGAATTGGATACTTTGTGAGACAAGGAGTCAGTGGAAGTTCTGGAGGACAGCAGTGATGCTCATGGGAGCAAAAGTGGGTGAGCAGATGACCAGCAAATGTCTGGATGTATTGGAGTTTATTTAGGAGTTTGGATGATATGCCATAAAGGATGCTGTTCCACTAATCAATTCTGGGTGTGATGAAGGCATGGATCAAATATTTCAGCAGCAGAGAAGGAGATTGATGGGCAGAGACGAGCTATATTTTTTAGGTGGTAAAAGGCAGTTCTGGTGATTTCATTGATGTGGCGTTTGAGGGAGAGGTTTATGTCTAAAATAACTCATAGGTTGTGGATATGTGGGGAGGGAGACAGAGTGGGGTTATTGATGATGTGGCAGAAGTCCTGAGTGGTTTTGGTGAGGGATTTGGGAGTGATGGTGATCATGTGTGATGTATCACAGTTACTTAGTTTTAGGAAATTGGTTGACATCCATGATTTAATTTCAATGAGACAGTTGGTCAGAGTGGAGTGACTTGTAGTGGTGATGGATTCAGTGGAAATGTAGAGCTGGATGTTGTCAGCATAGCAGTGGAAGGGGAGACCACAACGACATATGATGTTACCAACAGGGAGCATGTAGAGGATGAACAAGAGGGCCGAGCACTGAACCCTGGGGGATACCTTGGGACAGTGGAATGGTGGAGGAGGTGCAGTTGTAGATGTTGATGAAATGTTTATGAGATATGACCTTGGCCAGAAAAGGGTGGTTTTGGTAATGTTGAGGGAGGATTCAAGGCAACCCTGGCATCAAACTTGAATCACTAAATGTAGATTACAAATGGTTAACTCAGGGATATATCAGTATAAATATGCATGATGTTCAGCTGTTCAGTAAAACAGATTGTCAACCCTTGTGAGATGGTAACTTTGAGCTTTTACCTGCTGTTCTTGCCCCAGTGATCACCAGCTCTCCGCTCTGCCTTCTCTCTCTGGCCTCTTCACAGCATCATTTGTACTCGATCAGCATTCCTGGCCCAGGTCCCAGGGGTGGTGGTGAGGATATTGTAACTGAGGGGAGGGGGTCTGAGAGGAGTGACCAGCAAGGCCCCAAGTGAAGGGCCTATCAGTCACAGTGCAGTGGAGCTGCCCTATGAATCTCATTACTGGCTGCCTGTTGGGCTCAGCTTGTGCTTGGATGGGCAGGGTGAAAACTGTACTATTTTTGCCCTGATATTAACTTTTCAGCCAACTCTACTTCTCAGGCTGTTTTCAAATTCCTCATCCTTATACAAAGAGAAAATCCTAGCCTGTCCACGGCCCTAACACCAAAGCATCTCTAAAATAAATCCAAACATAACCATCTGACTGCTTTGTCTTTCTGTAAGCAGTGCACAGTCTGGAAGGCAGAACTGCCTGGTAGCCTGATGTGAGGAGAGAAAAGACTTCAAAGACAATAGGATATGTGTCTTACTCAACTGAGTTGCATGGCCTCCATTACTCTAACTACTGATGGGAAGTTCAGGTCCATTTATGGGCCAGGTTTACTACCTTCACTCACGTCTTAAATGACCCTCAATAGAAGTAGAAGAGAGCAAAACACATTTTAAGGAGGGAAAATTGCAACAGGCTTGTGGTTTCAGACAAGAAAGAAAAGAGTAACAACAAGAAAAATGTCAGAACTTGAAGACTTGCTACATTTAAAGTGAAAATGTAGAAAATTGAGGAAGGAATCTGGTCATATCCTCTATTTTTCTTGTCAGAAAATCTAATGAAACAATCAAACACATAAATTAATGTATCGTACTAAGAGGTATTGTTTGTCTAATCAAAGGCTCATGATGTATATTTTGTGTCTATGACATATATGCTGTCCAAAAACTATTAACCCTGCAATTAATACATTTTATTCAACAAAGACGCTTTTATTGCTTCAACTATTTTTTAACCATTTCTGGTGTCAAAATTGAATTGTTAAAAGTAAGTGATTTTCTTCAAAAGTTTTTTTTTACATGATGTCAGGTAACTTCCATTTGGTCATTTTGTGTTTTGCCATTGTGTCACACTGTTGTGTCATGGAAACTATGTATGAATTAACAAAGACTTTTTAATGCAGAATTTTTGGAGGTGGAATTGGACCAGTTTTTTCTTGGCTGTTTTGTGTCTAATCAGTGATATGGATTATTATTATACCAATTACATTATAAAAATGCAAATTTATTTAATAATGGATAATTTGGGAATGTTACGTTACGTTAATACTTATATATCTTATTAGTGCCACTCTCAGGACTTCAGGGGCAGAGGCTATTCCTTGTGGAGTTTGGTGAGTCTCACTGCTGTGTTAATAATTCACTTTTGCATGTTGATATAGCAGGAAAAAAAAAAAAAAAACAAGATGTAAAGTTCTCATGAGATGTGAGCTCTGTTGCTCCTGTTAGGGTGGAACACTTTGATGCCCCATAGTCTGACATCCATTAGCTCCCATAAGAGGACAGATTTTTTAAATTATAATCTGTATGTGGTGTAGTCCTTGTCTTATTCATCCCCAGCCGTCTGCAAACCTCACGGAAGACCCGAGACTCGAAGTTCCGCCCCTGGTCACTGTGGAGTTCAGCAGGGACCCCAAAGCGAGTGAACATCTCCGCCACCAGCTTCTCTGCTGTTGTGGTGGCACTCTGATCCGGCACTGCATATGCCTCAGGCCACTTTGTGAAGTAATCCATGGCCACCAGGATGTAGCGGTTGCCAGAGTCGGTGACCGGGAAGGGTCCCAAGATGTCCGCCCCTACCCACTCCATCAGGGCCCCCACCAAGTACTGCTGCAGTAGAGCTTGAGAGCGCTGGCTCGGTCCCTTCTGGGCAGTACAGGAGTCACAGCAGTGCACATGTAGCTCCACATCTTGTCGACAGCCAGGCCAGTAGAATCGCTCCCTGAGGCGGCAGAGGGTCTTGGTATTCCCATAGTGCCCCGCCCCCACCGAGCCATGGACCAGCTGGAGGACTTGGGGCCAGAGAACTGGAGGCACCAACAGCTGCAGGCGGTCCTTCCCTTGGCCAGGAACTTACCACTTCCGGTACAACAACCCGTTGCAGACTTCAACATTACCCCACTGGGAGTAGTAGGGTTTTACCTCAGGGCCCTGTGCAGACACTTCTGTCCACTCTGGGCACTGCCCCTTCTCCAACCAGCCTCTCACCATTGCCAGGGTCCCATCTGCTTCCTGCTGTTGCTTCAACTGCGGCTTGGTCAAATGGAGCCATGACTCCTGGTTGCTGGCAGTTTGGACAGCTGCCACTGTTGGCATTACCTGATCTCGTTCCTCTTGCCGCTGGCAATAGCGGTACTCCATGGCCATGCAGGGGCGTCGAGAGAGTGCATTGGCATTGCCATGATGTCGCCCTGCCCAATGTTGGAACTTGAAGTCATAACGCTGCAGGATCTCCAGCCATTGAGCTCCCAGTCCCTCTGGTTGCTTGAAGTTTAGCAGCCAGGTGAGGGATGCATGGTCCGTGCGGATGATGAAACGGCTGCCGTGGAGATACGGGTGGAAGTGCCGAACTGCCAGGACCACTGCCAGCAGCTCACGTCGAGTCACACAGTAGTTCCTCTCTGCCCGACTCAAAGCACAACTGAAATATCCCACAGCACATTCCCTGCCTCTCTTCTGCTGTAACAGGACAGCTCCGACCCCCACATTGCTGGCATCCGTGTCCACGGTGAAGTGGTGCTGGGCATCATGGTATGCCAAGACTGGAGCTTCAGTGAGGTTCGCCTTGAGTCAGTTGAAGGCTGCTGCGCAGGTGTTGTCCCAGCTGTATGGTTGGCCCTTGTCGGTCAGGTGGTTGAGTGGGCTGGCGATGGCGGCGAAGTTGTGAATGAAGCGGCGGTAGTATGACACCAGACCCAGGAAACTCCGCAGCTCACTGACATTGGTGGTGGCTGGCAGTTTGCCTGCAGTCTTTGTCTCTGGCAGCAAAGATGTCCTCACAACCATCAAGGAGGCATTTCAACTGCTGGCGCAGCTGTGGGTTGAGGCCATCACAACTACGTTGCCATAAGTCGTGCACCACCTTGATTGTCGCAGCCGAGGGAAGAGTGGACGACTTGGCAGGTGGGGCTGGGTTGGGCTGTGGCAATACAGGGCTACTGGCGTCTGGGGGGGCAGAGGGGCCAGGCACCTGCTGGACTGCAGCTGCTTGGTGGTTGGTGCGTTGGTCTCTGTGCCTGTTCTTCTTCTAGCACCTGACTGGAGTGCGATGGTCTCTGCACCAATGGTGATGGTCCTCCTCGCCATGTTGACACAGGCTCACCCCCGGGTCAGCAGGTCCAGGCCAATGATGCATGGGTCCTGGATGTTGGCGAGCCAGAACTTGTGCACCAGCTCAGGCTCTCCAGCCTGGATACGCAGTGGCTTCCTCCCCCTCATGCCAGCCTTTTCCCCTGTAACCGTTGTCAGCTGGGTGCTGGTTAATGTCTATGCATGCATGTGTTCTGACTAAAACAAGGAAGAGAGATCATATTTCTTCAATATTAGTAACTCTGCACTGGCTCCCTGTAAAATCCAGAATAGAATTTATAATCCTTCTCCTTACTTACAAAGCCCTAAATGGTCAGTCACCATCTTATCTTTGAGAGCTTAGAGTACCTTATTACCCCACTAGAAAACCGTGTTCCCAAAATGCAGGCTTACTTATGGTTCCTAAGGTCTCTACATTTAAGAGTAGGCTTAAAACTTTCCTTTTTGATAAAGCTTATAGTTAGGGCTGGCTCAGGCTTGCCTTTGACTAGCCCTTAGTTATGCTGCTATAGGATTAGACTATTGGGGGACTTCCAATAGTACACCAAGCTTCTCTGTTCTTCTCTCCCTTTCCACCTGCATGCTTTCATGCCCTACCAAAGCATGTTACTAACAGCTTCTTCCCTGGAGTCTTTGTGCTTTCTTGTCTCACAGGTTCCCCCTGGATAGTGGTTGGACCTGGATTGTGGATTATAGCTACATCTTCTGCCATGGTCCTGCCTGACTTTCACTGCAACTGCTACTACTACATAAATACCAGCAAGACAAAGAAGATGGTGATAGATTTCCACAGGAAGGTGCCACAGACTTCACCAGTGAGCATCCAGGGTTTGGACAATACCTGGGTGCTCACCTCAAAAATAAACTGGACTAACACAGATGTCCTGTACAAGAAGGGCCAAAGTCATCTCCATTTGCTGAGAAGACTGACGTCCTTCAGAGTGTGCAGGACACTGTTAAGAACATTTTATGACACTTTAGTGGCATCTACAATCTTCTATGCAGTGGTCTATTGGGACTGTGGGAGCTTTGACAGGGACAGAAAAAGACTGAACTGTTCATGAGGGTTGGCTCTGTCCTGGACTGCCCTCTGGACACCTGGAGATGGATGAGAGGAAGATGTTAGTCAAGCTGACATCAATCAAGGACAACCCCTCTCACCACCTACATGGGACAGTGGGGAAGGAATTGCAGGTCCTTAATTCCAACAGCTGTCAGACTGTACAAGTCCAACATCATTTAACATAGCTCTGTGTTGATGTTCTTTTGCATCACAACACCACAAAGCTACTTTTTGAACTCTGGGAGTGGTTATCATACTGCTAAAGTACCAGAAGAAGAAGTCTTGGTCCTCTGGTTACCTGTCCCCGTCGGTCGGGACTGCACTTGGGTCTTTCTGGTACCCGTTACAAATTTTAAAAAAGAGGTTCAAAATATGTTTCCATTACATTAGCACATGCCTTTTTTAAGTTAGCAAGAAGTGAAATTCACTGAACAAGGAGTGTCAAAACTGTCAATAACTAGCCATTGCTGGAGACCTTCTTGACTGGACTCCATAGTAGTAGCTGCTGCACCCAGGAACCTCTTAACGACAGACTCTGGGATATCCTTCCCTGAAGTGACATATGGTTTCTGTGTTAGTGATGGACTCTCTCATTGTTCTCCCTCTCAGTTGTTCAACTAGTGAAGTCTGACAACAGACTTTTTCAGAAGATGGACATCTTGGTTGTTTGTGTAGGCAATCACAGGCAGACATACAGTCAGCATGGATTGGATAAGATAACTTTTGAAAGACTTGCCATTAGTCAGTCGACACAAAACCTTCAAAAGTTCAACATGTTATAATGATATTCTAATGTACGTGTAATGTGCTCCTCTAGATCAGTCTTGAACTTACTTGGCTGGTAAAAGTAAAGAAAGCAAAACTTGCACGTTATAGGCAAAGTTACACTGGAGCACATGGCAACAGAAAAAGAACAAAGGCATTGTTGTCACAAGATGTGGAAAAAGAGCGGAACTAAGGAAAAAGAGTAATCAAGAGAAAGTGTCAGCTGTTGTATGGTGTGTTGTGGGGGGGTAATGGTTGTTACAGCTCATAAGTGTTTGTCTCTCCCCTCTCTTTGTCTCTTAGTCCTTCTAGCTGTAAGTGTATGTTGTGCTGTAACTGCTTGAGTGTTTAGGTGAGAGAAAGATTCACACCATAGTGATACTTTCAGTTCTTTTTGATGTAGCTTTCTCTGGGGAGGTAAACAGTCAATATCAATCAGAGGTCAGGTCTCATTGCTTTTCCACTGTAGAAGAGCAACACATGGCTGCTAAAAAGGTAGTCTCTCCTGGGAGTGGATAACTCCTCCACCCTGTTCAGTGTTTGTGTCATAGTTTTGTGGTGAGGGAGTTGAAAGGAGATAAACAAACTAGATGTATCCACTGTAATCTTTTCAATGGCATGTCAACAATGCTGAGCTGTGGCTGCCACATACACATATATGGTTGTTTGTGCAACAGAGTCCCTAAAAATCTGGCCACCTCAGATTGAGAGCAATAAAACATCATACGACTGAAACTGCTCTACAAAGATAATTCTTAAGGTTCATGCTCCTGCTTCTCTACAAGCCATTGCTGCTCTGCAGCATGACATCATCTTAATGAAGAAATGTACATTTTTGAATGAATGGTATATTGAACTTAAACCCTACACTCTATCCATTTTATTGATGCCACATAGCATTCACAATGAAACTTACAATTACACAGGTTTGTACCTATGCTGAAGAGAAGTATAAACACCTGTAACAAATATAAAGACTTTTTCATTTCCTTTTTCAGTAGTTGGAACAAAAGATTTAAGACTTTTTCTGTGGCACAAAGTGCCCTCCACTTGGCATGCTGACTGCAGGAATATCCACCAGAGCCGTTGTTCATGATTTGAATGCTAATTTCACTATCATAAGTTATCTTTTAAGTCCTTTCTGAGAATCTGGCCTCACAACAGCAGTCTGCATGTAACCACACCAGCCCAGGACCTCCACATCCGGCCTCTTCACCTGTAAGGTCATTTGAGATCAACCATCCAGACGACAATTGGTTTACACAACTAAAGATATTTCTTCACAAATTGACCACACTGCAGTTTGTCACCATAAGTGGGCAAATGCTCACCTTCAATGGTGTCTGGCTCTTGGCAGAAATGTTCTCTTCACAGAGTCCCAGTTTTCACTGTACCAGCCTGTACAGGGGTTTGCTAATGTCAGCGTGGTGAACAGAGTGGCATGGTGGCAGTGGGGTTAGGGTATAGGCAGGCATAATAGTTTTATTTCGACTCGTGAAAAATGGGAGAGAGAAAACAAGTGTTACATTACATTTCTATTTCAAATTCCTTGAAATCTTGCATGCAAGCATTCTTGTTTGTGAGCCTTTTTCAAGGAGGTTCATACCATGGGTAGTTTCCATGGAGATAATGCCCGAGGTCATGGCATTTAGTAAATCTGTTTACCATTAAAATGGGCTAATAATTATTGACCTTTATGTTGGCCTTACTCCTATTTGATTTACCAGACATTAATTGTCTCCAGATGTATGAAGACTCCAAACCTCCATGCACTGAAAACAAAATAGTGTACATGATCATTTCTATATACTAAATATACAGGATGTTTCAGGGCTCACATGCAAATGACTGACGATGGTGATGAAACATTTCAATTTAAAATAATGAATTATTTGCATTGTGTATATTTTGTTGTTCTCTCAATCAGATACTTCACCAAACTGTTTAAAGAAGTTGTTCAATATTTCCAGAGAAAAAATATTACTATTAGTTTCCTACACCACTGTATCTTTATTTAATCACATCATCTCATTGAGATCTTTTGGAAGAGAGATCTGAGTACAGCAATGAGAAAGAAAAACAAACCAAAGCACATGTACAGTGGATAGAAAATGAATACACTCCCTGGATCCTTTTACATCTTGATGTGTTGCAGTCTGTAAATTTCATATATTAAATAAATAAGAATATAGCATACCATTTGAATGCAGTGACATCATTTTAATCTGAAAAAAGAATGCAACTGAAGAAAACTGAAATTTCCTATTTTCTCCTACTCCTTTCTCTGATTCTTGCCCAACTTCTCTTTGCAGAACTGTTCAAGCTGGGAGAAGTTTCTTGGCCCACAATAGCTTCAGCTTTGTGCTTTTGGTCATTGTCCTGTTGGAATATGAATTTCTGACCCATTTTCAGTCTTTTGGCAGACCTCTTCCATTTTATTTGACCCCATCAATCTTTCCTTCAATTCTGACAAGTTCCTCAGACCCCTTTGGATGACAAATGGCTATAATGGCTATGGCTACAGTTGCTAGATGTGGTCAGTGAGCATAAGTTTTGGTATGGTTTCAATACAGGCATTACCAAATGAGGAACCCTCCCAAGACTCCTGGAAGGTGCACACAGTCACTGCACCTGACGACTTGAAATTGAAATCTACATTTCTATTTGTGTGCAGATTAAACCAATTTATATAAGTGAGCTTTAGAAGTGATCTAAGATTTTTCTCACTTAAAGGAGCCAGGCTAGCTGTTTCCCCTTCTTCCTGTCCAGTCCCTCCAGAATGTATACTAACCTAAATGGAAAGTTTCCTGACTCTAGCCTCACCCTCAAATGACAGATATGAGAATGCTATCAACCTTGTCATTTTACTCTCAGTAAAAAATCAAATTATGATATTTTCCAAACTGTTTACCTGCAATGTTACCCAAATAAAGAAAAGAAAAAAAAAAAGACATACAGGGCCATAGACCATATTTCCCTCTGGCACCAGGCTCAGGTTGGGATGTAATTTAGCTTACACCTACTGTCTTGCTGTTTCACCTGCCATCAGAAATGTTCTGGTTAGGTCAATAGCGTTATGTGACATCATGCTCACTGCATCACATACTGTATATCTTTGTTCATATTCAGTTCAGATGTATGTTGATACATCAGAATTAATTTATGCGTTTCGTATTGTATCTTTGCAACACTATCAAATGGTAACCTGATTAATTTGCTTTTAACTTTTAACAGCTAGGAAGCTGCTGAATAGTAATGTTAGCTGTTGTCTAACAGTAACTAATAGGTCTTCAAATATGTTGTTTTACCTTGAAATATGGCTGATGTCCCTCTGGATTTTCACTATCCATTGTCTTATTAGTTGCTGATCAATCGGAAAGTGGTGAAATGATAATGTTTTGTCAGATTCCTTATATTCATACCATGTACAAGCCAGAACACAGCAGAGAAATGTTATACTTTGAGTATAGCATTTGAGATTCCCACTCTAAGCATGACATCAGAGGAAAATGGCTACCATGGTCTATCCGCCAACCTAACCTCCACAGCCTTACTTTCCAACTCCTAGTATAATGGCTGAGATGACAAATGTGCACAAAGACCTACTTAGTGCAGGAGCTTTGTGAAGTCAGAGTTCCTTTGGTGTGAGGAAGACAGTATGTAGCGCCTTGACACAATTTTCAGAGACAGCTGTCAGTAACAAAACCCTCAACCCACAGGTTCTAGTGAGTAGCTAGGTTTTACAATAAACATTACTAAGTCTCGTCAGTGGTAAGGGGATATGGAATATTGGACAGAGCATTGAGCTCGCTCTGATTATTAGAGCATTGGAGTTTTGTTGTTAACATTTACTGAAAGGTCACCAAATGTCTTATGGCAACATGTGTTCACATGACTTTCTTCTCAAATGCCCTCTGGCAACCTCACATAAATCCTCTGCTAGCTATCAGCCCATGGCCTCTTCAAAGCACTGCAAGATTGTGAAATTGGGTAGATTACTGAATCATGCTTCCTTGCATACATTGTAAAAAACAAACAAACAAACAAACAAACAAACAAACAAACAAACAAACAAACAAACAAACAAACAAACATCTGTGACCATGAACATTTAGAGACTCAATACATAATGATGGTAAATTATATTAACATCCTCAATTCTATAGAAGATCTGGTGGGCTGACACAAGTATTAGCCTTTTTTCAAGTATGTAAGATAGAATCTGAACCCATCTTTCCCCCTTCTCCATTCATATCTCCAACCCCCTCCCTAAGTGCATATTTCCATCCCCAGCTGCTCTATCTCAGTCAAAACCCATCTGGGGTCAGTAATCAGACCAATACAGGGGAAGGAGGATGATTGTGGTTGCAGCAGATGTAACTGAGAGTCATTTCTGCTTCTCATAGCGTCCTCCCCCCTTTTTCCCCCAATGGCTAACAAGTTCCCTGTGCTCTTAATATGAGCTGACACATCATAATGACAGAAAGAAGCCTTTCTTGTCCTGTGTCATGCACTGAGAGATTGGATCTCTCTTTGCGACACAGCAATTTTCTCTAGCGAGAATACATTTGTGGGTGGTGAATGTTAGGTTCAGCCAAGGTTACATGGATAGCAAAAAATCAACACCCCTCCCAGCAGACTCACCACTCTGGAAAATGTTTTGAATGATATTCTATCAGTCTGAGGTAAATTTTCTCTTCTCCTGTGGTGTTATTTCTGTGAACACCAGCAAACTTCAGAAATTTTAATCACACTCAAATTCTGTTTTTCTTATTGTCCTCCTGCTCTACACCCAGTTAGTTATCAGCTATCACAAACAAGGACTGTTGCGAGGATCAGTGTATTTTGTAAGTGAAATATAACATTAGGATGTATATGTCAGTCATATACATACATACATACATACATACACACACACACACACACACACACACACACACACATATATATATACATACACATATACACACATACACACACACACACACACACACACACACACACATATATATATATATACACCAGAATAGCCTGATATGGGGCCCCAGGTCAAAACTAAGCTGCTGGGCTCCTAACTGTGGGCTCTCTCTGTCTCTGAGCATTGTCTATGATATTCCTAGACTGGAATAGAACATTGTGCCTTGCCGATTTGCTGTCTGGAAAATTTATTATGAACTAATTAATCTGGGAACATGCTACATGTAAACATGACAATGAAATATTAATTAAAAACAGATTTTGAAAAAGGGCTTCAAGATCAAGTAATAAAGAGAACCTAATTGTATGCCTTATCAGGCCAGGTGATTGTATTTTAGTGATGTGTAATCCAAACAACAATTACATTGCTCAAATTACCACACAATAGTTGGCACACAGTGACCCTGGGACTTGGGGGGCCTCTGGCAGGTCGGGGGCTATACTTCAGTCCAGATTAACATATCTCAGCATCTAGGGGCCAAACTTTGGTATGGATATTTTAACTGGATAATTCCTAGTGAATTCTCCAACTATGCTAATGTCACATTACAAGTAAATGACAACTACACTTTATTTTCTCTAAGCTGTGCATAAAGTGCAAGGTAATTTCAGAAAGAAATTTAAAGGAATCTAACACTGGAAAAGCCTAGAGGCTGTTAAAGTCAGGCATTTGTCATTTGTGTTTGGCTTTGTAGTTTTGCATCAACACTACCCTCTTGTGACCAGATAGCAGGCCTCTTATAAAATGTATACAGCACATCTGCAGCATCTTGTGGCTGTGAGAGGCACTGCCTCACTGTATGCAACTCACTGTGACCTGCTAGACCATATATGACCATAACACTGTATTCAGTAGATAAACTCTGAGCAGACACAACATCAGCATACAGTCTATGTGCACACGGAGGAGTTCAGGTCTTAACATAACTGTGGTATATATTTTTATTATAAGTGTATTCATATTATTGTAATTATGGATGAAAAAGAAATGCATGTTTTTGCACTTGGTCACCAGGTCAGATTTTAAATTGTAAAAATAAAAGTAAGCAATATAAGCACTCTAAAAAATACACATAATCAAGCAACCACAATAAAAAAGAGGATTCCTCCAAAACTAACATCTTGACTAAAAACAAACAAACATTTGCTGCAGTTCTATCATCACCCAGTTAAAGTAACACTATTCATTTGGACACATGAACTACAGCATATGCAATGGTGGTAACTGATTGTATCTAATAACCAGATGTGCAGTGTTATTCAGTAAACACATTGCTTGTAGTGGGAGATCAAGGTACATTTAATAACACTAGTCTTCTGGTTATAAGATATATCTAGACTCCCTTTGACTCTTAAACACAGACCTCAGGTCTGTAGAGACCTAGAACCATAGCCCATCAAATTCATTAATTTCACTCAATTAAGATGACATCTGTCTGCTATTTTCAAACATTTGTTTTTGGTTAGGTGTCAAAATTGTTGAATATCAGTGTTTTTCTAACACTTTCCTTTGAAATTTCATAGTACTCCTAAAGTCAAGGTATGTCGGTGCTATTTTTTTATTCATGACAGTAACTCTGCAAATGAAGGCAACAGTGGATGAAGATTCATTTTTTTATATATATATTTACATATATTGTATTTATTTATTTTAATCAGATGGTTTGAAGAATTTATTGCTTCAATGCTAGCTGAGAGGACGGGTGCTCCTATAATTTCAGTTGGTGGCCCTGGGACAAAGGCATTTCTGACAATGGACAGATGGATGGATGCACCGGCACTAGGTGTTTCCATTATCATTCTTTCTCATGGGTTTTACATGCCAGTCGCACTGCCCCACTCAGCTTCTCTGAGAAAAGAAAAAAAGTCAGATAGGTCTAACAGAAAATTGACCTTTGATGTGTGCATCTCAGGACCGACTAACCAGCTTGGAGGCCAAGGGACAGCTTGGGGCCCTGTGGGCCCTTCTTACCCTCCCATTTCTACCACTCTTTTTCTATTGTGTATGTGTTCGTGATCAACAACAAACTTGTAGTAATAGGACTGACCACAACTGTATTTAATAAAATACACCATGTAATAACAATATATACATACTTAAACAACAAAGGCCATAAAACTAGATTTTAACTTAGGGCCCCTCAACAAGATGGGACCTCCAATCAGGTAATGATGCAAGTTCTGTCTCACCTCTAATATTTCAGTTTATAATGAGATTTAGATCTGCATGCAGCAACTTTACGATTGGAAATCAAATTAATATTTAATTAAAATGTACAAACAAGCAACTTTACGATCAATTCAGTTATTACAAACGAATTGCTACGTGGTGAACCTGGAGTCTTTGGCACCGTTGAGAGTGTGGGGCCCCGGGGCAGTTTGGTAAACCAGTTTTGTGCATAGAAAGGGTGGAGAAAAAACATTTCATGCCTGACATGCTACAGCAAATCCACATCCATAAGTTTTACTGGAGAAATGAACACATAGATTGGAGTCTTCTCAAGCACTTCAGAGAAAGCGTCCAAACACAGAAGATACTGCATCTATAGCAAATGTTAGTGTTTACATGTTTATTCGATATTTGGGCACCTGGGAGGGAGTGGGGGGGAAGGCTCCTCCAGTTGGCTCGCTGATTACTCCCCCGTCCCCAGTAACCTCGAACGGCTCCGCTGATGGGTCCCTCCTGAAACCGCTAGCTGCAGAGCCACCATGCAAATATTTGCAAAGCAGCTTATGTTTTACACTGATTCGTTGTTTCCCAGCTTCGTAAAGATGCGAGTTTCCGCAAAGCTGTGAAAAGGTGTGAGAGAGGAGAAGAAGAAAGAAGAAGAAAGAAGAAGAAAATACACGACGACGAGCGGATCCGGCTGTTAACCTCGCTGGGTAAGTGGGCTGTGCTACTCAGCTAGTCAGCTAACATTAGCAGCTAATGCAACTACATGTTCTGTGTGTTCTAGAGACACCAAGGCGTGTAACGTTGCTTTGTTTTGGGCAGTGGAATACTCCTGTGACTTAGTGTGGTTTGTCTAAATTAGTATTAGCGTGGTAAGCCGTTTAATCACCGGGCGGATAACGTTTGCCCACTGAGCTAACCAGGAACACCTTAGCCAACATGAACGTCTGACAGCCTTGCCCGTTTGTCGCAGCTGGTGTTTGGTTCCTTCTGGCGTGCTAGCTGACTAGCTTGTTATTTGTGTCACAGATAAGCTACGTTACCTTCCAGCTAGCATTACAGCTCACAAACCACGGTCCGTATTTAGTGAAGAGTGACAAACGCAAGCTGGTTGTCCTTTAATGACACGGAGAGGGATAAACATTTGAGTTAATGAGGTTATCTAGCTAACCTACACGGTTAGCAAGTTCTGTTAAGCCACTAAACCACCTTGGTGTCTTGCTCCGTGTGACGAGGACATGCCAAATTCAGTTCATCTAAACTCTGATACTGATACTTTTTTGTTCAACAGAGATGCTTTACATACATACATACAAAATATTGTGACATTAATGTAAATGATCAGGGTGTTGTGGTGAATTCGGTATGTAGCTGGTTAATACACAGAGTAATGCCTTTAGTGAAATTGTTTTTGAAATGGTTCATGCTGCTCTTCATTCCTTTGTTACATTTGAATAAAATGTAACTAATGCAGTGTGTGTAGGACTTCTAGCCATAGCTAATTTGCAGACCTTGTCCCTGATTAGGCTTTTAAGAAATAAAACAGTCATTACAGAACTCCTATACACACATAGATACTAACCACAAAACAGACATAGACAAGCGACCACTACAAACTGTAATTAGTATAATAAAAGCAATTTACAAACAACATAGAAACATAAAGGAAACATTTTCAATTAATGTCAAATACAGTGACAGCCAGGTTCTGTCTTATCATTCATATCACTAATTCCTAATTACACACATATGCTCCACTTGAGTTTCAGTAACTTGTAAATGACAAAAACAACAACAAAAAGCAGGATTAACATAGGCGTGTAAATAAAGTGTAATTTGCTGCAGATAATCTGGTACTATTTCCTCCATATTAGCAATAAAAAAGATCCATCAAAACATGTTCAGTGTCTTTACAATTCTGATTCCAAAACAGTTTGGATGGTGTTTAAAGCGTAAATGAAAACAGAATGTAAACATTTGCAAACAGTCTGTTGTTGTGACTGTTGACTGTTGTACTGACGGTTTTGTGAAGTGTTCGTGAGCATGTAGTCATATCCTTTATACAATCATGTGTTCACAAAGTGGTGAACCTCTCTCTGTCCTGGCTTGTGAACAACTGAGCCTTTCCAGGACGCCCCTTTCATACCCAATCATGATACTATCACCTGTTACCAATGAACCTGTTTACCTGTGGAATGTTCCAAACAGGTGTTTTTGGAGCATTCCACATCTTTCCCAGTCTTTAGTTGCTCCTGTCCCAACTTGTTTGAAACATGTTGCCGCATCAAATTCAGAATAAGTAAATATTTAAAAATATAAATTAAGTTAATGAGGCATGAAGTTTTTAAAGGAACATTTAAAAAACATGATGCATTTCAGAGACAAGTCTTGTTGACTGATGAAGTTAAAATAGAACTTTTTGACCGCTGTGAGCAAATACTGTTTGGAGAAAAAAGGCTGCAGAATTTGATGCAAAGAAGACCTCTACAACTGTTAATCATCGGGGTGGACTGATCATACTTTGGGCTTGTGTTGCAGCCAGTGACATGGGGAACACTTCACTGGTAGAGGAAAGAATGGATTCAATTAAATATCAGCTAATTCTGTAAGCAACATCGCACAATTTGTATAAAAGCTGAAGATGAAGGGAGGATGGACAACAGGATGGTGATTCTAAAAACACCTCAAAATCCACAGTGGACTGCCTCAGGAGGACCAAGCTGAAGGTTTTGAAAATCAGTGGATAGATCTTAAAGGAGTGCAGACAGCCCAAGAATCTCACAGAACTAGAAGCCTTTTGCAAGAAAGAATGAGTGAAAATCCCCCAAACAAGACTCTTAGCTGGTTAAAAAAATCCTTTACACCCAGTGATGCTTGTCAAAGGGGGTGTTACCAAGTACTTTGGGCCTGTTTTGGAATCAGGTCATCTTTTACTCTCTTAGCTGTTCACAGTCACAGAAATGTTGACCAGAGGTACCCATCTACACTTCTTCATGCCACCGTGAAACATTAAATATTCTTTGTACAGTTTTCAGTTGAATATATTCCTGGTGATTTTAGTCTTATGGCTGTCCTCTTATCAAAACTGTGTGTGTACATTTATGTTTGTGTGTGTGTGTGTGTGTGTGTGTGTGTGTGTGTGTGTGTGTGTGTGTGTGTGTACATACATGCATGCTGCTCGATGACATTAAATGTTGTCATATATCCGGATAGCGGTCCCAGACCAACGTTGTTGGATCATTGCAGCTAAATGTTAGCAACCTGAATCAGCTGTGTATTTGCGGTCTTGAACACGCTCCATTCCTCCTGCGATCGAATGACATGAATCACTCTCAGTGAGTGAGTGTATCCCTGCGTGTTCGCTCACAACTGACTGAGAGCACAGCTGAGCTGACAGATGAATGGATCATTTCAGGAAGTGATTCAGTTCAGTTCATTCACCCAAAAGATTTGTTCTTTCAACTGACACATTCCATAACGACACAACACTAATTCATTCAGCAACACTGAGGCCTTAGTCTCTCTTTTCATGCCACTACATTGCTGCCTCTATTATTCTGCTCAGTCTTGGTCATACAGGAGACCTGAAAAAGGCATAAACTCAATGTCCAAGAAAAGGAATCCTGTTATTAATCCTTCAGCCTGACAAATGAAACTAGGTTTATTGGTTACACAGATGTTTCTAAATGTTAAATGCAGAAAAGTGGGGATTGATCAGAGTAGGCCACTGATGTGCAAGTGAATATGTTCTCAACTATAGATGCTTATGTGTGCTGTCTGGATATTGAAGTCATATCAGGAGTTCAGTGTGTCAGATTGTTGGTCTGTTGGTCCAGGGATCAGCTTTGTTCTTTAACCTGACATACATCACTGTTGAGTCAGTCAGCCTTTTCTACAGAGTTCTTTCTCTTTGTGTCACGGCTCTGAACAGAGGACTGTGGTAGTCAAGGAGATGCTATGCAGGAGGCCTCTGTTGTCCAGGCAGCTTTTAGAGGGCTCCCTGCTCTGTGCAAATCCCACACTTCTTACGTCTTGTCAATATGCTGCTGTGTTGCAGTGTCGCACAAGGCTGGGTAGTTGGCCTGTCAGTCAAACACGTGAGAGTGTGTCTTTGTGGGTGTGGTAATATGTTGTATTAGTTCGTGGGGTGTTGCCATGAAGTGCTGTTTTTTTTAATGTGATGTCATACAAAGGGAATGCTCACCGTTGAGGGTTTGTTGGCTACATGGGATGACGTAAAACGAGAGAGCTGATACTGATTTTTCTTAGTTTGAGATTTGTGCTGCCTGATTATTTATCCCCTTGGAATTTTAAGGTGCTATCAGATATATTTGTTAAAACTGAGGTATTCACATTCTTATTCTGTGACAATTTATTAACTTTATGTGAGGTGTTTTCTTTAGTAGTATGTTTTTTTTTTTTGACGTTTTGTTATGAAAACAAAAATGTTCTTTCTACAAAGTCAGATTCTAACTTGGTTCTACCAGGTTCACTTTGTGAGCACTTCGGATGCAGACAACAGGACCAGTCACATTCTGCATCGTTGTCATGTCCCCGCACTGCTCAGTGACAGCCGGCAGAGGACACAGGAGATGAGAAAATGAGACCCAGTGGATTAACTTAATAGAAATGTCCCCACAACAGCAACACAACAGTCTTTCGCTATGTGTGTGTGCTATTTTTAGTTTGGGCTGCTTTGAGGGCCTTTATAAAGCAGGATTCACTTCAGACCCGAAGTTCGAGCATGGATAGATACTGACTTCAAATTTAGGAGCTGGAAGTTTTGCCATTTTTATGTTGCTGTAGTCTTTATTTTGGTGGTTAGTCTGTTGAATTTGGCTTTAGCACATTCCACAGCAAATGTAGCTAGTGGCGTCTATTGTAGACTCACACTGGATCAATGTTGCAGTATTAATACTGAGGAACAGTCAAGAGAAACTGTGTGAACAGTAAGCCTGATTTGAAGCCATATAAATAATCAGAGTAGTAGGTTGGTTATGGAAAACTGTGACTTCGACCTGTCATCTCCCCACTTCATATTGCAACACTAGCTCATCTGGTTTTCTTGTTACAGGAAACTTCCTCTGCTGTGTGTCAGTGCGTCAGTATGCGTGTCTGTTGCTGCCATATGTAAATGTACTTCATAGACATGCTCAGTGGTATACTGACTGCTGTAGTTATATAATGTACCTTGGCATTTCTGCCAAAATATATTATGTCTGCATGTGTGTCTGTCTGTGTTGGATGGTAGCGGTGTTACTACTTTAACTACTTTGGCTGGCTGTTTTCCGAATCAGTTTGCTTTTCAGCAACTTAACTCTTGGACTGTAATAGTGTGGTAACACACAAACTACATTTTCCCTAACATTTCTGAAGCTTAAATGCAGCAGAGCTTTCTGCTGCAGTCTGAAATAAAACTGAGGATCAGTACATGATGCCACCACTATAGACAGACATGTTTGTGTGGCCAACAGAAGCATTTCCATATGACATTGACATCATGTACCTGTCCTTGGGCTCAGGCCTACATCATCTCTGCTGCAGGGGGATACAGACATGCAAGCTTTAGTTTACTTAATAGAAATATGGCAGAGGGTGAAAACGGAGAGAAATTGATCCAGAGGAAATTGGGATTGTTACTTGTTTTCTACAGTGAGTTGAGTTAAATTTTGAATAAACAGTTTGTCCTGAAAATGTATTCAAAAGTCTAAATTGAGCCTAGCAAGCACAGGTGCGTGTGCGTGCGCGCGCGCACACACACACACACACACACACACACACACACACACACACACACACACACACACACACACACAATCCTGGAAGATCCCTTTCCCCCCAAAATAAGACAGATTTTGGTTCCACAGAGTCAACATTTCTGATGTAAAGTGATATCTAATACTGCTTTCATACTGACCTACTACACTTAATTGTTGTGACACTAGCTATGTTTACATGGACACAAATAATCGGAATAAAGGCCCAATCAGATTAAAAATGCTTCATGTTAACACGTTATTCAGAAGATTCTCTGTCTTTCAGAAAGAAATTTCATTCCACTTCGCATGTGTGCTATGTCAGCGTGATGCGTTTCCGTGTGACGCGTTTCCACCTTTGCGGCCACCGGTCGTTTTTCAGCAAGCAGAAAACATGGTGGGAGGGAAGCAAAACTAAAAAAAAACTACATCAACAGACACTGNGTAGTGCAGATAATATACGCAGATAACTTGTCCACAAAAATGTTGGACCCTAATAATGGCAACACCATGTTAATGTTCAGAAAGCCTCTCTGGCATTAAGGTATAGTAAATGAGCAGACTGTCTGCAGTGGAGTGACTGTCTGTCTGCCTGTCTGTCTCTTGTGCCTCCCACAGAGGAGCAGGCCTTCAGGAAGAGACGACTCTGCATCAAGTTTATTCCACGGGACTCCACAGAGGCAGCCATTTGTGACATCCGCATCTTGGGACGCTCCAAGCAGGCCCCGCCTCAGTACACCTTTATAGGGTGAGTAGCTGTGGATCACATGATGGGACGTTCATTTTGGTTGGAAACATGACAAAAGGTTGTCAGTATGAGAATCGAAGTATCCTTACTTAAACAGTAGTCAATTATTCAGGTGTTTGGACTGAAATTGTTTAGACTGTAGTTGAAACCAAATTACTGTTTGCTGGGGCATTAAAAACTACCCTTGCTTTGTAAATGGATCTCAGAGAGGCATTTCCATCCTCAATAAATCAGAGAAAGCATTTGTGATTTGCGTTTTAAATGGGTCAGTGGACATACTTTACGTCTTTATATCTTTTCTGCATTATCTGAGGTCTTTTCAGCTCTTTCTGCCTATTCATGCTTATTAACTTGTTTGATAGAGAGCTCAATAACATGGGAATCTGGTATCGCATGGGGAACGTTCCTCGGGCCCAGGACTCCACACACACACCAACCACCAACAACATCCAGAATGTGAACTCATCCTCCAGCTCAGCCCCGGTCCCTGCAGCTCCTTTGCCCAAGTATGTACACCCCAGTGATGTGTTGGTACATGTGTCATTGCATGTGTTTGATTTATCCTCACTTATCTAGCTGGCACACATGAACACATGGCTGAAATTCTTTGCTCAGTCCTGAATAAAGGAAAGAGGATGTACACTGTCCTTGAACATCCTTTTGTCAAGGACAGGGAAACAGATCTATCTTTAGATTACAGTAGGAAAATGAAGTCATGCACACACACACACACACACACACACACACACACACACACACACACACACACACACGTGCACACTCACACACTCTAGGCAAGTAAGACAGAAATGTTACTACTCTGATGGGCCACTGTTAACATAACAAGAAAAACAAAGGCAGGTATATCGCTGTCAGCAGAGACACCACTCTGCATTGTTCATACACTTCACTGATAAACCACTGAATTACATCCAGTCCGGCACAAAAAACTGAACTTGGTGTATTGAAGCACAGACCAACACAGACACAGAGGGAGAGAGTCATATACACGTTATGTTAGGCCCATAACATTGGTTCCCCAAAATATTTGTTTGAAAGTTGATAGTGTTAATGCTAGATTTCGGACTGTTAACACAACTTTCCTTGTTGATTGGAGGCTATCTCTAGCCCTTTATCAAATATGCCTGACTCTAACTAACATTGGGTATCTTATAACTATCAAATAAATCACTTACCTGAGCAGATTGTTGACTTGAGACTGGAAAAGAGGTCCATCAGTCTTGTTTTGGTCCCCTGCCTTAGCTGACAGGAGGTGCTGGTGTTTTGTGAGTTGCAGTAGTATTAATGTGACTCTGCTGCTCGCAAACTTTGTACTGCCAAGATCATGTACAAGAGTGCATGATTTCTCCCAGTCCATAAAGATTAACAGCTAACCCGCTAGCTAAAAATTAACATTATGAGATAAGCACAGACAGCTAAACCCTGTACGGCATAAGTATTAATACACATGTCTTTTAAAGTTTACAAGTATGTTGCTGCATAGTGTTAGCTAAGAACGAACAGAGACTTAATAACTTGCTGTGAGATCTGACTTGCTACTGCTGAGACAAAATTGAAAGTAAATATCGTTAAGTTGTGGCCTTTTTCGCTAGGTTGGGTGAGCCCGTTCTGTGTTTTTTCCCCGATGCTACACAGTGAATTAACAGTGTTAATTTTAGTGTGTATCTGATCCACCAACCTGCATTGTTAGTTTATTTTACTGAGGAATTTCTGAAATGGTTCACGTGTCATTCCCACAGTCTTCTTCCACAAAGTCCACGAAGTTTGTATGGAAATACAGTTTATCTTTGTGGATTCTATTGATGGCAAATTGAAGAGAAGACTGTTGACAAAATTATGTTTTTTAATCTTGTGTTTCTAATGTGTTATTGGGGACATGTAAAGAATGAAAAGAATAGTTTTTTAACATTTTGTCAACACCACAGAAACACTAGTTAATGTGGTGGAAATTCTCGTGAGCTGAAGGAAGGAGTTCACCAGGAGACTTCAGATGTCTTATGCAGAAGTATTTATTGCAGGCTTGATGCATCAAGGAGATGTTGATGAGCAACACAATGTCCACAAGTGAACCAAGGTAGTGCCACACCAAATCCTGAAGATGTCCCTTCCAATGGGGTGTATTAATACCCCCAATGTCACGTGTTTCTCCTTTCTACTCATTGAACTATTCCCTATTACGGATATTCTATACCTACCCTCTACATTTGTGGTACTCTATTGGATAGTCAAAAGCAAACAATAGCTCCTACCATACTTGTGTATGCCCTGACCTCCAAGCCTCTAACTGAGGACACTTTGACCTAATTCCTTATTAAAATGTGAACTCGAGCAATCCTCCTTGAATTGGTCAGGTCTATATCTGTACAGTTTATCTGTAAGACCTTGGCTACCTCTGCAGTAAGAACAGGGGGAGAGGTTACCTCCGTAGCTAGAACAGAGAGAGACCTCCTATCTGCTGTCTGCTAGAATGGTCTCTAAATATTATGTTAATGTGTCTCTGTCTGAGGTCTCTGTGTTGTCCAACCTTGAGACCTTTGGGCTCCTAACTGTACAGAAGGTCTGTGATAGAAAATTCCTTCACAGTTAACTACTAAAGCATGATAAGTTTGTCTGATGTTCATTGACTGTGGTTAGTTATTCGTTTGATTAATGGTTTACAGTCCAGTAATGTGTGTTTGTATTAGTTACTGATGGTGGCTGATCAGGCTGATTATCAGCTAATTGTACTGGGTTGGCAGTAACAGCAGAATGCAGTAAATGGTTATGCTTTGTATGCATGTAACATGATGTGCTTTATGGTGTTATTGCTAACTCCTAACTCCTAATGAAACTCCTCGAAACCTCTACATTCTCATTGCCTTAATACCTTTTGTTAAATTCACTACATTTATTATATTAGACTGAACAAGCTTGAATGTGAATTGCAACTTGACTGGTTGCCAGATGTATACAATGGTGAGGTGGCAATTCTTGTGACTGCCCTTGTGTTCTCAGAGTAAGATGCTAATACTTGCATGGGTTTTGAAACAGATAAATCTTGATCACCCTTAGCCCATTTCCAGAAGTTATTTAACATGAGTTATTCACATTTTAAAAAGTCCATCAGACAGCATTTTGTAGTCAGAAACTGAGGTCACAGCTTAAATAAATCAGCAGTTTTTCAAAACATGGACTCCTAATTGTAGATTGCATGCAGTTTTGTATTCATGGTGTAATTATCACTTTTACGACACTGTTAGTCTTGGACTTGGTGCCCTATATTTTGCCCATGATGCCCCAATATATTTGTTTTTATCAAAGGCCAAAGTGGATCTCCCCTAAAATGACTTTATTCCAGATCTGCAGCATTGGCTCATTTGCTCATTTGTGTCATTGGTTTTCAAAGTCTGACACCATGGAGCCCCCTCAGACAAAACTGTGACAACTCTGCCTGCTTTCTATTAACTCTGTATGGATTTATAGACAGCGATTTGCAATGGACACCAGAGATAATGATGTCCTCAGACTATGAGAAGGAGTATTTAATGTAGTATTGTAAAGTGTAATGATTTGTCATGTTAATCACCAATGTAGGTGAACGGTGTAGGTTTTATGTGATCCGTGAATCCACGTAACAGCACAGTTGGTGACAGATTCATGTAATACAGTTCTCATCTCATCTTTCTCCATGACTCTGCTCCTGCTCCTCCAGGTTTAGAGCTCAGAGTGGATATTAACAGTAAAGACTTAACTGCTTATTATTTCTTGGAGCAAAAAATCTAAGGCTTTCAGACACAGACACATCATTGAACATTCGGATTGTATGGACATGCTGCAAGCAGCACATGCATTGATTCAGTGTTTTATTTCCATTAAACTCACCACATGCTGTATTTTTTCTCTTTTTGTCCCAAGGCATATTTCTATGACTCTTCCGGCCAGCTTCAGAGGGAAGAACACAACCAGGCCAGATTATGAACACCAGAACTCCAACCTGTATGCTATCTCAGGTCAGCAACATTTAGTGATGGTCTTCTCAGCATCTCTTCACAAACGTCTTTTTGAAATGTACCAGTCAAAGTCATGCCACTCATGATGTCATTGTGTGTCATTGTGTGTAAAAATGTACTTTAGAAGCTAGAATTTCCCTTATGTAATCATAGGCTGAACAAGATAAACTGAGAACAGCAGGAGGTAAAAAAAAGTATAAGCAGAACCAGCAAAAGACAAAGCCTGAAACCAACAGCCTTCCTGTTACAAGTTGTAATTAGTGTGTTGATGATAACATTATGTCAGAGCTGTGCAGTAATCTGAATATAATGCAGACCAGTGCAGCCATTCAGAATGAAGTATTCTGTGCCCATGTTATGATAACCATTAACGTCTCTGTGCACAAAATAGTACAGCTTCTTTTTTGTGCACAGGGGAGCCACCAGCTTTGTGAAAATCACTTCCAGAACCAGTTTCCTGAAGTGACTGTTTTCATCTTTTGTGTTAGAACGCTAACAAGTATTTGTCTACTTACCACAGATACAGTATTTACCTCTTCGTTCTTATGCTGGTCTTTTATGTGCATTTGTTATTTGGTAAGCAAACATTGGCAGCCAGTTCAATGCTGGCAAAATTTGAACAGATCCAACTTGAAACTGAACTCACATTATCATTCATATTATCATTTGCTAGGAAGAGGTTTAACTGCCCCATAAAAAGTTATTGAGCAGTGGAACTTTTTGTACAGACATTCATGTTCCCTCAGGATGAATCCTTACAATTTCGTATGTTCCACAAGCCACATCACAATTTGAGTTTGTGCAATACTTTGTTTTAAGGCAAAATGCTGGCATGCCAACAGACTAAGCCATGGTAAATATTACCTGGTAAACATCAGCACACTGTCGCTGTGAGCGTGTTATCATTTAGTTCAAAGCACCGCTGTGCCTCACTGCCCCACAGTGAGTTCTAATGTAGCAGCTGCAACAGATGATTCTATTTTTTGAGACTTGATTATTTATAGTTTGTAGCCTGTTTGTAACTGTAGCCTCCTCATCAGAACACATACAGTTACAGTGAGGACATTTTTATGAAGTGAGGTCATTGTGGTCAGTGCTCATGTCCTCAGAGGGCTGTTTAGGGTTCGGATTAGGCCTTCACGACATGAGGAAAATCTGCTATGTAATATTACGACAACGATATGACTTGTGATATACAAACAAGTACTGAGCTGTGCATATTAGCTATACAGTGCCCATGTCTCTCTGCTTTAGTAGGTACACTGCTAAATTAGACCCCAAAATTTAATTACCTATACGCACTGAATAAAGAAATGAAAGAAATTGCTTTGAACATGCAAATTTGGTTGAAAATCGTTAAAATGTATCATATTGGGTATATGGGTATCTTTATTCTTGAAGGCAGCAGGAGGCCTATGTTGATAAATCTGGAGCCTCTGATTGGAGAAGTGCTGCAGCAGGAATATTGAGTATTTGCAATGTGAAATGTGAATTGTGACTGAAATGGCGTTGGATTGATGTAACCATATAAATGGCTTTTTGTATTATTTCTAGTTAAAAAATGATTTCTGTTAAAAAACACCATCTGCCTCTGGCTGCAGATTTGTGGTGCCTTGTGTTTACGTCACAACGCTCTGCTCCATCCAGACAACAATGTGATTTCCATTTCGAGTTAATAGAATCACGTTGTCAAATCGTTTTGTCATACTTCACTGTGATTGGCTCAAATGTTTCAGAGCAATGAAACCTTTGATGTGACTGGCTGGGAGTATTTTTATTTGCCAGCACACCATCAGATCAGTCTATATTCCACGTCATTAAGCCCTTTTGTAATTTGTGCTGCTGTACTTGTATGAACCAAAATAGAAGTCACACAGTCAGTGCACAGTACCCTTTGCTGCAGTAGTTGCACCTTTGTGGATAAAACAGGCCGCCTTAGTGTTCAATGTTTTTGTGAATTTCCCAAATAAAAATTTTTTTATGTTACTTCTTTGCTGCTACTGTAAAAGACACATGTGTATAGCATCTGTTTGAACTGTCTCTTTCAGCAATGGATGGAGTGCCTTTCATGATCTCTGAGAAGTTTGCCTGTGCCTCGTCTGATGTAAGTTGTCTGAGTTGAGTCTTGAGAGTGTTGGGGACAGGTTGACCTGACAGAGGATCATAGGTTTTATTCTCCTCCAGCAGACGTGTACAGTCTTGTGCTTTTAATGCATCTGCTTAAGTTCAGCACTTACTGCATGCTTAATATAACTAGTGTTGGAAACAGAATAGTCAACCTGGAGGCCAGTCCTTTAGTTTGACTGGAAGATATTCTGTAAAAGTACTACGGATTTGAAAAATGAATAGTAGTAATAGGTTGAAAGCAAAGAAGTGTACAGAAAGCACTACAGTTGTTGAAGCTGAAGATGTTTACATCACTGGATAACAAACTAATGTCACTGCTCTCCATGTTCAGCTGCAGCAGGTGGATCTGATGGGCATTACAATCAAGTCCCTGGCTGAGATCGAGAAAGAGGTGAGTAGACATGTAATCAAGTTACTACAGTTTCATAATTGAAGGTGAATTCCGGTTTGTTGCAAATAAATTCTTATTTTCGTAGCCTTGCCATTTCTGTCAAGTATGATAACACAGTACACACCAAAGAAAAAACTTGAAATATGAGAGCTGGGGTTATCTTGAATCCATGTTGCCGTTTATGATCCCAACAAATTGAAATGTTCCTGTAATTACACTCTGTGTCCACCAGAGGCCAGTGTGGTCCTAAGTTTGAACAATATCATTGGACGTCCCAGATGTTTTGCAGCTGATTAGATGAGTGAATGGGCTGATTTCTGTCAGACCATATGACAGAGTATGGTGTCTGACTCCCCCTCTCTCTGTCAGTATGATTACAGTTTCCGGACAGAGCACAGTGCAGCGGCTCGTCTCCCTCCCAGTCCAACACGGACCTCCCTGAGCTCTGAGGCCTGAGCATCCCCTCCCTAACAACACTCTCCTGTGTGGACACCAGAAGGAGAGGCCTGTACACAACTACTGAGGACTTCCCCACAACAGTCCCAAACACCTGTGCTGAGGAGAAAAAAATCCAACAAGGACTCTGTGGGTCTGACCGAAACCACTATGTACAACATTGATGAGCTGACCTTTGAGAGGGAATTGCCTATTGTTGGACAAAACAGACGTTTCTTGCTCAAGGAAATTTCAAAATGAATTTCTTTTCCCAAACAGTTGTGAGTGTTGTTCCCTGTTGTTGAAATAACCACTCCCCATCTGAAGGACTTGTTACAAACAAGATAAAAGGATTAAAAGGATACTTTACTCTGAAGGAGGGTACCTGTTAGGCCTTTGCTCTCTGAAATAGAATGAGGTCTGAGAGCAGCCATTGTATTTGCCTTTGTCATTCATGACACACCTGCTGCTCTGACATTGGCCTGAATCAAGGCACCGGGAGGGCACATCATCCCAGTTCATGTATTGGAAATGCAAAAGGAAAAAGTCATGTCTTGGGATTATGTTTGCAAGCTTATACTGGTCTTCTTTATGGGGGATGATTGTCATTGTTCTATCGATGTTTCTGTAATGTACTGATGTGACAGTGAGTTCACTTTGTGTTTGGGAATTTCATTATGCTTCCTGTTAACCACTCCTTTACTGTCTATATATGTGAGCCAACAGCTCTGCTTACTTATGGAACCACTGTTACAGATGAAAGGTTGCTAAACCGTGGAAACAGGTTACTGCTGGACTGCACATATCACTGTTAGGATGTTTGTCTGACATAGTTAATGTGATGTCAATGCATTGCTTTTTTTTTGAGCTGGGTATCATTTTTCCATGTTGGTGAGTTTTGGTACCAGTACTAAAACAATTCCTTTTTCAGTACCTTACTTTTAATAACTATGGATATTATGAATTTTCTTAAAAAATGTTCTTCAGGAAAAGAGGAACTCTCATTTTAGCTTATGCTCCATTACATGTTCAAAAATGTTCTAAAGATCTATGGCACAGTACAGTATGTTGCCCCCTCGTCTAAACCAAATGGTCCATCATTGGCACAGATTTCCATTGGTACCAAAAAATACACAGGTTTGATACCAGCTCTAGTTTCTTTAGCTCATCTGAACTATCTTCACTATTTGAAGTAACTTTTCTAAGCACAATGGTGACACAGACAGATGGTGCAGTGTAAGTTCTTCATATTTTTCTACATTGGTTTCATGTGAAACAGCTTTGTGCCTACAGTGCATATTTATCCTCTAATAATGGTAGGTGTTTCATTCAGCTTTTTTCCCTTTTAAAAACTGTCCTCTTTTAGCTTGAATCCATTTTCATCATCTTATAACTTTAATTGTAGCTGTTTTATTTTTTACCCATTTGACAACTCTCACTTTCAACTCAGAGAGCTTCAGTTCAGTTCCATAGTGGCTCATTGTTTTTTTTTTTTTTTTTAACATAAACACATGACACAATCAAACAGTACCATTTAAATGTGTTTTTTAATGAATTGTGTCCAAGATCTGTAGTGAGTGGGACATTTCTCAGTGTAGTAACCATCTTGTCTCTCTGGAGGACAAACTGTGTAATGGTGACAAGTTTCCAAATGACCTCAAACAGTCTGTTGACATTTCTGTGATGTTTCTTGTTACTTATGGAAGAGCATATATTTCGATACAGATATACCAGAATTTCTCAAATACTATGCAGGGCCCCATTTCCTCTGTTTTAGAACTAGATTTTATCATTTTTGTTTTCAGATCTGCTCCTGTTTTCATTTGCTGTTCATGCAAAATCAAAACTTCCTCCATGTGTATTCATATTCATCACTCTACTGCTCTTCTCTCACAGAAATAATGTTTTCACGTATTTCTATTCACTTCTACTTTTCAGTTACGGACAATTGAATTCAACACTTCCTGCAAATGTTTCAAATTAAAACTACATTATGCCTTTTGAGCAGTCAGAGGGCATAATGTGTTCCATGCCTGGTAGAAGGACGCAGTTATGGAGACATTATTCCCAAGTTCAGTCTAGCAACATCTCAACTACAACTTTTCTTTGTGAAATCAGTATTGTCTCAAAAAGCACCAAAGCTTTTGATAAGGAACAATGATCCTGTTTTATTTTGCTTACTTCACTCCATTTGTTTCATAAGATGGATCTTTTCCTGCAAGTGTCTGCAATATTACCAATTCATAAATGCATGGATTAATTCCTTTCATTTTCTATTTTTGTTTGTCTAATTTATTTGTTATTCGTTTCAGTATTGTGACCCTGTTGTCCTAAAGACTCTGTTGTTTTCGGAAATGTAACATAGAATCGTCAATTGCACTGCTGACCTGTTTGATGAGGGTGAAAAGATAAATGGCTCATTTCCATGTGGAGCTGTGTGTATTTGAGTGGATCAGCCTGCTCTGTGATAAGCTACACATGCATCATTTCTCAGCTGTGGTGTTCACTTCCAGCCAGTTTTGCTGAAACATTTAATAGCTAAATAATATGGTGTCTGCATTAACAATAAATAACAATCCTGCTTTGATATGTCTGTTAGTTTGCATGCATGGTGACATGAGACGTCAGAGGTTTCAATAGGACAGTTATTTTTGTAGTTTGTTATTGATCAAAAGTCACAGATTTTGTCTCATGAATAGATTTTATTCACTAAAGAATGAACAAAATGGCATCAGTTGAATTTGTATTATAAGGAAGTTTCATTAAACTGCGATGAACTCAAGTCCTTGATCTAAAGTTGGATTTTATTTTGGTAAGGGTGGTGGTGTCACTCAGATTTGAGCCCGATCAGTACTGGATGTTTGAGGCCAATGAAGATATTTAACAAATCTGAATATTTTCACAGCTTTTTAAAACGTTTAAATGTTTTTGGTAAAGATCTCTTAGATATGGTTCTTAAATCCCCCCTCCAGTCAAAAATGTGTTTTGTCTACTATAACTTCACATAGATGTTTGACCCTCACTCTGCAGCGTTTGACGGTTGAAGGCTGTTTTCACATTCACCTGAAGGAGGAGTTTCTGTGTGCTCACCTTAAATCTCAATTCAACACATGTACCAACTAGCTTGAAAGCTACTCACTGTCAAGTGTGCATCTTATGCAAGTGTGATCTGGAAACTTAAAGGCTGCTGCACTAAGGCTGGTACCTGTAATGTACATCTGTAATAACAAACATGTATTTTCAGGTGTAAAAGAAGTCCAAATTTTTGACTCAGCCAGTGGCTGAGTTTTGGCTATTGCTTGTAAAAATGCTAACCAACCAACCAAGACTGAAAAAAGCCCAGTTATCTCGAACAACTACTTATCGAACAAGCTAATTAATTACTCGAAGATGTCGTTGAAGTTTTTGATGCTTCACTAAAAGTTTGGTTGTGTTAGATGTGTTGCCTTGGCCAGCTTTGTGAAAAAATTTTGCACAGATTGATTAACCAGTTCAGAGTTCAGTTCACAGTTCCATTTTTGTTTGTTAAGTCATGAAGTATGAAAGTTGATCTTTTTGCCTGAGGCAGATAATAATCTGAGCACATTCAATCTCCCATGGTGATGAAATATTTCTATTTTAAAGGCCTATGACCTCTTCTCTAGTGCCCCTGTAAGGACAAATTGCAAGAGTGAAAATAATGAGACAGTATATATGTATATATATATATGTCAGTATATTTGCTTGATCCAACACTGCTGTGGTGTAAGGAAAATCCTTTAAGGGCCTCAATTAAATAAGGTGGGTCATGCCTTGGCTATAGTAGGATAATAGGATTGTAATTTAGCGGTCAGACCTCTAGTTGCATGTAGCCTACTGGTAATAGCTTTAGGTTTAGGTCTAGGGTTAGGGTTGTATCGCCGCCTGTTGGTTTGGCATGCTCTTGACAACGCTTGTCTTGTGTTTTCATATGGATGGAAAGTTTTTCAAAAATAGGGCGGAGGAAACAAAAGTGGCTGATAGACATCTGGAGCTGCATCACTACACTGCCACAGAGGGCAGAAGTGGAAAAACTCTACGTTTGACTTTACCTTATTGTATGTTGTGCACAATAATGCACAATAAATGCGAAAACAGAGGGCAAATTGAAATGCTCCTTCACTGCCTGCAGTATTTAGCATTGCAGCTAGCTCTACCTACCACCTAAAGAGTGAATAGTTTCAATGAAAACTCTTGACATTGAGGTCTGTGGGTTATTCAGAGTAACAGGGACACTTTGGTGGAGCAACAGTTGCTATTACATTTTTTTGAACGTTATCTTGAAGCGCTGTCAGCATTACAAATGAAATCCTACTTTCCATCATCATGTTGTGGTGGGGGCAGATTTCACAGATAGCTCGAACTCTGGTGTCCTCAACATTGAATCTCATCATGTTCTCTGATGGTGCACCATATCAGTTCTTTGATCTCAGAGCTGTGAAACTTCAGGCTCACCTGTCAGTGACGTCCCCTGTGTTAAGGTTGTCTGAATTTATAGCCGTGAGTTAAAAATACAGTGGGACAGAATGGACCTTCATGAACATTAATGCATTATAGAATTCTTGAACTATATGTGTCATCTTAATGAGCTTAAGTAGAACTGATTAGTGGGTAATAGAGAGTGTTCTGAAAGTTGAATGGAGTTTGTAGCAAAGAACAGATTTCATGCCTTTTATTAAGATTGTAAGTGTTTCCTCTCACATGCCTGTCAGGACCTGTAAGAAATATTTGTCCAGAGGCTGATGGTTCTCAGTGATCAACTCAAATTTCAGAAAACCTCTACCTACTCCACTGAATGAAGGTCAGAGGTCTGCTAGACCTCTCCCAGACCTACAGGTACACTGAATCTCCTCATTTCACTGTAGAAGAATCATTCTGCAAACCTCTGCTCATGAAAAGATCAACCCATCAACATGAATACGTTCAGCATTGTCAACTTATGCTCAGCCTGGTCTGTGCAGCAGCCCTGCACTACTGGTTTACAGGATAAATCAGGTGCGTGCATACACAGTCCCAGTTCAAGGAGCTGTGATACCCTTTTACTGGTACACAATGCCTGTAAGAACTGGATGTTCTTATATCTACATAATTACTGTAAATATCAGGCTTTCTCCTGTTTCAGTGTTCTCTTGTCTGTAAAGACCCTGACCTCAATGGTAAATCCTGCAACAGTGACTGGAAGACTCCATCCATGTATCATCCACAAAGGTATTCTGTAGTTCAGTCTCTCTCTCTCTCTCTCTCTCTCTCTCTCTCTCTCTCTCTCTCTCTCTCTCTCTCGCATACAAACACATTATCTCTCAGCCCTCCTCACAGTTGTACACACATAGTCCTCCACCTCCTACAGCACTTAGATGAGTGTGAATGAGATGGATTGTCATTATGTGTAATTAACATGTCAGCAATTACTGTAAGATGAATGCTTATCTTGGGCTGATGATGGTACTTAGTTGATGATTAATGGAGCACTGACTTGTTTTCACATAAATGCACAGGCAGACTGGCCTGAGGGCGGCACAGACCGGCTGTGGAGTGATGAAAACTGGTACAGAGGAGCTGCAGGTCTGCTAATTTACTTTTTTTTCTAGTTTTGTCTTAAGTGGATTCCTGAGTCAGATTTTTGCTAGGAACAGTAGTTATTTACATGTTCATTATATTTGTGCTGTTTCATCATAGCCCTCATTGGACAGGGGGCTTTGTGGGATGGGAGGGGGGTGGGAGAGACACAACAAACGGACCCAGCTTAGGCTCAAACAGAGGCTGCTGCTGAGTACTCCTGGTAACCTGGTGAGCTGTCAATGAACCCGCATAGAGGAAATTTCTCATCTAAACAAAACAAAATGCCTGTTGTGTTCAAATGAGTGTTTATCAGTCACTGCATATTAAGATTAAGATTAGGATTCCTTTATTCATCACAATTTTTAACACACAACATGCAGAGTTGAGGAGGGAAAGTGCACACGCCATACATTTGTGAAATTCATTCTCCGCTTTTGACCCATCCATGGTCAAACCTTCCTCCATGGCAGACCAGGAGCGGTGGGCTGCTAGTCAACCAGCGCCCGGGGACCGGTTCCATTGTTGTCACCATTGGTCAGGTGGTGATCTTCTTGCATGTTTTTAGTGGGGGTATTTTTATGGAGGATACCCCAGGTGAGCACGGGGAGAACATGCAAACTCCACACAGAAAGGCCCCTTTTTCCTCGAGCGGCAGGCACTGAAGGCATGGTGGAGGACACGCCACCAGCGCCCACAGCGGGATTCGAACCGTGACCTTCTAGCTGTGAGGTGACAGTGTTACCACTTGTCCCACCGTGCCACCATATCCAGAAGTGTTTTGCAAAAAAAAAAAAAAAAAAAGCTAATCCTCTGCTGTGTATTTCAGATGGTTCCTGGGGACTCATATTGCCTGCATGCAAGGTGGCTGATAACATGACTGCTCTTGCTTAAGTTTCCCCATTTTCTCATACTGTCCATCACAAACTTCTCACAAAAGTTCTGAGGAGTGAGTCATGCCATCAATCTACAAATCAAAAAAGGAAACATGACACACTTGTTGCAAGCCTCTTATCTGTACAAGCCTAACACTGAAGGAGCTACAAGTCTTCATTGAGACACAAGTCACAAAGTTTGAAGACCCTAAGGTGAAGTCACAAAGAACCCTCATATGAAAAGCTGAGAGCAGACCATAAAGGCTTTACTCTCCACTTGACTGAGACAGTTCCCAACAGAAGTGCCATAAACTTGAAGCAGCCATCTGTTTGGTGTGGGTGCTGTCTAAAACACCCACACCATGAAACTGCACTGCTTATCCTCTCCAGCGATGGAATTGACTTTAATGGTGGACTACCTGAATACCGAGATTTACAGGGGGTCTCTGTCAATGGACCCTTTCACAGCTACCTCATTTGGTCCAGACTTTCAGACTTTTTAATCAGTTACAGTTTGTCATTTGGCAGATGCTTTTATCCAAAGTGACTTACATATTCATCTGAGCCAAAACTGTAGGTGTGAAACCACCCAGGATCATAGTCCAGACCAAAAAGTAATGAAGAGAGGTGGTGTTAGTCCAGATCAAAGTGAACTATGGTTCAGTTCGTTGCTGATGTGAAAAGATTTTTTTTTTTGAATGGTTTGAAACAATAACAGGAAGTGCTATTGTCATACTGGTAAAACAAAAGCAATGCAACAAAACAAAATGTGCCGCCATGGGGAGACCAGATATTTCACTGATGATTGGTTTGACAAAAAAAAAAAAAAAGAAAAAAAAAAGAAACAGTTTGGGGGAAAAAAACTCCATAAAAATTCTGACACTTTTTAGTTATTTTCCATGAATATGAGTGAGAGGAATTGAATTGACAAAAAGCCAACGTCACATGCAACCCGTCACTTGCATGTATAGAGAGACACAGCTCACTTAAGTGTTGATGACAGGACGTAGGCATGTCATACCACAACTCAAGTGCTCAATAAACAGTTGCATATCTTAAATGTGTATGAAAAACACAGATAATACACTGAGGTGAATTCACATCACAACTTCATAAACATCTGAAAATAGCGTCATATATCATTCTGCTCTATAAAATTGCCAAATAGTGCCACAATTTATTCTTCAATGAGCGGTCATGAAGCTGGGAATTGCAGATGTCTCAGTCTCTAAAAACCCACACACAAATGCAGTAAAGTTCACAAATGACAGTTTATCAATTCAGGGTCAACAGTCTGTACACGCTGTTGTGTTTTTATACTACATTTATTTAAAACAATACATTTTTGAGTGCATAAGAAATACTTTAGTGAACCTTATTTTTTAATGTGGTTTGTTTTACAGTCATATACAGCGATAACTGTTTTTTGTATGCAAAAATATTTCCATGGAAAGGGTCATTTATATATAAATCCTGAAATACATCTGTGAATCCTTCTTTGTTCATTCATTAATATTGAGACTGATCTGACTCCATAGGTTCTGCAGCAGTGCCAACATTCAGTGCCAGTACTGAATGTTGGCTTCTTTTTGGAAATGTGACTAAGCTTAACCAAATGCTTTAGTTGCCAAACCTTAACTCTTCCTGAACCATAGTTTATTTGTATTAACTACAGTCTTTCTCATTACATAGTTGCCGTGCACAGACATTGTAGAAACAAGAATCTTAAAGGGATAGTATGGATTTGTTGAAGTGGTTTATACAAGGTACTTATCCACAGTCAGTGTATTACCTGCAGTGGATGGCAGTCAGAACACCCCCAGTTTAGAGAAGCTGACAGGAGTACTGGAACAGAAGGAAAACAATGTACTGCTGTGGACAGGGTCATTGGTCATTCTAAATATAGTGTACACTTAAACTGCTTTTGATCATTTTAGGTGGGCCTTTTTATCAGTGGGTAAAATACATGTTCTCTGCTGACTGTCCACAGCAGTACACTGCTTTGCTTCCATCCCTGTTCTACCCTCTGCTTCTCCAAAGTGGGGCCATGCTGACTGCCTTGTAAATGTAGGTAATACACTGAGCACTACCCAAAAAATAAAAATAAAAAGAATAAAACAAAAAACCCTGAACTATCCCTTCAGCCTTTTGTTTTAGCCTTTAAAACATGTTTGTATGCACTGGTCTGGTGATAGAGTTCTCCAGTTGGGGTGTACCTATTGTATGTGAAAGATCCAGAAAAATCTAGTAAGTGTAGCTTGAGTTAAGATTTTTTTCTCTTTTTCCTCAGATGTATTTTTCCATTTAGTTAGGAGAAATTGCCATTTGTCCATCTTTTGCACACAGCCACCCAGAGTGCTTTGTGTCGGTTCCACCACAACTTCTTTAAAACTGCTACTGAATTTTCCACAACCTTTCCTACGACGCAGATACATCACACAGACAACATTATAAACACATGTTTACAAGGACGTCAGCTGCTGATGACTTCCCAAGAAACAGTTTTACAGCTCTCTTTGACAAAGGCTGCTTGTTAAAATCAGAGAAATGATGGAAGTCAATGTGTGGGCCATGTGTCATCAAAGAGTCCTCACTGTACTTTGACACTCTTATCCTTGTGTATACATGTGCTGCATTATATTTACAGGCAGTGAGTGCATCTAATGGTTAGGGAGATCAAACCTCCTCTTGTCTTTGCATCTGTTTAATACAACCACTGCTGGCAAATTAGCAGAATGAGCTGTTAGGGAGTGTGTTAATTAGGCTTCAATCAAAACTAGCATGGCACCATGGTCTGATTAACCCACCACAGGCCCTGGGGCAAGGTTGAGCTGTGGGCTCCAAGTGACTTCCAGATAAACATTTAGTTACTTTGTCACAATATAATTTACTACAAGTTGCCTCAATTAAATCATTTACTCTAAAATAGTCTTTTTTAAAAACAAAACTAAATAAAAAACATTCAAAACCATGGTGCACGTAATGTCTGTGAGTGCTCATGCAGATGAAACCAGAGCTGAAAGGAGAACCAATATTGGCTTTATGCTCATATATTTGAATGAGTGAGCAGAGCCAGCCTGAAAAATCACCTCACAGCCTTCTGATGTCACTTTATCTGAAAAGTGTTAGGACATGCAACTAAATTATTTTTTTTCTATTTCCACATAGCCAGCAAAAGAATACAAAAGTTAATTCTCAATGCTGAGTTAAGAAATGGTGGACTTTATGTACAGAAATTCCATTTTAATTTTTGTATTCATTTATAGCTTTATTATGTTTTTTAACTGTTTCTCCGCTCTGCATTCTGACCTCCAGCCTTCTACTTGTGAGCTTCAGCTTTTGACCACAGGGCGTCAGGATTGGCCACTGGAGATGGTCCATCCACATCTACTTTGAAAAAATAAAAAAGAATTGGCTGAACACACACACCCTGTTCAAAATAGCTGAATTTGATGAAAAGGATTTTAATACATACCTTCTTTTCAAATATATGAAAAATATAAATATGGTATATGTCTTTATTTGAATTATTTTGCTTAAAAATAACTTTGGATATTTTTCAGCATACATTTTATTAATTAATAGTATTAATAATTGATTGATAATTAGATTTTAAATGAATGTGTTAATTAACATATTATTACATCCCCCAACACACATATTTAATTACTTTTTACAGGTTTCCATGATGCGATGGACTAATATTACTAACATCAAGGACAACATTAATGTTTTGTCCTGGTCAGGTTAGATCCAGTCCGTTTGACTTTCCTTTTCTGTATAACTGCCATGGCACTGCCTGGATCATCCCCTGACAAATATACTCACCAATGAAAATATTTCTCAAGACCTTTTTTCTCTCAAAAATAAACTGAAATTCTAAATCACTGCTTCAAGGATGTGCGACGCTATTTCATGTTTTTTTGTGTGTGTGTCACCATTTTCTATTTTCACATAAAAATCAGTAAAAACAACAAAAAAAAGAGACAACACAGGCCTTCATTTTTTTTCTCTATCTCTCTATTTCAGAGTGTTTGACAAATTGCTTCGTTGTCTCAAAAACAGGCCTTTTCCTTTTAGGCTATCATTTCTTAACATTTTTTTTTGCAGAAATGCCAATAAGGCAGCATAAAAATTGATTTCATGTGTTTTGGAGCAGAAATGTTCCGACCAGCCCGTTAATGCTCTCATCAGCCTCCTCTCTCACTGACCAGAGGACAGCTCTGTCGCAGACTGTCACTCCTCGTCAGATGGAGCTGACTGTCGCGCATCTTTCAGCATTTAATTTCCGTTAATAAAAGCCTCCTCCCGCTCCTCATACATCATGAGGATTTTTATCTGCAGCTAACTGAGAGTGCAGCCCGAACAAAAGCGCGGACGGCTGATAAGTATTGGTCTTTATTGCTCTGCTCACAGCTGATGTCAGGCCTGCAGCGGAGGACTGATCAGCCTGCGACGCTTGATTTCAAACGGCCGGATATCGTCTCCGTTTCATATAAGCCCGCTTCAAATGCCGTGATGTTATCTGTGGCAAATATCCAGCAGAGGAGCCCTGACAGTATGGGTCATTCTGTGAAGTCAACATCAGGCTGCATTCATCTACCAGTGAGCTCATACTGACAAACGGAGCTTCTATTACTCAAAACTTAGTCAAAATTCTAAGAATAATAATATATGGAATCAGGAAGGAAGCAGAATATTTCCATCTGACATCATGGTGCAGCATAGAATGTTCTAAATAATTAATCAGAGAAGTTCCCCTCAATGAAATGTCTCCAGGGCCAGACACAGGTTATATTGTGATACACACAGAATGCACAGGGCCACAAGCAGAATGTCCCCCAGCGCAACCCTTACCTCCTTTAAAACTGTCTGAATATACTGAAGAATGCCCTCAGTTTCTTGCTAATTAAATAGAATTTCCATATTAAAAAAAAAAAAAATCACTTAAACGTTAAATCAATTCTAATTCACAACACACAAGTCTAAACACAGGAATAGACTGATGCAGAAATGATTAATCCTTCATTTTTAATGTCCTAAAAGTAGTCAAACTGAAAGGGGTTGAGTCTAAAATATTGGAATTAGCTTGTAAAATATCAACCATGTGTAGATCTTTAATTGTAATGTCGCCCAGGTTGCCAAAACCCCCAAAATGTCCAGAAAAATGCCAGAAGGCATGACCTCAGTACCACAGCGTATGGACAGAGACTAAAAGCAGCTTCTTCTCTGCGTGGAACTGGATTTTACCTGTTTGAAATCCACCCCGGTGTCACTCCACGCTGCTGAGGTGTGTGTGTGTGTGTGTGTGTGTGTGTGTGTGTGTGTGTGTGTGTGTGTGTGTGTGTGTGTGTGTGGATATTTTCTTGGATTTCAAACAGTCTAGCATTTAGCAATTTAGCAGCTACGTGGACTCACTGTGCCTGCTGGTGAAGGCGGATCCATGCGGACTGCAGCTCGGCGGAGGGCTGGGAGGACAGGCTCCAGCTCAGGATGGCACACAGGGTTCAGGACTGCTGGACCCTCTTCACGCCACGCCTCTGGATCTACACCAGCTGATGCTTTTCTCCTCTGCCTCTTTCGTGGACGCTGAAAACTTGCGGAGGTCTCAGCTGTGCGGATTGTACTCGTTTTGCTGTTTTTGAGCCTCTGCTGTGGGCTGCAGGGATTCAGGGGTGAGGAGGCGCACTCGGGCCGGATCCACGGTGCGTGCGGAGCGGCGCGTTTCTGCCGCGCGCCTAAAGATGCTGAACGACATTCAGATCGAGGACCGTCTGCGGACCACTGCGAGCCCCCTGGATGGTCTGATCGGTGAGTCAAGGTGGTCTTCTCTCTTGTGCTGCAGAGCGGGGAAAACACTGAACAGAACTGGACAGTTTCAGGTTTGGGAGCTTGAGTTCAAGGCGCCAGTTGTTGTTTTTTGTTTTTTTGTTTTTTTTTCCCTCTCCTGCTCTTATGTTATTACTTCTTATTTTCATTCATTCTCCTTTCCATCCGTCATTGCTATAACCGAGTTCCGAAATCGTGATTTAATTAAAGCTATTTAAGTTGTATATTACTACGGCTATTATGTTACTATGAATATTTTCTATGTTGAATTTTTGAAATTGTGTTTTTTTTAATGGAGGCCAGAGAGTTCCAGTGAAAAACCGCTTTTGAGGAAATAGTTTTCTCTACTGAAACGTGATGAATCGGATGACATATCGGCCAAATTAAGATCTGAACAAAAGCCTTTTTATTGTCAGATCAGTCTTAGTTTACGCAATATTTATATGTTTAATTATTGAGCCACTTCTTCAGGCTGATTGAGCAGCCTCCTCCTCCTCTGTTTCTGCTTGAACTGTTTGCTTTCTATATTTCCATATTTATTTATTAGACTTTTTTTAAAAAGTTGTTTAAATACAGGCATGGCTAATTCCTACTAAATTCAGTTTTTACATCCATTTGGATTTAATACTTTAAACTACATGACGCATTGTTTATTGTTAATTCTGAGGCTATTACAAAATACAAGCAGATGACTTCCCTGCTATTTTTCTAATGTATCAATGAATGCTTAGGCCTATTTGAAAATATAGTATTTAACTGACGTTTGATGTCACCATGGTTATTGATCATAGGCTATCAGACACTTGTATTAAGACAGCCAGAAGGAGCGATGATGCTGGCCATGACATAAAGGCTACATGGGAGCATGATAGCAGTATCTTTGCTTTTCACTATATTCTAAAGGGGAACAAGAAAAGTGCCTCCAGCTCCAGTGTTGTTGGTTTTATTGACTTATTCAGATGACACATTCAAGGGAACATTCAGTACAATTAAACAAGAGAACACAAAATGAAATCCTCCATTGGGCCTACACAAGCCTTTTCCCTACATGAAACACAACCAGCATAAAATTAATTTGTTCGACCAAAAACAAAGTTAAATATGAAATATTTAGCCATGGTTAAGGTTTAATTTGTTCAGGTTTGGAGATCTGTCTCTGAAATTTCTGCCTCAATTTGTTATGCTAAGGCTTCAGCATTAAAATGTCATTTTAAAACCTGGTAGCAACTCTTTCCAGAAACCGTCCTGTGTTACTCTGGACAATCCACAGACCTCAGTGTGAACACTTCATAGGCAATGTTTACTGCAGAAATCCTTGTCTCAGGAACTTATATCAATTCAATCAATACTATATAGAAAACAGAAACTTACTGCGTGGCTGGATACCACTTTGGCAACTGGGATTTTATTATTATTAATATTTCTATAGTTTTGGAGAACCCTGTAGCATGTAGAATAGATAGTTGTTCAGCCTAAAATAGTGTTTGACCTCAGGCCATACAGACACACAATGCACTTGAATAGGAGCAGTGATTAATTCTGTCAGTCACTGAAGTCATTGCTTCAGTGTGAAGGTTTTTGGTGACCAACGTGTGCAGTAATGAGTCACTCTGTCTACTGAATCACAGCCTTTTGTTCGCCTCCTCCTCTGTGCTTTTATATGAACTGCACTGCCACAGCTCCTGATGCAGTAGGCCGATGTTTGACGGTTCTTTCTTCTCCCCTCTGTCAGGCACTGCCTCCCCCCAGCAGGCCGTGTGTGAGGGCTGCACACAGATCATCTCAGACCGCTTCCTGATGCGGGTCAACGACGCTTCCTGGCACGAGGAGTGCCTGCAGTGTGCCGCGTGCCACCAGCCGCTCACCGCCACCTGCTACATCAGGAACATGAAACTCTACTGCAAGGCTGACTACCAGCAGTAAGACACTGTTTTCCTTCATTACACCTAGTGTTCTGGCTCAGCTGGGCCTTCATGGTGGAATGTGTTTGGCGTTGGTGGTGGGAGGAGGTTTTTAGCAGCAAGTGTTTAATAAATACATTTGCGTATGTTTGAGCTGTGTGCTGTAGGCTAGTCTATGTTATGTTGTTAATTCATTTAAACACAAAACAATTTTAGAATCCTTTTTTTTTTTCAAAAGCAGTTGAAACAAGATACAGGCTTGATACGCAAAGAAAATCACTATATATTACTCAAATTAAGATTTTAGGATTGACACACTAAATAAATCAATGAATTTGGCATTATTTATTGGATTTTGTTGTTTACTGCCACAATGGTCACAATTCACACATCTGTTTAAGGGCTACAGGAATATAAGGCCATCATGGCGATCCTTCTGTAGATCTACCTTCCTTTTGACCCCGCGCTGCCTGTGATTTTAATAAATGGAAATACACATATTTTATGACAGATATTGAAAATGAGTTTCATTTTGTTATTTGTTAAATATGATAAAATTGCCTCAATAGGCTACGGAAATGTAATGATCTAACCATTTAATTTAGCAATTAAGAGGTTGCCCAAATAACAACAATAATTTGACATGAAAACTTTCCGTTGTCAGTTTATCAAAAGGCTTGTTAAAAATGTCAAAACACGCTAATTTTATGCAAAACAAGTAGCTGCTAAGCACTGTGTTCTTCTCAGTATAGCAACAATAACATTATCGACACTCAATAATTTTGAGCTACAAGGGAGCAAAAAATGGCACAGAAGAAGAATAATAAAGTGTGAGCAAGACAGCAATTATAGCTACACTAACTGGAAATGTTTTTAGAGAGTAGCTTGATGTATTTGATGTGGTTATGGTTAACAGCCCTGTGTGATGTGAGCAGTGTTGTTGGAGGGGGTACCCTGCAGCTGGGTGGTCTTGCCTGTTGCAGTGAGGTTTTTTCCAGACAGCCTGGGCAGCATGCTGACAGCGGGCCGTCTGACTGTCAGATCATCTCTCTGCTGGGTTTCTCTGTGAGCCTGTCTTCTTTTCTTAAAGAGCCTTTGTCCAGCCCTGGAGCTTAAAACACTCACTGATATGTGTCACTGCTGCCTGCTGGAGGTCTGTTGACCTACAATGGGCAACAAGCATCTCCCATACATTACACTACAAAGACATGCTGGCGTAAGCTTTCAGCAAAAGTGGTGAAATCCACAGCACAGGCCACGCATAGACGGGCCTCATTACCTGTGGCAGAGATTCTTCAACTTTTTCATAGTGACGATTCTTATTTCAGTTTGTTTTTTCATATCATCTGAACATGAAACAAAAAATAGAATATGAAACGTGAACTAGAATATAAATTAATCAGATTGAATAAGATACAATTAAAGAAAATTAGGAGAGCAAACACCCTAAAAAACACAGGAAGGCACAGAGAATGAATAATTGAACACCTTGCCTTCTCAGTCAGGTCATTTCAGAGTTGAGGGGCCCTGCTTGCTAAGGCCTAGTCTCATCTGGTTTTTCGTCTAGACCTGGGAATGACGAACAAAGACCTAAAGGATCCCAGGCTACACTCAGGTTCAAATAGCAGGCCAGAAATAAAGTCAGGAGCAAATCCCATATGGGTCTTAAAGGTGATCATTAAAATGTTCAAATTGACTGAAACAGGCACCCGATGATGCCACACTGAACCAGCTGGAGTTTAGCTCAATGGCATTGACTTTGACAGGAATATAATAAGTCCCTAAAATCTAAATGGACTAAAATAAAAGCATGGATGACATTTTCCAATGCTTTGCCGATAAGCGCACATTTTTTTCCCTAAATGTTGAAATGGTGCAGGAAGCAAGATTTCAGAGGCCGATCAACATTACACCAAAATCTCATAGTAGTGATGTTAAACATAGATTTACATAAATATCTACTTTTTTCTTACAGACTTTGTAAACCAAAGCAAGCAAACTATAAAAAATAATCCTGTGCTCCACATTTTTCAGTCATAGCTGTGTTTCAGCTCTGATTCAAAGACGCAGTGTATGGTTTGATGAAGGAATAACTGCGAGGATCATTATTACTCTTTCGTTGAATTAGTCTTTCATGGTGCACAATCACCTCAGGGGTTTTTTTCTGGAATTTAAATAGAGATAATTTTAATTAGATAAAATATTCATGATAACATTGGTGTACTGGATATTTGACATAAAAAACTATATAAAAAAATGCTGTCAATAAGGATCATTCTGAAGGAGAAACTCAACAAACAGCTAAAACACTGCCTTCTCAATGTCTGATGTTGACTTATCTTACACACAATCTGTAGCTTAGAAATGTTCAAGATGCTCTTTTTCGACTCTATGCCATGAATTCTATTTTGTGCTCACATTATCCACAGCTCCTTGATCTTATTTTCTTGATCTTATTTTTCCTATCTGTCATGATCAAATTAAAAATCCATCACCCTCTTTTGAATTTAGATTGAAAATATTGCAGGATTATTTGAATGAAAAGATAAAAGAGACTCCATAATTTGATTAAAAGAAAATAGATGTATTATTATTTACATTATAATTATTCTTCTGGGATCGTGATGTGGCATTGTTCAGCTTTGATCATACATTATCACCCTGACAGCAAACTGGCAAACAAATCTCTTTCACTGTATTTGGAGAACTTGTGGACAGGACACACAGACTCAGCTGGTGAAGCAAACGGCAGTGAGAGCATGGAGGATAATGCTGTGAAGTTTAAACAGTCCCTGTATTAGTATACTGATATGAGAAGAATAGCAAAATTAGTTACCATAACAAAATATGACAGAGTTCAAATACAGTCACAATGACTAGGGTCTAAGCAGACTGCCAGCAATCACATGCAGGTTTCTTATTTAATTGACTAGAAGCACTTGAAAACACACCACATGCATGAATTACCACATTGTTGGCAGGGAAGACTTGGCCGCCTGGGGATTCAAGCCCTGGATGTTTGTATCCTCACAGAAGGTGACTTACTGCTACATCAGTGGAGAGCATGGTTTGCACACACCTTCTCACATCTTGAGGCATTGATATCTTGTGTCAAACTGGGGTATTTTTGGTCTATTTCTGAAACTTAAAACACAGCTGTTAAAAGGTTGGAGATAAAATTCTGAAAAACAAACAAACAAACAAACAAACAAACAAACAAACATCATTGTGCTGCTTTCAGGTGTACTGTCAAATCCTTTGGTGAAGTTTGTTCAAATGTTTGGTGAAGTAGAAAATGTTGTGCATATAGTGCTAATTACAGTAAGACACTGAACGTCACTGTGGACTCATTGTTTGACCGTTGGAAATGTGATATCTAGTATCCAACGAGTGTCTGTGAATTCTGGGAGTACTTGAGTGAAGACTTGTGGAGATATAGATGTGAAACTATTGTCACACATCAGTGGATGTGATGAAAAGATTCCAGCTCTGTGGGACCTGCAGTGAAGTTTATCTGATTCTTGGAAGTTTAAACTGCAGTGTAGATGAAAAAAATTGAGTTTGCACTCCCCTATTAACCAATCATGACCTAAACTTATACAAATAATTGAACATTACATTACAACATTTACACTTCAGTCCATGCAGCTTTTTATGAGATATAAACTTTTTTACATTTGTGATGCCCTCTTGTGGCAGCATATCCCAGGAATGTGCAGTGAAGCGTGGATGTAGCATCTGAACACGAGCACAAGTTTGGTTACAATAGCTGAAGCGAATTTTCATGAAGCCTGAGTGAATGTTTATATTGACCTTAAAGACAGATTTAACAAAGTATAATTTCCAAACCACGTGGAATATCAAAAATCTGAGAAACATTTTTTTTCCATATTAGTCCAGATATGCTATGTCACTGATTTCAATATCAATTGCTCTGAAAAACAGATTTGGACAAATGACATAAATCTTTCATGGCTCATATGTATAGACTGGGAAAGTTATAGGCTAAGATGCAAAGTTCATTCTTGTAACACCATCATCCGGCCCATCTGTATAATTCTGTCTGTCTGAGTCGTGGATGAGATTTCCAATGTATTTGCTGAGTCTGGGAACTGTAGCTGTTCCTTTTCCTTAGACTCAGGGCAGATGAAGAAGAAGGAGAAGGAGGAAGAGTAATCCTACCAGATACAGTAAGGTTCCTATAGCTTGATTCCTCCTGTCAATCTCATTCATAAGCACAGTGTGAACAATAGATAACTTTGAATTTCAAAACAAATTCTGTTTTCTTCTTTTTCAAACAGAAGGTTTGAAAGGCATACAGGCAATCTCATGATCACACGCACACCCACATTACAGGAGGTTATGTAAATTACACAAGGTAGTAGTTGTCTGTATGGGGAGTATTTCAGGCATTTTAAGCAAATACTGCTATTTAGTGAATATAAAACTTAATGTCGATGGCTAACTGCAGACCACAGCCACAACAACAACAACAACAACAACAACAACAACAACAACAACAACAACAACAACAACAACAACAACAACAACAACAAGGACAAATGTGATCATGTGTGATGTGTAAGCTTTTAACCTTTGAAGCTGAGGATTTTCCATTATTTAAAGAAGAAGAATTTGTCTTTGTCTTTTGGGAAATGCAGCTCACATTATTTTAATACTAATACTGATGCAGTTTGATAATCAGTTTCCAACCAAGACAAATGAGTTTCTTGTCCAACAGTTCTGGAACTCTGTTAGGTTGAAAGTGATGTTAAAACAGGTGATGGAGCTGTTAAAGCGTGTCCACATAAACTGTCCTGATGCCTTTTTCTCTTCCCTGTGAGCACTCTTTGACTTTGTCTTTGTTGGGAGGTTTTGTCTTTATTGCCTCTAATTTTAATCTTATTTTTTTGCTCCTTGCCCTTCAGTGTAGCACCTCCATTATTCATTTTGAAACCAGGAGGTATATGGGACATGTCATTGTAAAACTGAGCAGGTTTATTTTATTAGAAACCAGAGGGCCTGGTGTATTCAGCATAAATCAAAGCTGAGACCCCTGCAGGTGAGGATCCAGGAGTAAATCCTGGACCTAGACACAGCAGGCTGTCCAGGACTCTAAATACACTCCATCCCCTGAGAGCAGGGGGCAAAGAAAAGAGGAGGGGCGGGGGCTGAACAAAGTCAACTCAAAGAAACAACACAGGAACCAGCAGGAGCTCCTTAAAAGCCTGTTCTGTTTGGATACCATAGCTGACCAACGGCTGAGCTCAGCACTAAAAAAACAAGCCTTCATGAAAACTTTGCAGATTGGGTTTCATCACCTCTGCAGACTCTTGCCCTGGCAGCCACAGGCTGTCCTCCTCCCACAGTCTCCAGCATCAGCTAACTACAATGATTTATGCCAGTGGTCCTCTGACCCCACCTTGACTTCAAACAGAGGCAACATGAAACAGTGGGTGGACGTGGTGTTCAGGGAGCTGTGGAGGGAGCGTTTTCAGCTCGGAGTATCAGGATACAGCTATCTGAGGGAAGCTTTTCAGGACCCATTTTCAAATGGATGCAAATAGATTTTAGGCTCATCATTTTGTTTTGACTGTGTTGTGTGGGGCAAACACACATTGTGTTTATGTCACTTTCTATTGAAATCATCGATGAGTAAGTGATACATAGAGGATACAAAGATACAATAATATGTATAGAGTATGTAGATTTATTCCGACTGACATTCATTCTTCTCATTTGTATAGGCTGCCAACAAAATGCACAAAATCCCTTAGAACCACACCTTTGAAGAGAAGACAAATTTAAGTATAAAGTGAGTCTAAATAAAAGCTGTGCTGAGCAACACATTTTCTTAGTGGGAAAATACTGGAGACCATCTTGCAATGGGATCACACTGCACATTAACATGGTGATGTTCCTGCCCATGAGTACTCAGTAGTCATTACAACATTATTACACAAGTACTCAGTACTTCTGGCTCAGATCACACCCATCTTCAAACTAGGCCTTCATCTTCATTTTATCTACACACCTGTTAAGTTTTACGACTGCATCGTGCACTGTTGTGATGCGATCACGTTGACAACTCTGTCCACAGACAGACAGACATATAAACACCTGGCAAAGTACTCAAAACCACCTCTGTGGTAGTTCCTGCTACAATAGGTGTCTTCAGGGTGACACACACACACACACACAGAGAGAGAGAGAGAGAGAGAGAGAGAGAGAGAGAGAGATGAAAACAGCACAGGGCATGCTGCCATTGCTGGTAACAAGTCAGAATATACTGTATGTATAAACAAAGTGTATAATGGGAGGGGGCTGGAATGAATGGTAAGATGAAAGAAGTGTCTATGAATAAATTAGAAGGCCATCCACAAAAATCTGAACAGCTCTTCTGGCTGCATGCACTTCAGAGAAAGTCCTTAACTTCAGCTCCTCGGTTTCCTGTCTGCTGTCAAGTTTCAGATTATGATGTAAAAATAGCAGCTGTGGAACATCTGCCACCTTTGTCTCACACTGCACAACTGATCTGGTGAAAACTACTGAAACATTATTGAACTACATGTCTGAATACTGACCTGTTTTTAAGCCAAAAACCTATTTGTTTACATTGTGGCACATTTATGTACGGACAACAACCAGCTGGACTACTCTGATACTGAAAAAAGATTCTGAATCTGTAAATTATAAGGAGCTTGGTTTTTGTTTAATTTCTGAAAGGAATTATGTAAATGTGTCCACATTGAAGAAACCACCGTAAAGAGCGACATCCACAAACTGTGACAAGGTGCCAGTGATGGCTGTGTGTATCCATTTGACTCGACTTATTGACTCTGAGAAGAGGTGGTGTGCTATTTGTCATAAATTGTTGGGGTGGGGGGTGGGGGGTCTGTTCAGAGTGCACTGTCTGTTACATTCCCAAAAGATACACGTGCACATCTGTTTTTTTCTATCACAGCTCTGGGCAAAATTAGCAGATGAAATTGTTGAGTATTACATTTACTTGAAGCTTTTAGCTTTTGCTTTCATAAATATAGTAAAAAGTAAAGTAAAAGTAAAGTAAAAAGTAAAGTAAAAGTAAAGAAAAAAGTAAAGCATAAGGAAGTGTTTGCAACTTTTTTTGCCTTTTTGAAGAACTGTCTGTTACCTTCCAGTTTGTATACAGAGCACATTTTATTGCTCCTGCAGGAGATACTGATATATACTGATAACACTCTCATTTTACCTACAGTCAGCTTCCTGTTTTATTACACAAGGTTAGATATTAGCGTGATTTAGGAAGTGATCTATGTTTCTTCCCACTGACCTCAGAACAGCTTGGCATTCCTCCACCACACTGGGACACACTCTAAAAGTTGACAGAGCCACAAATCATTAAGGGGCTGCAGGCAGTCTCCGATGAATGCTGGGTGATGATGAATCTGCCTCTGAACATTCATGCCGCCCCATCAATTATGGGTTAATGCCACAGCATAGCTGTTTGAACTGATCCCAGGTCCACCGCCACGGCTAAGTGAAAAACAGTGATATATGACTATCATTACTACAGTGTTGTTTTCTTTGCAGTCAACATGGCAGATGGTTCAAATGATCAGGTGTAGCTTCAGAGGGTTTATTTTATTTTATTTGAGATTTAGAGAGAGATGGCGTGTCAATGAATTGTTGTGCAATCAGTGAACATGAGCTGACTGGTACATGATCAATGACTGTAAATGATTTACAAATGCCTTCCTGTGAGAGCATGACCAGCTGTATGTGATGACAAAAGGAGGAAAAGTAATGTTGAAACTTTATTCAAAAATTCCAAACGATATGGGTTCACCATATCCATAGACAATGATGTTTCCAAGATGGATTACACAGATCTTCTCACTGAGTTCAATGACAGGGAGGCAGTCTCATGCCAACATGACAGCTGACTGGCATGAACATTTTTAAAATGTAATCTGGGGGCATTACTGTTCCTTCAAATGTGTTTTCTCTTGGATAGATAGATAGATAGATAGATAGATAGATAGATAGATAGATAGATAGATAGATAGATAGGACTTTATTGATCCCACACCAGGGAAATTTGGCCGTTACAGCCAGCAGGTTACAAAAAGTGGGCAGTGGCATAAGAGGTCAAAAAATGAAAATACAAAAGTTAACAGATATAGAATAGAAAAAACAACTATGTATATGTACATTTTTACAGATTATAAAAAATAGTAAATGCCAAATAGTCCTACTGCAGTAGAGAAGCACTGTTGCTAATAGTCTTATGAGAAAAAATAACTGCTGACATGACATGTATTGCACTTGAGAATACTATTGTGCTTGAGAAAATACTATTTTTTCTTGAGAAATACTTGGTTTATGTATATGCACAATATATAGTTTATAAAAATACTACTACTATTGCCAATATGATAATAAATAGTGTTATTGCACATTTGAGAGAAATATACAACTTAGAAATTGCACCAGGTGAAATGGATAGTGTGAGCATGTGTTAGCATTGATAGCTGTAGTGCAAAACAAAGTGGGTATGATGTAGAATTGAGAAAGACAGCATCAACACAGTGCAACGTTACATGATGCTGGAGTTAAAAAGTCTGAAAGCTGCAGGAATGAAGGACCTGCAGTAGTGTTCTTTCTTATAGATGGATGCAGCAGTCTGTTACTGAAGGAGCTGCTTAAGCCCCCCACCGTCTCATGCAGGGGGTGGGATGGGTTCTCCGTGATCAGTGTCAGCTTGGCTAACATCCTCCTCTCACCCATCTCCTTGATGGTGTCCAGAGGGCAGTCCAGGACAGAGCCAGTTCTCCTGACCAGTTTGTTAAGTCTTTTTCTATTCCTCTCAGAGCTTCCACAGCCCCAGCAGACCGCATAGAAATCTGCATAGAAAACTGCAGATGCCACCACAGAGTCAAAAAATATTTTAACAGTGTCCTACATACTCCAGAGGACCTCAGTCCTCTTAGCAGGGGCAGACGACTTTGGCCACTCCTGGACAGGACATTTGTGTTGTTAGTGCAGTCCAGTTTGTTGTTGAAGTGAACACCTAGGTGTTTGTAATCCCCCACGATTTCAAAGTCCAAGCCCTGGATGTTCACCGGTGTAGTCCGTGGTACATTCCTTCGGAAATCATCATCATCATCGTCATTACCATCTCCTTCGTCTTGCTGGCGTTTATGTGCAGGTGGTTCAGTCCACACCAGTCGACGAAGTTGGTAACAGCCTCCCTGCATTCCATTGGCTGTGTAGTGCCTCCAGCTTTCATGGTGAACAAAAATGCTAATTTTTGGTTCTTACCATTACTGTAAACCCTGACTACATGTTTTAGTTGCCTAACCATAGGTAAACCTGAATCATACTGCAGTTACTATGCACAGATCGATGGCGGCTGGTGTTACTTCACTTGGGTGGCTCCAAAAGCTGAGAGCTTCAGCTCAGATTCTTACTTCGCCAAACTACCTTTATTGTCATAGAGAGGATGATTTTTTTGTTGTTGTGTCATCTGCTGGACTGGACTAGTGGAGCTGGCCAATATTGGGGTATCAGATAGCCACCGTACTAGTCATATTATAAACAGGAAGAAGTTGAGTAAAGTCAGAGCACTCAGACTGGTCAAAGGTCAAAGTGAACTTTATTGTCAACCAAACAATGCAACAGGTGGTTACACAGAGGATTGAAATTGCGTTTCTCCATACTCTAATGTGCAAGTAATATATAACACACAACATATGACACAGTAGTGCAAACAGACAACAGCACTGGACACAACATATACAGACAGACAATGGACATATGATTTATATAAAATATTCACAGTGTGCCAGAGCGTAGTCAAATTTTGAGGTATGTTATTTAGGTGCAATAATAAAAGATGCAATATAGAATATAAACTGATAACTCAAATAGTAATTTAATAATTAATTTCCTCAAAGACTCGGACAGAGTGACTATAAGTCTGTTTCTCTAACTATAAGCTAAAATTATTGCTAGCAGGGAAACAAACAGGAACAGCATCCCCTGTGGGAGGTCTTGATTGGATAGTCAGCTAGTCACTCATGAATGGCTGTGTTTTATTGGTTCTTCTCACACACATCTACTCATATTAGAGGTAGGAAGTGGGAACAGGGGGAAGGTAGTGTTGAATCAGTGTATGCTGTGGTTGGGACAGTGCCCATGAAGCATTAACAAAACATACACAAAGCACACTAGTTTTGTGGTTAATTTTATACTATATAACCTCATCTGAAGTATATAAAAATGCTTAACAAATATAATATTTAGAAATAAGAGATTTGCTGATTCTGAATTAAGCTTTGAGGATGATGAGCCACCACATGTGCGCCCGCTGTCAGCCAGCTGGCACAGGTATCATATACAGGTTTTATTGACAGTAATACAAAGGAGCACTTAAACATATAATATGGAACATTTCTGCATCGAAATGTCTGAACACAACCAGGGTGTGGCAGAATCATCCAGTATCAGTGTTCTTACAGCACTGGTGTAATGTCTAGGCATTCATAATGCTCGATAAGCAATGCATGGTGCTGTTTTTTGACTCTGCAGACACATGCTTGTACACACCTACACACACACGCATTTGCTTAGATTAATCACATGTTAATGTTGTTCATTACCCTTTTGACATAATGTTTTATTGTTGTGAATGTAACACTTTACTAGAAACTGAAACTGAAACTGTGCCCTGCAACCTGATATTAGATGTCTGTACGGTGAATGTGGCTTCAGTAATGAACTGCCAGTCATTGATGATTGCTTTAATTCTTATCTAACAGAAAGATGGACATTTATTTTTGCTGCATGGTTATCCATATCAATAATTTCTTGCATCTAATTTCTGCCTGCAATGAAGGTGAATAATGTTGTTGTTTTTAATGCTTATCACAGCATTAAACAATTACATTTTGTTTTTTTAATCCAGCATTAGGAGTCTTTTCACACAGTTTCTTAGTCTTACTCATATAAGGCACAGACCTCTCTATGAACAGTTTAATTAAACTGCTTTGCACTAAAATAACAGTCCCAGTGAAAGCTGCTGAGGGTGAAGTCTGTGGATTATGCAGTAATGAAAGACTATGAAAAGAGATGTTGTAGGTGAAATGTCATTTAGTCCAGATTATTTTGAATATTTTATTGTCATTATATTATTTAGCATTATCATTGTTGTTCATATATACACTGGAGGTATTCTTAGACTTTTTAAGTTAAATGTAAGAGCTTTGTGGCCGCATGTGCTATAGAAAAGGCTTATTGGCAGACTTTACCAACAAGATGTTTGTTACATGACACAAGGGGAAATCTGATACGCAGGAACACTCTGACCTCACGCAGATGTTTTTAGGGTTGTGTGTACCCCCCTAGCCTGTGTGTTGTTTATGCCTGAGAGAAAGTCAATAGCCAATAAATGGTGTCTGTTCTGTGGGTTTTACTTTCGAGCAGACATACCACTTCTTACTGCTCATGGTTTTATCTGTGAACACTCACTTTTCCTCCCCAGCTCCGCCTCTGCACTTCATCCATGTCTAAGAATGGGGAGCTGCAGCTCTAAACATGTCCCTGTCATGAAGCCGTTTATGCACTAGGTTCATAATGGGTCTGGGGATCAAAGAGTGAGCCACAGCAGCAGAGCCAAACCGCCACCAGGGGGTGGGGGTGGAGGTGGAGCGGCTATTTTTTTGTATGGGCCATAACAGTGGGATTTATAGAGCATCGTAGGGTGGGACAGCATGTCCGAGGAGTTTGTTGAATTCATTATTTTTATTACCAGTGACGAGCCAGAGAGAAAATAAGAACCAGATCCTCCCCGTCCCTCACAACAATACTTCATATGAGACAGACAGACGTCATAGTGTGGACCTTGTTTTATATATCCCCCACTATGTCATGTCTTTACCCAAGGCTTGGCCAGACTACTCATTGGTTTATTGTTTTAGGTTCACATCCCACAATAGCAAATAGTCTGTTTTTGTGCTTACAGCCCACGTCCTTCCAGCCGCACACTGGCTACTTTCAGGCACATTTCCATCAATTAAATCTAAACTCGGGACAACTTCAAGTTTAAGTTTACAACTTGGGTGTTATTTTCGTTCTTTTGGCCATCATTTTTGACCTTTTGGTTTACGATAACACTGTACTCACCAGAGTAATTGCTGAGATCTGGGAACATGACATTTGATACAATGACAAATGAAATTCCAAAAAAGGTCCACTGCCTTGTCTGTTGTTAAACTTTTGGCTGTATCACACAGATATCATGTAGGTAACACAGTAGAAAGCTCCAGAACAAGTGAGTAAGCACACAGTAACTTTCAAACCAAGGCTGTCGTTGTTGATGCAAAGTGAATCTTTGGTATCATATACACTCCATACACTCATCTGACCCAGCCTGTTTGCAGACAGGAAAGCTGATATTAGACGGTGCTGGAAAAACCCAGACTACGTTCAATGACATTTTATTTCTTTACTTTTATTTCTTTATTGTTTTTGCAGCAAAGGGCTGCATTGGTGTGGGTATTCTCTTTCAGATAACTGTGAGATGATGAAATATGATCCAGGAAGACCATTTTTCATAATAGATTCACAGGTCTGGTTGTTTATAAGCTACACAACTGTTTGTAATGCTATGAGACAAGATGTCTACTCTGGAAAGTTATCACTGTGTCAGTTTTCTTATCGTCCATCACCACAACCACAACAATAGAGATACAGCATTCACATTCCAAAATAATCGACCAGGAATGTATTCTTACACACATTTGATTGCAGCAGAACTTGCCAAGTCCAACCCTGCATGTTTTTCGTTGGGACAAGCTGAACCAACCCTGTCTGCTTTGTGTGTGTGTGTGTGTGTGTGTGTGTGTGTGTGTGTGTGTGCGTGTGTGTGTGAGTGTGCGTGTGCGTGTGTGTGTGTGTGTGTGTGTGCGTGTGTGTGTGTGCGTGTGTGTGTGTGTGTGTTCATCTTAAGCTCTATGGGGTTGTAATATTTCTGTGGTCTTAAACACACATACATCAACCACAATGCAGCTACAGACTCTTGTAAATGCACAAGACTTTAACTGTGGAAACAACAAACCACCCGACATCATTTCCAGTTCTTTCTTTTGGCCTGATCACACCAGAAATTGTCAGAGTGGAATTCAGTCTTGCTTAATGATGGGCTCCATTAGCAGTGACATTTGTGTGTACCTGGGTAATTCAACCAGTGTTACCAGGGTTTCAACCAGGAGTATAAATAAATTCACTGATATATTGATTTTAAGACTTTTTTTATTGATTACACGCAAGATATCACCTGATGTATGTTGCTACACTGGTTCTGTCAGCTTTATATATTAGCAGTAAAGAAATAGATCAGCCAGGCAGATTTATTGCCTTCTCATTTGGCTGAGCAAGTTTATATGTTGGCCTGCATGACACAGCTAACTTTCCATTTTTGATGTCTGGTTCAATTTCCTCAATGTTCAGCACTGTCAAGCATGCATGTGGGAACATCTTTTCAGCATAAGGCACCCTTATACATATATACAAATATTAATGTTTACAAGAAACAACTGACAGATGTAATACATTTTCAAGACATCCTCATACCTATGCAGCTGAATTGGTTAATTGAACACAATGATATATTTCATAACTGGAGACACCCAGCGACAGGCTGGAGAGTACCATTGTATTACTGGACCTTCATCCTTTTTGGTTCACGCTGTGAAACAGTTGCAGTTTGCTTAAGTTTGCTTAAGTTTACACATCAAAACTACTTCATTAGACTTAGGAAAATATCATGGGCTAAAGGGATAATCGGGGTATAGAAGATGAATGAATGAATGAATAAAAGAACTATGTTTCTGGTACATACGTGATGTAACTTAAGTGTGTTATACGTGAAGTTAAAATTGGTCAAAGGTGACTTTGAGTTTCATATGGGACATGGACAGCAGTGTGCTGGGTGAGAGTCCTGTGTTTTAAAAATACATATGTACATTTCAAGTGTAGAAATGTATTAAGTTATGTTACTTTCTTACTTTCCGCACCATTAATTTGCAAAGGCCACTTGTGTTTAGCAGCTCCTCTAAACTTTTAGCTGAGGTGAAGGCATACAGTCACCTCAGGATACTGAGGTAGAAAAACAGTATATATATATATATTTATTTTATTTAATTTTATTTAATTTTATATTTAATTTTATTTTTCTTTAAAAGCATAAAGTCTATTTCAGCTGTGTTCCACTCTGCAGCCCTGTCAGTAATCTCCTCCACATG
>JBBMOE010000003.1:20702585-20765795 GCA_037975065.1 Chaetodon trifasciatus
AGAGTCCTGTGTTTTAAAAATACATATGTACATTTCAAGTGTAGAAATGTATTAAGTTATGTTACTTTCTTACTTTCCGCACCATTAATTTGCAAAGGCCACTTGTGTTTAGCAGCTCCTCTAAACTTTTAGCTGAGGTGAAGGCATACAGTAGCCTCAGGATACTGAGGTAGAAAAACAGTATATATATATATATTTATTTTATTTAATTTTATTTAATTTTATATTTAATTTTATTTTTCTTTAAAAGCATAAAGTCTATTTCAGCTGTGTTCCACTCTGCAGCCCTGTCAGTAATCTCCTCCACATGAGTCTGACAACCTGAAGGTTCGTTTCCAATCTGCCTGATGACCTCAGTGCTCATGTTTCTCATGTTTCTCATGTTTCTCATGTTTCTCATGTTTCTCATGTTTCTAACCCTGTCAGGGAATATTATTCCTGCTGATTGGAAGGATAGTCAATATTACAAGTTGTAATAATCCAAGATGTTTTTGTCCAAATTTTGCATCCAGAAATGTTGGTATGACTGAGCCCTTTTTTCTTGGTTTCTTTTCACTGCATCAGCTCAGAGCACAGCAGCTCTGCTTTGACAGATACGTGTTTGCCAGTGTGTGGTTGGCGATGTCTGTCTCTGCCCCCCTCTGCTTTCCCCCTTTCTCCTGTTTAACAGTTTTATCAGTGCTGCAGGCCTCTCCTGGGAATCTGGCTGGCATTTAGCAGGCTGAAATGACTCAAGACCCCAAGGGCTCATCCAAAACCTGCATGCTCCAAGCTGTCCACATTATTAGCTTCCTGCTCTCAGAGGAGACCTCAGTCATTCACACACAAGGCACACACACCAATACAAACACACACTCCTTCACTCTGTTCTTCTGAGTCTCTCTCTCCCTCTCTCTCTCTCTCCCTGTCATTTGTTTCCCTGCTCTATGCTTCTTTTCATATCATCTTTTCTCTTCGCTTTCTGCTATGTTCTGCATCTGATTGTCCCTGGAGAAAGATGTAGATGTGTGTGTTGTCAGAGCGTGTCTCCACCACCAGTGTAACAGTAATTACTTCATTGATATTCCTCGCCTAATTACACTGCCGTGGCTCATTTGCATAAATCTTTTCCCTTTTTTTAATCATGAGGATAAACAGATGTCTGTAATATTGTTGGGCTCGATTCACTGCAGCATACATTATGTCTGCCTCTCTCTGAGTCTGCCTGCCTCTCTCTCTCTGTCTCTGTAGACAATACTGTGAGAGTATGTGACACCAGGGTGACTAACTGACACGGTATACTGGGTGAATTTTAACCTGCTGAGTGCTCAAAGCTATTGAATGATGGCCTCACTGCCCAATCAAGAATTTATTATGAGGTAGAGCAACAATTATGGCACATGTCCCCAAATAATCCCAATATAATTACAAACCCATGTATGTCTGTGAATAACAACAAGATGTCTAATAAAAGATGTTGAAAATTTGACTGCCTATTTATGAACATACTCACTGTAACACTGTTTAAAGCACAGGTAAAAAAAAATAAATAAAAATCTGAATCTGAAGTAGGATTACAGTCATAAGGGTTCATGAATAAAGTATATTAGTTGGGTCATTTCTTTACCAGTGATATGCTTGACACAGCAACCATATGGATTAAAACTGAGCTACATATTTGGAAAGAGCACGGGTGTAGTGGTAACACCAAATACTGAGGAGTTACCTCGAATACCAAAAGTGGCCTTACACTTCAAACTATGACGCTCTCAGTACCCCTCTACAGTCAGTTTTGCATGTGCTGGGTTCTGTGGTCATTTTAGCAATTAAAAAACAGCAATGTCCAGTTAGATCATCCTGTTAGATTTTCAAAATAAAGCTTAGTGGGAACAATTATTGATATTAACATTGTGAAATGGTCACAGTTTGGTACGGTTTTGGCAGCCAGTGTTGTTCTTACTGTTAACTTGCAGCTGTTTAGTGTCGTCCCACTCTGATATATATTAATTCCTTCCTGACCACAGCAACAAACATAAGATTAAAAAATCTCATTTGGTATTTTATTATTTCAGTATTTCTGTTTAAAATATGTCTGTAACAATTCATTCAAATATGTGAATCACCTCATGGAACTGGTTCGGGGGATTTATGAAGCAGGATGTTTAGCTCTGCAATAAGGGGCTACAGTGTAGCTATAGAGCCCACATAGTATGTGGCTGCTGTAGTTGATGAGCCAAGTGACAAGTGAAATATTCGGTGTGTGTTTATCTGATCAGTGTTTCCTGCCTCATCCAGGTAGCAGATGAAAACCTGGATCCAGACTGCTTTCTGATACTACCACTGAGGGCCATCCAAGTCAGAAATTTCAAATCCTACACATAGCGGCTTTTTTTCCTCTCTCTCTCATATACTTTGGTTTGGTAAACATGCTCATGCTGTGTTCAGTTTACTGACTGCATTTCTGATATGAACAGTTACCACCTACTGCCATTTGGTGCCACCGAAGCCCAAGGTTGCCATGTGCAGCTTTATGGGGATATTCCAAACTATTCAAATATACATTACAAACAATGGCATCTTTGTTTTTCAATGCTGCATCACTTCTGACAATCTGGAGCACAGAGCTCACCAGTGATTGTCAACAACCATTTGTGTATCAGCTGACACATTATAGACAGGAAGAAAATAGCATGTTTACCACAAAGGAAGGGATAAAGACATGCAGCAAAGTTATGCTTCTGTGTATTTAAAACATTTCTGAGGGTGCTGTTATTCCACATATAACAATTTGGAAACACAGATGCTCTCCTCCCTGAGCTTGAACAAACTCTCTCTGAATAATCCACATTTCAGTGATAATTCTTCAGTCGGTGTTCCTTGTTGAAGCTGTGACAGCAGTCATTGATTCATCCACACACACACATGAGAACACTGTTTGTCCTCCATTCTTGCACCCATCTACACTTTCAAAACCCACTCCTCCACCTGCCACCAGGTTCCTTGAATTATCTTTGCTGTTGTGCTGTGGCTTCTTAGCTGTATAACTGCCATCTCTGACTGAATTAAAGCTGGCTGTGTTGATAGAGAGCCTGTCAGGTGGCATCCATGCAAGCCAAGTCTGTGTTCATTAGAGCCATGACACAGGGTTTCCTCATCTGAACCTGGGTTTACCTCCCTCTCAGCTGTTAAACAAAGAGCTCAACAACAAGAAACCCCACCAGTCTTACTGCTGTGCCACACAACATCCTCACCCTGTCCTCTTTTATTATGATGATCTCATCTCACACAGCACAGTGTTTTCCCCCTTGGCAGTGGTGTGTGTGTGTGTGTGTGTGTGTGTGTGTGTGTGTGTGTGTGTGTGTGTGTGTGTGTGTGTGTATTTTAATGTCTTCTTAACATGTAGGCCAACATCATATAAACAAGTGGGACTGCAGGTTTGCTACTGTGGACAGTAATGCTATTTATAATAGAGACCATGATCCAACTATGCTGTTAGAGTTTCTAGGCATTTATACAGGTGATCTGATCTGATAAGGTCAAATTCTGATTATTTCAGAAAAGTGCCACTTTTCACAGTCTATTTTGAAATCCCATATTCATTTAAGAATTCATTGTTTCATTCTTTTGATGCATGTTTATGTAACTGGAGGTTCAGTGAATCAGTCAAACGTTATTTCTGATGGACAAGACAGGAGGTGATGCAAGTTTACTTTGTAACTGATTTTTAATGGGACATACTTCAGATGTGTGTGTCATTGTAAAATCGTGTCCGTAACTGTGCAGTGTTTCGTATCTGATAAGCCTCTAGACTAGTGGATCTATTACTATTGAAACTGGACTCTCTGGACTTTGTGGGGATGTCTTTAATAAATACAGGTTTCTGTGCAGCTCACTGCATCAAAGTTTAACAGCATGAGTTTGAGCTTTAAATGATAAAAACAAGAGCTGAACAGTTTAGACAATGAGTATTATTTTTTATAATAGCTCGTATAGCTGTTAAAAGTAGACCAGCAGTTTATGAGGCTCGAGCCTGAGAGTAGATGCTGGAGCAATAAGAAACGTGCTGCAGAGAGCAAGAGCAACCTTATTTTTCTGCCTGCCTCTGCTTTCCCTCCCTGGTTTTCATCATGGAAATCACTGCTGTTCACTGACACTATTGTAATGAATGGCAAGATGTGTTTATTCTTGTGGAAACCTCAATGCTGTGACTTTTAGGACCTTCATCTTATGAATGTATGTATGTGCATGTGCACTGTATATCCAGTACATGCTGTATGTGTGTATGTAAGTGGTGTTTTTGGCTGGCATAGCGACATTTGTGATTTTTTCTTTTTTAATATCGTTTTCTTTGGTGGTGAACACCAAATTAGAAAAATATACATTTCTTATCCCCCTGCCAGTTCTATGGCTTAAATAAACCATTCATCCACCCCCCCCCCCCCCCACACACACACACACACACACTGTACTGTACTGTACAACAGAATGACAGGTGAAAGATGTACAGAGTGACTTGACGACATGCAACACAAAGTTAGAAATCAGACTTAAACAACATGAGTTCATTGTATGAGAAGTCTGCTACATCAGAAAAACTCTATAAGCAAGCCAGTTTTCCAAACATTATATGATGGTTTGACAGATACCCCTTACTTAAATTCAACATTAAGTAAGATGTCAGGACATCTCACTGTTTAAATGTTGTCCTGACCAGCATGTTCAAATTAGGCTTAAAATCTGTGAGAATTCATATGTGAATGAGACTAAACTGTACATCCTGACTGACTGTGGTATTTATGTAATGAGTAAAGGTTCTAAAAGTTGAGTCTGTAAAACATCCACTGAAAATTAAAGGCACGAGGCTGGTGTTCTTTTTTGCAGCATTTCTCATCCAATCTGAGATTCATCTCAAATGTCTGAAATATTGTGAATGAACTGAATATATAAGTAAAAATTATAGGGTATGTGCTATTTAGAAAAGATGGCATGAAAGTCATTTTATAACCACAGGTGCCACTTTCCAATCCATATGTCTACGACCCATCTCTCTCCACAGACAGTCCATGTGGAGCTTATTCAGTTTGCATGCAACAAAGCTGAGCTTTGCATCATCGCTGCGACGCTGTTGCCTGCAACGCCTGCCTAAAATCTTACTCCCTCCACCTCCCCATCATCCTCCTGTTTACGCTTTAGTTTGACCTATATTGTGTCTCCAGGCTCTAGCAGGGAGTTGGGGGGGTGGAGGTCATCCCTCCTTTGCCCTGTCGGTCAGAGTCAGAGCCAGGTGTCAGTCGTGTGTCAGTGCTGTCTTGTCCTGGTAGGGGACTGCGGAGGCTGGAGGGGATATACAGACACTCAGAGAGACAACCTGCACTGCCAGCAGGGATGAATTCTTCTTTATACAAATGTCTGGGCTGGTGATGGGGGAGGGATCCCCTGGGAAATAAAGTCCCCCCCACCCCGCTCTCTTCATATCTGCTCAAAGCCTTGCCTATTTATGAGGGTACAAGTGGTGTTAAGTCCTTGTGCCTCCGGGATGTTTATTAGTAGCAGGTCCAGACTGACTGACATGTTGAATGGAAGTAATGTGTTACCTTTGACCCACATAGATTAATATGTGGGCATGTTTAAAAACTCTCTGCTGCAGAACAGTAGTTTTTAAAATAAGGCAAGATGAGAACTTCATGGAGAAAATGAAGATATTCACTTAAAATGAATACTCAGCAGGACCTCTTTTTAGCCACAGTGGAGTGACTCTATGGAGTGTCTCAATCAGTCAGTGCACCGCTTTGGTCCAGACTTGGATGGATTGACATGGTTCAGACATTCATGTCAGTCATGATGAATTGTACTAATTTTGGTCATCCTCTGACCTTTTATCTAACGCCGTCATCAGGTCAACATTTTCATTTGTCCAGTATTTTGATTTATTTGAAATAGCTGCAAAACCACTGACAGCCCCATCAATTAGCAAACATAAACATGGTAAATCTGCTAAACAGTAGCATGTTATCATTGTCATTGTGAGCATTTTATCATGCTGATGCTACCATTTAACTCAAATCACTGCCGTGTCTAAACTGCTAGCATGGCTGGAGACTCTTAAAGGGATATAGAGTAAGGATTTGCATCTTTATTTTAGGCACTAAACAGTCAAATCATGTTTGTCCTTATTTAATAAAGGACCATACTGAGTTTTTGTGCCTGTAAAAGAAAGAAAGACAGAAAGTGGCACTGCTGAAAAGTGTGTGTTCAATCTCAAGAGGTGTTTTAAGTTGTTTCATTTTGGAGATGGAAGAAAGTAATATGTGAGAGATTAAAATTTCATAGAAATGACCTCAGCACCTGATTTATCAGAAAAGTCTGGCCTCTGTGGCAGGAAACTGTCTGAAATGTAAATTTACCTTTGTGTTTCCTGTAGGAGACTCCATCTTATTTTTCCTCCCTTTAGTCACTCATAGCAGCTCAAGTCCAGATCTGTATGATTGAAGCTGCCAATAATAAAGTCGGCTGTTATTTGACTTTTTGGTCCAACTACAGAAATGATCTAAGGAGTTTAAAAGTTTTAGCAAAAGTCATTCAAGTACTGATCTTTTTGTCTTTTTGTTTATGTGAATCAGATGAACTGCAACTGGGCTCATTTATCTGTATACTCTCAGTAAATGTGCTGATATATTTAAAAATGTTTTGCACCCCTGATAGGAATTTGCAACAGGCTTCCTAAATAATTCTTGCTTTTAAACAGGTTTCATGTCTTGATACCCCGTCATAAACAGATATTTACATCAGAAAGAGGCCCAGTCTCTTCTATTGTCACACTTACAGCACAGACATGGGTCACTGTTTCCAGCATCACAGAAAGTTTGGCAGCAGGGTGGTTTATTTCAGCAAGCTGCCACCCTCTGAGCAACACACACACACACACACACACACACACACACACACACACACACACACACACACATATAACATTTTTGACCATTTTGTACAAAACGTTTTATTGCTGATCCATTTGAAATCATTTCTGCAGAAGCTGCAGGAACACTGTGGATTTTGTTTTATCACTGAAATGCATTTATATAGAAATACAGTGTATACAGGTACAATGTCATAGGGATGCTGATGCAGCTGTGGGAGTAACTGTGGGTGAGAGAGCCAGCTTGAAAAATACAGGTACGATGAGTCTGCACTGAGTAATTTCTCTTAAATCAAACACAGCCTTGGTGCCTTTATAAAAGAACAGGGGCAGGTGTGTGTGAGGAAAGAGAATCTGTCCTTTCATTTTGAATTTCTACACTAAAAGATAACAGCCTAGATGGATGTGATCAACAGCATGCTGAAGATTTTGCTCTACGTACAGACTTATACAGCCTGATCCCCGAATGATGCAACGTTTGGCCTGAGGCTGCTGCTAATGGAGCCCTCAGAAAGTGTGCAAAATGGAAAATGTCCATCTTATGGGTAGCGTGAATGTACTCAGTCTGTCATGGTAATATGACAATGAAGTTGATGCTACAATGTTTTAGTTGGCAAGGTGTTGTAATTTTATTGTCATATTAATATATATAATATTTGTTTCATGAGTACAAAAACTATGGTCTCAAGACTTTGGATGCAATGTCAATGTCTGTCTTAGCTAACTTCATTTTCATTAAAGTAACAGTTCAGCCTCATCAAAGTGAATCAGCTTGTTTTAATGAAGTTGGGTTGGTTGGGTTTTTTATTTTTAACACAAATACACACACATTTATTATATCAGATGCTGATATACATCTCTTTCATTGCATTATTTCCTGTCCTAAGTCACATTTTAAACAACAAACAATTTCATGTGTTCATGAAGCACTTAATTCATGCGGATTCTACAAGTTACATTTATAGGGTGGTGGATGGTACATTTATCTTGGGTTTCAAATGCAGAGATCATTTTCAGCCCTGTGATGAGTCTGTGTGGGTGTGCTGGTGCTTTAGTGGTAGTGTGCTGGTAAAAAAGGACACAGGTCTGTCACCACCTCTCATTCTGCAGCTGGGCATCAGTCCTCTGTGGGTGTGTCTATTATCCTCTCACACACAAAAGACCAATGACAGTTGACACGCTCAGCAGAAAATTCTTTTCCAGCACTAGTGGAAATGTTCATGTATATCAGGCGTCACCAAATATATTTGTTAAAGGGCCAGAATTTTATCAGACAGTCATCTTGGGGGCCGGACCCTCAGATAAAAATTAAATAAAAATCAAATTTTGGCATAACATTATTAAATTAAATAAAAATCAAATTTTGGCATAACATTATTATTTGATGTTTATTGTTTATATTTTTTTCATTTCATTACAAACCTGATGGCATTTTTAGCCTTTAAGAGTCAGGTTCCTGTCACCTATACCACAGTCAACCACCAGGAGTGACAGAGATATTTTGCCTCAACTCAATTCAAGTCAACTTTATTTATAGAGCACTTGAAAAACAAACACAGCTGAAATGGAAGGAAAAGGCCTCTTAACACAGGTGAAATGGCACTCTCAAAGGCCATGAAATGAAAAGCTGATGTGGAAAACAGATCCTTTAATGATGACTGGACTGAAAAGTACGCATTTATCATGCCAACCTTCCGAAATGCGTCACCTGTATGCCTCATTTGCAACGAGACTGTTGCTGTTGCAAAAGAATATAATCTGCGCCGTCACCACAACACTAAACATACAAATTTCAAGGATTCATACCCTGAGCAGTCAGAGGCCCGTCAGAGAAAAATCGCCACATTGAAATCTGCCTACTCCCGTGCAAGTGGCATTATTACTCGAACTTTAACTCCAGGGATGTCATTGGATTTGTGCGTGACCCATTCACCATCAACCCAAGCGGAGAATTCTCCACAAACACGGTGAAAATGATGCCGTTGGACTAGGCGGCCATTCAGAATGAGCTGGCTGAAATCCAGGCCGCAGGCGACATGAAGGCTGCTCTCCGTGGTGCTGATAGCCTGAGCGCATTTTGGGTGTCTTGTCCTGAGGACTATGGCGCACTGAAGACACTGGCTATGTATGTGCTCACCATGTTCAGTTCAACCTACACCTGCGAGGCGGCGTTCTCCAAGATGAACTCAATAAAAACACACGAGAGGAACCGACTGTCAAACCAGTCTTTGGAGGACTGTTTGCGTATAAGTCTGACAGCAGCCAAGCCTGATGCCATTCAGCAGTGTGAATAGCCCATTTCAGCCTAAACAGCCTAAACGGTGCAGCAAGTCTGTCCTCATTTTGCTCAAAATTCCATTGATTGAAGATGCAATGATCAAAGAATGCAATCTACTCTAAGATCACTCTCATATACCAAGCATGCATGAAAATGACTGATATTGCTATGCCCCATAAAAAACACACATTGCACACATTTGAATTTGTTTTATTCCTTAAATATTATTCAGTGTCCAAGTGGACTGCATGTCAAAGAAAACAGGACAGAGTTTCATCCTTTCAATGTGTGGAAAAACAATGTAGCGATGGGTAAACTAGTGGGGTGTTGATGTGAGCTGAGCATCAGTGAGGAGACCAGGTGAGAGGCTGGCCTCGGGGGTGGAGGGGTTAGTGGCCTGAAGGTAGGGATATTGAAGGCATTGTGTGGTGACGGACAGCAGTGTGTAAGGAAACAAATGACTTGTGACAGCCAGCTGGAGCACCAGCTGTACCAGCCAGTGAGCCTGAGGCTGTGTCATCATTCTAGGAAGTAATGATGAGGAGCAGCAGTGATCCACCTGGAAATATGACTGCTTCATAACCCAAACCAAGGCTTATGGGAAGGACGTATAGGGACCAGTAAGCTTCCTGGCGCTGAACAATACCCATCAAGTGCAGTAGGAGGACGCACTGTATACAATAAGTATTGTCATGGCGACCATAATTTTCTTATCATCTTTCTGAAATGTAGTCTTGTCTGCTCAACAGGAGTTGGAGACAGATCATATATGGCAAACAACAAAATACATACACACACCATGGAAGTGTTCATTCATGTAGTTTTACATTTAGTCTTCATCCAGAGATAAACAGTCTGTGAGATTTTAGTCTCATCTGGTTAATGAACACTTAAAACTGGATAGTCAAGTATGTGAAGTATGAGCATTCCAGGATACAATCCACCTGACAGCATGTGTGTGTGTGTGTGTGTGTGTGTGTGTGTGTGTGTGTGTGTGTGTGTGTGTGTGTGTGTGAGAGAGAGAAAAAGAGAGAGAGAGAGAGAAAGATAATGTATTAATGGTGATAATCGAGGGGTTTAGAGGATAATTCTTAATACAATTTGGATCTTATTTTTGTAATTTAGTCCATCATTTCTGTTGGTTATGAGAACATTGTACTCACCAAAGTAATTGCTGACATCTGGGTATGCAGTGACATCACTAAAAGAAAGTCTAACAGCTCAAGAAATGTAGGCAGTCAGGTGAGGAAAACTTTACTGGAGTCTGTGTGTGGTTGGTACACCATGCGTATGCTTGCTCTATACAGAAATTAAGATTGAGACAGAGATTACAAATGAACAATAGCACATGTAATTGTCAAGTCACCCGAGGCACTTGGTCTATCACCTCCACCACAGCGCACACAAACACACACAGAGAGAGGGGGTGAGAAATCCCCCAGATAGAGATAAACATAAATATGAGAGTCTCAGAGTGGCTGCATGTTGAAGCAGGATCCACAAAGCTTTTCTTCTCTTCTTGAACTCAACTCTCTTGTGGTTTGCTTCAAGGCCTTTTTTTTGCTTTGTGGTGAAATGTCTAGACAGTACGTTGGGTTCCAATCAGCACACACACACGCTGTGACGGCCCACCTGCTGGGCTTCCTGCACTGTTTCTTCTTGCACGAGCCTGGTGGGTCATCTGAGCAGCTGGCTGCACCTGAGAGGTGGGAGGGCCAAAGGCACAAAGGGGCTGCTCTCCAAGGCTGTGTGCTCTCACGCAGGCCAGCCTCAACATATCCTCATGGCCTCCACACCTTTTTCCTTTGGTTTAGGTTTGCATCTGTTACAATACTCACATTACTTTCATTCATCCACCATGCCTAACATGACTGACTTCATTCATACGCCCACTCTCCACCTTATTTTCTTCTTAATTCAAGAATTAATTTGGCTTTTGGAACTTTAGTGTGTGTGTGTGTGTGTGTGTGTGTGTGTGTGTGTGTGTGTGTGTGGATTCTTTGGGGAGTGTCACTATTATTGTTTCAGGCAGTTATCATGGAAAAAAACATTAGCTTATTGTTTTCCGTGTGTGTGTCCAACTGTCTGTCTTAGTCTTGCTGTTGGTTTCTCTTGTTCTTTGATGGACAGACAGTCATGCAAACTACATGATACCACAACATTCAGATGTTTTTGTTTTTTTCACAGTTGCTAACTCACATGTCTTTATACCGAGTTAAATCTCGCATCCAAAATGCAGTCATGCAATCAAAACATCATAAACATCTCAGAATCAACTCAAATGATGAAACACTGTTAGAATTTGTCCCTTAGCAGTAACACTTGGTCACTCATTATATAATGACCATAAAACCACTAACAACAACTAGCACTGCAATAAGTATCATTATTCTTTGTTAAAGCATCTTTTATTTGTTCATTCATTTAATTATTTATTGATTTATTAACTATTAATTATTAACAGATATATTTGCAATAAAAGGAATGGTACTTCTTCACTGCATGAATTGTGCTACCTCACAGTATATGTCACAGAAATTAATCAGAAATACTGTAATATGCTTCAATTGTAACGCGTTATATCAGGATCCAAGTGCAGCGCTGACTGAACTGGGAAGCACGTGAGTCTCTTGTTCCTTTGTTTGGAGGAAACGCTGGCTTTGGGAATAGTTTGGTTTGCCAACCAACAAACAGTCTCACTAATTATCAGATTCAGAGGGGGCAAGACGAAAGACGTAGTCAGGGTCACTTAGCAGAGGTCTTTACCCAGGGATAGGAGAGCAAGCGAGATCAAAGGCAGGTTGGGTCAACAACAGGAAATCTGTCCAAGAGTAATTTCTGAAAAGTATTGCATCAGGGCTAAGAACAATCTGGCAAAGTATGGTAGTGGAAGAGTGACTTAAGTCTTGCGCTGATAGGTGATGAATCCCAGGTGTGTGTCCAGTGATTGAACAGGTGGGTGTGGATAGCTGGTGAAGGTTGCAGGCTGAGCAGGTGAGCAGATGAAACAGTGAGTGGCAGCAGGGAAGGAGTTGACTGATGTGACATCTATGGGCTTTTTGCATAGAGTAATTCACAAGTACACAAAATGAAACTAAAGTAATTCCAGTAATGCAATACAAAACTATTCATATTCACTATACATACCTGTGTAGGTTAGCTACGGATGTAAAAATGAACTAGTGTTAGTCAACCCTCTCTTCTGCATCTGACTTCAAGTTCTAATCCACATTACACTGTATCTTCTCTTGAGCAATACACCTGAGAAAGAATCACTTTGATGCCTGATTCATCCCCTGGAAATCTTCTGCAGATATATCAAGATATCAGCATTCATTGTCCCAGGAGGGACGTCTGATCATAAACCTCTGCAAGGTTACTGTCCATTCTATAGGGTTGGTGAATGAAGAGTAAGGTGGAAGCAAAAGTGACACCATCCTGGGATGGGCTGCAAACCACTCTGTGAGTGGAAGAGCAGTGAAGGTCCATGTTGTCCTGTACAAAACCTTTTAGTTTCCACCTCCCTCTCCTCACCTGGCCAGTCTTTCAAAGAGGTTCTCAAGAAATGTTCAGTACGGTATGTCCTAATTAGGACTTTTTGAATTTTTCTATTTTTCTTTTTAATTGTAGATGTAGCAGAATTTGGTAAATTGCAGTCTAATGTACAGTAGGTGTTAAATTTTCTTATTAGCTTAAGTTTGGTCATTTGCCGCAGGTGGTATAAGGTGGTAACGCTGTCTGTCATTGGTGTGTTTTGAGCTTTTTCCAGTGCCCCAAGTGACCAAACAAATTGATTATTGTTTTTTTAACAGTCCAACATTTTCGGGAGACATGTTTGTCAGCTGTCTTACTGTGATAGGACTGGAATATCTGTGTTGTAGCTTAGCACAAAGACTGGAAGCAGGGTGACCCATCTCTGTGGTGTAGTGAAGTTTGTAAATCTTCTCATTTCTCTTTGTTTAGACTCTGTTTGACAGCAAACAAGCACACTTCCCAAAATGTCATGCTGGCTCTTTAAGGCTATAAACCACCTGTTTTAAGACTGTCTATTCTTGGGATTCTACAACTGACTGTCAGCCTCATCCAGTTTGCATATTTGGTTTCAGCGTTACCAAATAGACCTGAGGCTCTCCTGAGGACCTCTCTGCTATTGACTATTCCTCCTTCACTTTCCTTGACTCTCTTTGTGATACTCGTTGCCAAGAGAAGACAATTCCAACTTCAGCTCTGTCCCTGTCCTCTTTACAACACTATCCAGTACTGGAATGAGAATGGAATAATAAAATTAAACATGGAACATGTAACCGATTGTATCTGTATCTATATCTGTGAGTCTGTAGTGCATTTGGCACTATACTATTTCTGCACTTCAGTCTTGAAGCAGGCAAAAATCTTTCAGCATAGGTACATTCACTGTAAATAAGTGTGCACAAACATACACATATATAATATGCATGGAGACACAAATGGACATATACAAGCGAATGCACCTTGTTCCTGTGAACAAGAGCATGGGGATTGACCCATCTCACACCACTCCATCACAGCCAAGATTTAATATCACATAACCTGCCAACAGCTGCCATGGCAACCTACCCTTTCCCACAATGCAATTTCCCCACTGTCCCTGAGCTCTAATGTACAATGTCTCTTCTCTCCCTGTTTGTATTTTAAGCCTCCTGGACACTAGAAGGTATCAGTATAGAATTAGCGGGTTTCATGTGGTTAAAGTTGGCTGCTGAGTTTGATGTCATGTTCCTGGTCTTGTGGGTTAAAGGACTGCCTTGCAGTGCAGTTGAATGTGTATTGTAAATTGTGGCTATTGATTAGTTTGTTGTTGAAATGCCATGACTCAATTCAGTAAACTCATCACAGCCTTTATGTCAAGGCACCAGCAGTATTCACAGATTGACAATGAGACTGACTTCTTGTTAATATCATGTTTTCAGGTGACACAGAAGCCATGGTAGTGTTTGCTAAGAGCAGATTATTTGTGACATCAATCAAAGAAATGCGCTGATATAAAGCTTAGTGATATAGTAAGCATAGTGTTAGTTCAGGCATAGTACTGATGTCACACTCATAGTGCCTAATTGGCATCAGTTGTTTCTTTCCTGCTTTGTCATTGACTCAATCACAGCTGTGTAGATACTGTTTGGCTTGTAGTACCCAATCAGTGGTGGAAAGAAAAAAAACTACATTTACTCAGTGGTAAGTATGACGTTGAAGAACCTGACCTCAACACCATCCAGCACCTTCGGGATGATTTAGGAACACAGGCGATCCAGGCCTCGTCACCCAACATGAGTGTTGGACCTCATGAATGATCTTTGGGGGCAACCAGGTTCAAACATTTAGTGGAAAGACTTCCAAAAAGACTGGAGGAAGGTCTAGCAGCACATTAATGCCCACAGTGTCTGAATTACGTGTTTAACTATCACATGTGGCTGGAATGTGAGGATTTGACATATTCTGTTTGGGTGTCACATACATTGGGCCATGTGTATGACACAGTGGATCTTTTCTGCCTGAAAGGCTAAAAGGCAGCCTCACCTTCACTTTACTATTCTTCTCCTTCGTTCCTCTTTTTCCAGCACCACCATCTCTGATAGACTCCTTCAGGGTAAAGTGAACCTCCAGAAGGTGAATAAAAGAGTGCATCTGATTGATTGCTGAGATCATTTCCCTGGTAATAAGCATGCTGAAGTGAGTCCCCAGAGAATTCTGAGGCCTTACTCTGACTTCTTGAGCTTTGGCTGAGCAAACAGCACATCCCCACTCTCTGAATCCTGCTTTTATTTCTCCCTGCCTTCTTCACAATCATCTTTTGATAACTCCTACTAATTAAAACTCCAACAAGCTGCCACCCGAAGCCGCCACCCACCCAGCCAGCCTCCTCCTTTGGGTCACCCAGCTCCCTAAGGAGCGAGAACAAACAAGAGAACAGTGAAGGAACACACACAGTCTGTTTTTACTCCTTCATCCTTTCTCCACTCCTCTTATCCTCTTTAATCCTGTACCTCTTTATGTTTGTTAAGCCGCTGGAGCAGTTTGGAAGCATAGGGCACAGGGCCAGGAGGTCAAGGAGGCTCCTGCAAAGAGGTGGCCTCTAGCAGTGGTGGTCCAGGTCCTCGCTGAAATAAACGGCTGAGGACTGTTCATGAATCCTCTGTTGGAACAAACATTCGCTCACATTGAAAGCTGCACCAAACAAGATTTTAAAATAAACAAGACTAAAAGTCTAAAGCCTCACTTGCTGCTCCTTGAAGCTGCAGTGTTCAACAGACCCCACATGTGTTGGACGGAACTCAGAATGCTAATTTTTCTATCTTTAAAGCCTTAGCAGTTATTGAGCCAGACATGTAAAGCTTGTCCTGAGGAAAGGTCATGGGGCCATTAAAATCAAAATGTTAATCCTCTTGGGAGCATAAATGTGCTCAGTACATTTAATGAAAATCTTCCTTATGGATTATGAAACATCTGAGGTGCATAACTGACGTTTACTGTAAGGGCTGTGCTGGGTGGAAACTCATGGAGAATACAAAAAAGTAAAAGTGGATACTTGTTGGAAAGCCATAAATTTAGGTCTTTTGTGAAGTGAACACACAATGCTGTTGTTTTCTGGTGAGGACAGACTCACTGGTCCTTTAGGAGACATTGTTGCATTCACCAGTGTTCTCAAACCAAAAAGTAACTTAATGTCAATACTAGACCAGTGTAATGTGCCTCATGGCTTGACAGTTTGCAGTTTGACAGAACAATTTGATCACTAATGGAACCCAATGATCAAATAGTTTGAAGGTATTAGTTACTATGTTTTGTCAGCACCTTGTGTCTTAAATTGGTTTGTCCAGCCAGTATGTATATATGTTCCCCTCATCCAACACTTAGTGAGGTGCTCTGGTGTTATTTTGAGTTTGCTGTATTTTGACTTTGTTCTATTCAGTTCAATTCAGTAATGTTCCATTCTTTTCAAAGGCCTTATTTGGTAAATCATTTATCACTTCTGCTTTTTTTCAATTTTTGTGGGTAAATTAAAACCCACTCTTTTTGAAATCTGAAACCTGGGTCCGTTGTCTTCCAACTCAATCCCTAACAGCACATCAAACCTAATTCAGGGTTTGCTGAATCTGATGAAACACTTGTATACGCAAGCTTAACAGAGAAAAGAGAGGTTTAGAATAACATAAAAATGTTCTTGCATGAGACCCAATCCTTGAGAAATTTGGTGCAATCTGACATTTTGGTGTAAAAAAGAACACAAAGAACAGCTGCTATTGTTTGCAATGGATTTCAAGTTTTCATGGTGGATTTACATACCAACATGCCCATACTAATTCATAAACCACTCCTGCATTTCTAAGTTCCCCACTGTATCGATGCACAGCAGCTTAAGTTGGAACAAGGCTTCCCCAAAGATGCATGTAATCATCTTCTGAACCTTCACATTGGATGCGAGAAGGGACGGCCACATCTCCAATTGACCACTGTGCATATTTGCCTGCAGCCTGGAGAAGTACTTTTCATCTTCTGGTGTGCTTAGTATGTTCCACATACTCACATTACACATACCCAAGCATGACATGGAAGAGGCATATTTTCACAGATGGGGCTAAGAATAGCAAAATTGCCAAGACAGTAATATAGTGGAGTATAGTGATGAACAGTCATTTAGATTTGTGTGGTGCATTTCTGATCAAAATGCTTAATTAGTAGATCAAGTAATGTGCAATCTATGGTCATCATGTTTGAAGTCTTCAACATTCCTATTGATTGAAGGGACTCACATCCAACTTGGATTGATGATTGTCTTCACAGGCATACGCTTACTGTTACATCTCGTCTTCAGTGACCACCTACATACTCTGTGTGACTGTTTGCTTTAAACAAAGCTTTGACGGTGCATTCATTGCTTTGTCTGTATTTTAATTCATCAGGCGTGGATGTCTTGAATTACTTTGTCCTCACTGACAAAATGACACAGAAAAGTATTTTTTTTTTGTTGGTGGTTTTTAGTTTTTCTTTTCATATTTATGTCCTCATCCTGTCCTCTGACATCCTCTATATGTTGGCTAGAGAACAGAGCAGATGGTTGATTTGTGGAATTAGATTTTAAGTAGATACTGTATAATACATAACAGCTTGACTTTATACTGTAATTTTCTTTTGTAGATTATAATAACCATTTGAGCTCTTGGTAGGCCCATATGTCAGCCATGTGTTATTCAGTTCTCCTGCACTGAAGCCATTTGCATCATTATAAAAACCACGCAGTTGACCAACACAAAGGGTTCCTATTGGAGTGTTGGAGTGATTACAGTAAAAGAGTCTCTCTAACTAAACTCTGTGAAAAACTACATGAAAACTATGGAACTGGTTGGGAAATAGGGACGAACTTGAATGAAGCAGTTAAATTCCGTTGTGACAAACAGTTTTAAAGGGCGATGGATTCATAATTTGAAACGAGCCCCAGTAAGTTTATTTGTTTTGAAAACACTTTAGAATTCTTGCTCACTTCTCAGTCATACGAGATAAAGAAGAAAAGACCAACAAATCAATTCTTAAATATGACCAATAACATCCTTCAAATTGAATAGTATTAATTGTAAGGAAAATAGAGAGCTGGCTGTGTTGATCTTAAAAGCTATTATTGATTTGCAGATTCATTTAAAAGAAAATTAAACTTAAGTCAGCATTTGGTCATTATTTATTAAAATATTCATGTTTGCCAGAAGATAACTGACATTTTGCACGCTCAACTGACTTGCTATGCCCAGACAAAAACACTGTCTAGGTGACGAATTTGAATTACTTAACTGATATGTTTTTGTTGTACACTGAATTTTACATATGGAGATGTCAATTTTGGTTGATAGTTGGTCACAAACTGGGCCCGTCTGAAATTCCAAACTATGCACCACATTATATGTATACTATCGATGAGCATACGATAGCCCGGAAGTGGCTATTACCATGCATAATACCAAGCACTTTATTTCTCTATGTGCTCATGATATATTGATAAGGGGTGACAATCCACCTTTCAATTGTTAACATTATAAAAAAAAAAACACACAAAAAAAAGCAAACTACAAGGCACTTATGACAGGTTGAAGAGGATTTACCAAGAACCTTAAGACCTAAAGAAAATCCATTCTTTAACATCCAGGTTTATATGGGAGAGTTAAAAAAACTCACAATGGAACTATCAACTCTCCAAAGACAAAAAGGCAAAGGGGGATTTGGTGTACCAAATTTCCAGTGGCAGCACTGGTCATTGTACTGTGTCCTCAATTCAAATGGTTGAATCCTACTTTTTGTGTGTGTAGGAGTACAATGGAAGAGAACATGGTGTACCCTCACATCTTACGAGATCTGTTTTACTCCCACATTTCACTCAAACTGTCCAGAAAGAAATGTGGCTCAATTATTGCTGAAGTAATCTCCACCTGGCATCAGGTCAAAAAACAGCAAAATTCTGTCTAACTGGTATCTTCACTCTCCATTTCCATAGCAATAACCTACAAATGGGAAGGCCATCAATTTCAGCAGTTTCATTTCCTCAATGGAGCAGTAAAGAGGTGCACACTCTCTGTGACATGTATGGTCCCGAAGGCCTCCAAGTATTTCAGGACATCCATAAACATTTCAATCTTCCTGGCACATCTTTTTCTATCTCCAACTCTGGCCAGCGTTGCACACTTATGATGGATCTTAGAACATACCTCTCCCCACGCATCCATTTCAAACAGTTCTCACCCGTCTTACATAAGGCATCCTGTAAGCCTCAATCTGCTGACAGACTCTGGAAGGCGGACCTCTCCTTAAATAGCTCCAGCAGAAATTTTTGAAACACAACATGCAACTATCCTCCAGGAACCTCAACCGTGAAGTAATTTATTTTAGGTTAATATGCAGAGCATCCTTCATTCCCCACACATTGCATAGAATTGAAGCTTTACCATCACCAAACTGCGCCCTATGCACTAGAAATGCATTGGCCACATTTTCCATGTGATGTTGGACTGCCCAAGGGTGGCAGAGTTCTGGAAGAGGGTAGTAGAGATGTTATCAAGCATATTGTCCATAACAATTCCCGACTTACCAGAAGTCCTGTTATTTAATGACCGCTCCAACTTGGAACTCTGTGTTAATCAGTGATATCTCTGGCTAGCTGGACTTACAGCTTCCAAGGGACTAATAACCTAGAAAAACAGAAGGAAAAGTGGGTTAACCCTAACTCACTCTCTCTCTCTACCAGTGATGTGCAGCGAGGTTAATAACTGGTGAGGCACTGACTCCTCTGGAGTCGGATGTAAAAATATATGAAACCAAAATAGAAGCTTATATTTCAATTTTGACCTTAATTGAAACATTTAGTTGTTTTAAAAGCTTTTAATTGTGCTTTAATCAATTCTACACTGTTCAACAATACGATAGCAAGGAAAGCAAAACAAGAAAAGCAAAAGAATATTTAATATACGGTCAAATTAGATTTTTTAAAATATAAATGTGGTTTTTTTTTTTTTGGCTGATCTCTCTTTTTTAATTAAAATTGAACACTCACTATTGCCCTCTGCGTAGGAGAGCACACAGCGATGTGCATTGCGCCGATGGAGCTCAGCAGCCACCTATCAGTGTACTTTTTGCCTCACCCAGAGCATTTTCACTGCGCATTCATGGCCGAAGAGAGACAGCAATGGGCATGCGCCTACTGTCTGCATCAGTCAGTGTGTGTGGCACACCGCCGTCAGAAGTGAGGCACAGCTCATCCCTGCCTCACCTCGCCCTTCCCCCATGTATTTGAACAGGAAATGCTTAAATTTTGCAAATTTGACCATAGAAATGTTGAAATCATACAGAAAAAAAATTCATGCAGCCATGGGCTTAAGTCCGAATTTCCTCCTCTTAATGAATTTATAAACCACAGCAAGTTTTTTTTTTTTAATTATATATTAACAGGTGAGGCACTGCCTCCCCTGCCTCCCCTGACCGCACGTCACTGCTCTCTACATGGCTCTAGGTTTATTGCAGTCTAGAACTGCACCTAATTATTATTTTTTTATTGATTAATCTAACTCATTTATCTAATCCATTGATTATTCTATTTTGTTTATTCTTTAATTAATACAACAATTAATTTACCCAAATTAAATATCAAAAACTTGTTTAATTAATATTTCAGTATTCTATTCAATCACTGAATCATCATCATCTCATTTCCATGTCACTACTGTGTTATGATGTTGATGATAATAATAGACCGTATTTGTCAGATGCCTGATCAGAAAAATACTGGACCTCGGCTTCAAAAGGGTTGCTGTGATATACAGAGATTAAATTATTCTATGTGTCTCCCTTAGGTCAGTTGGCCTGCCTTTACTTTAGTACTGAAAACAGTTATCACTGATGATTTATTTCATTACCAAAGTAATATATAGTTAAGATCATCACTGGAAAATGTTGCTGGCCTTTGCATCAGTGGGGCAGGGAAAATCATTTTAATGATTTTCAGACTGTAACAACAGACTGCAACTCTAACATTTTAATGTTAGTTTAAGCTATTTTCACACACTTGGTGGCCATTAAAGCAAAGACAATATAGAAAACAGTCCATTAACAACATTAGATGATGCATGGTGTAATGTTGCATTACCATAACAACAGTGGTGCAGAAATTACTTTCAACATTGGGATGATGAGGAGCATTTCAAAAATCAATTTTAAATGACAACTTCTAACAGAAATATATTTTGCGTGCTGATAATCCCAACATGTCATGCTTAGGCAGGGACAGTGCTTGCTGTCTCTGCCTCTTGAAAAAGTGCTCGCTTTTGCTTGAAGTGTTGGGCATATCAGTTGTACTGCTGTGATAAGCCATTTCCAATTTGCAGAGCTTACAGAGCCCCACATCTCTGTCTAAAATACTCCCACACTTTAGATGATCCTCAGCAAGGTTTTTTAGCTGCAGTTTGTCCTCTAGAAAATCCATGCTTCGAGTGGGTGAGGATGCCATTAATACTGAACATATCTCATGTCCAAATTACCAAATTTGACAGCACACATCTTTTGGTCCCCAGCAGTACACCTGTCAAGTGTACAGTATATCGGATGAATGGTTCTTATGCAAAGGACATAAATACAGACATACAGAGATTCCTTGCTTTGTAGTTAGAATATGCAAAGATAGCTTCTTGAGTTCATAGACTGTAAGCATGGGACACTGGGCTGCCATCATGCACTATAATAAGTGATGGCTATAATAAGTCGCTGGTCTCCCTGTCCATAAGGTCCAGGATAGGTGGGGTTGCAGGAAGCCAGAGGGAGGAATATAGGAGAGGGGTTGGGGATGACAAATGCTCTTATTTGTTTGTTTGTTTTCTTTCTTTCTGTCTTTCTTTCTTTCTTTTTTTTTTTTTTGGTTGCTTGTAAATTACTGATAATGCAAGGATATATGTGATTTTCTTCATCTACTTTATTTGGGATCTGTCAACTTGTAACCCCACCCCTCGAGGATCAAAAAACTCTTTCCACTTATATTTTTATCAGTCTTATTATTATTGTTGTTGTTGTTGTTGTTGTTGTTGTTGTTGCTGTTGTTGTTGTAGAATACATGTATTTAAAAGAACAAACAGCTTCAGACATTGGTATCCACAATAACATGACTGCCTCTGTCTCCTGTGCTCTACTTCACTTTTTTTCACTTTTTTCCACTGTCCTGGAGTGTCTCAATATCAGCCTCTGAATGGACAGGGGTTGAAAAAGAGGAACTGAGAGAGATGGAGGGAGGTGGACAGCAGGGAGAAAAAGCTGTTGAATAGAGGAGGGTAGTCACACTCAGAGAGGAGGAGGAGGAGGAGGAGGAGCGCAGCTGTCCAAACACTGAGTCCTTCTGTACCTGCCTTACAGCTACGTCCTTCCTCCTCACACCCCTCTGTCCTACCCTCCTTTAACACTGTACCAAAATTCAGTGTGCCTGCCTCCGATGCTTGTTGTAGCCTTTATTATAACCATGACACAAATCTCCACTGTCCATCACAAAGTGGGATAACCAAGTTGTCTATGTGTTTTACAGATGTATTGTTCAACAGATTTGTAACAGTTTTGGTGTCATGTCAATAGGGGCATCAGGACAGTTACAAACACTGTATGTATGTCTTATTTTGGTGGACTGTATATAATTGATATATATAACATATCCAATGCACCCTTTGTATTACAGTGATATTGCTGAAAAGTGTACGACTTATTTGTCAGAGGAGTGGAAGCTTCACTGACAAGTAAATCATACACGGCAGATGAAAGCATCAGATCTGTGTGGACCAAAATTCCTCAAATTAATACATGAAACAAAAACAAATATCATATTTCCACCATGTTTTATACTGCACAGCTGTTTCAGGTTTGACTGGCACAGTTTTAATTTCTTTTCTCACAAATAACTCAACAAGTTCATGAGTGAAGAGTGCACTTTAACGAGGCTTACCTGTCCAACATGAATCTCAGTTCTCCTGTGCTTCTGGGGAAACTGTGGCCCTCAATCATGTAGTCAATCAATCAATAGTAACCTTGTAACTATGGAATGTAAATTATTGTAGAAGGACATGATTCTTAATACGATGCCATTGCATGTTGAAAAATTTTAGTGGATGTAAAGCTGGGTTTTGCAGTGTTATCCAATGTCTACATTCTTGTCAGATGATAGGTGATAGGGTTTGCTGGTGCTAAGTGAAGTAAACTGAATTTGGATATAGCATGAGTGAGGTGAGTTGTATGGCTCCTGGTGAAGGTGTTCTCATTAACTGCTCTCTCCTGAGATTACAGTGACATTTTAAAAACCTATTGTAATTTATCACACATATGCTATGTGCACACTATTATATTTCCATTGTAAATTTGTGTTTTAAATCCACTTTTCTTGCAAAACAGAAGGGTCACAATAAACTACAGAGGTCACTGCTACACAATACACAAAGAACACTCCCACGCCTTGGACTAGGCATCCAACACAATGCACAAACTAATACAGGGTCTGCAGCATTTCCAAAAGTCTCTGTTCAGGATTCTAAAATGCCGGAGCACTACGGACACAAGCTGGCAAAAATTTCATTAGTGTGAATGTAGCCATAGACACAAACAACCATTCACACTCACATTTACACATATGGGCTTCCTATAGAGTCACCTGTTACCTGCACCCGGAGCCCTGTTGCTGTGAGGCTGCACCACCGTACAGCCAGGAAATAAATCAGATAAATCAAATAGGCCTCTTGAATTTGTCAAAATGAACCATACTCAGAACACATTGGTTCAGTAATATTCTTTCATCTAATAGGACCCACAATCACATATTGCCTCATTAAGTGGGGAGTGGTTGGAAAATTGTCCCTATACTTTCCATCTGAATCAGCCCTTTGAGCAGGCCTCCTGTGGGCCCATTACAACATCAAAAAAGTCTTTCACATACACAGGAAGCTTGAAAGGGTTAAAATGAGTGCTAAGTAATTGCTCATTCATTTATCTTGAACACATCTGGCTTCTTTTCTGGTTTGTGGTTACAGCAAATACATGTACACTAATGACGCACCGTACAGTGCATGCAATATACTCTACCTGCTTTTTCTATTTTCTCTCTCTCTCTCTCTCTCTCTCTCTCTCTCTCTCTCTCTCTCTCTCTCTCTCTCTCTCTCAGAGGACTAAAAGGTTCCTGTTGATTCATTCTCCTGATTTTGTATTTGTTAATAAATCTTTTCTTTGTCTTTCCTGATGAGGATGTTCTTCAATTCTGCCCTGCATATTCTTAACAAATACCTCCAGAATTGAAGTTCAGGGACCCTTAATGGGAAAAGCGTGTGACACTCACTAAGCAGAGACAAGTGACTAAAATGTGTGATAAAAAGCTGTAATAACAACAACAGTCCACCACCTTAAAGCTAGAGTAGATAAGAAGCATTAGAAGCATTTGTTGATATTTTCTTCTGACATCAACCAATAAATCAAATGCAACCAATTCACAAAATTAACCATGTTTATTATTGTTCTCCGCAAACTTTATTTTGAAAGTTTAACTGGACTTTGCTAGCTGGACGTTGTATACTCATTATTGGTAATTTGACCTTGAAAAATGATGCTAATGTGCCTTGAAAAGTGAGGCCAAGGTGTCCTGACCGAGTGTCCATATGTAACAAGGTGGGAGTGAGAATGTGTTGCAATAACCCACCCAGTACATGAAGAACAAGTGAGCCACTGCAGCAGCGTCAGCAGCTAACCCAGTAGTTTTCAACTCAACCTAACCTCATTACAACCTCTGTGAACCAAAAATGTTGTTGCTGTCAAACTTTAAAACGGTGCCTTTCTCTGCTGCGGCCAGCTGTCATTGCAGTGTCAGATACAGCCCTCCTCTTCCTCCTCTTTTGTCACTTTCATCAAGGATCCTTCCACTGAGCTCACTCACATCTTCACCCCTTCACCACCACCACCAGTGTAATGGCGGGGAGGTGGGGGTAATTCCTGTATGCTCATGGCATCCCTAAAACCTTAAGAAAAAATGACATTACAATGGTGTCACAATTTCCAAAGACTCCTCTCATATTTCTTCAACTTTCCTTTTTTGTACTATGTTATATAATTTTATTATTCTTTAAGCACCTTCTTTTAAGTCTCCTGACTGAAATGTGGTTATTGAACAGTTTTTAACCATGCAGTCTATCGTGTTAACATTCCCCTCTCTCATGTGTGTCTTCAGGTTGTTTGCCACCAAGTGCAGCGGCTGTCTGGAGAAGATAGCACCCACAGAGTTTGTAATGCGAGCTCTGGAGACTGTTTACCACCTCAGCTGCTTCTGCTGCTGCGTCTGTGAGCGCCAGCTGTGCAAGGGAGACGAGTTTGTTCTGAAAGAAGGTCAGCTGCTGTGCAAGAGTGACTATGAGAGGGAGAAGGACCTGCTCAGCACAGTCAGTCTAGACAACTCGGACTCAGGTAACACTGGGCATTCTGAAGCAGACTACACTGCACACACAGTGAATTTGGAAACATATCCAATTAATTCCTTCATGTATGAATCTCTAAGTGTAATATTGGTTCTCATTAGCATCAGTCCAATTGAATTTTACCTTGCCTGTAATGCAGAAAAAGAGAATTCAATATAGTTAGACATGAAACGGCAGTCAAGTCTGTAATGAAATAATAATCTGGTGGCAGATAAAAGTGAGGATGAAAATCTGGATGTGAAGTCAGAGAAGTGTCCTGCATCAGGGAAAGGCAGCGATGACAGCAAAGACCCTCGCCGGCCCAAACGGCCACGCACCATCCTCACCACCCAGCAGAGGAGAGCCTTCAAGGCCTCCTTTGAGGTCTCCTCCAAACCCTGCAGAAAGGTGAGCAGACAGGATTGAGTGTAGTGAGATATTGTACTGAAATTATGCATTTATCAAACTGCAGAATGACATTGTAAAGTTTTTCTTGGTGGCCATCATCGACCTTTTACACTCTTGTTTCTGTTCTGTCATTCCTTTTGTGAAATCTGGAAATCAGACAGGGAACACTTTACACGCTAAAAGTATTTCAACATGAGGAAGACACACAAAACAAACACAAATCACACAGCAAGATGAACAGTGTGTAGAAAGAAACTAGAGAGTCCCATGTATTCCTGGTGTTATAATTGAGTCTGAATTTAACAGATAAAAGAAAGAAAAAATGTGTCCATCAGTTCCTATATGAATAAAGTTAAAATGTACAGCTTAGATCACTGCAGTTTTTAACAAGTTAACTGTATTATTGTATACTGTATTCCTATCCGTTGAAAAAAGGAATATGATGTGTTTCAAATGGGCCTAGTTTGGTATTGACCATAAACTTTGGCATTCCCCAAGTCAATTCTACATTGTTTTCTATTTCTACAGTTTTATCAATATTAAATTCTTTACCTCTATGAAGTGTCTATGAATATCCAACTGTGCTGACATAGACTCACTAACCACATCACAACTTGGCAATTGAAAAGATTGCACTACTTTTAGTTTTATTTTTTTAGTTTAAAAATGGCTTATAAGGGTGATTGTGCTGTGACTTGCAGGTGAGAGAGACCCTGGCTGCAGAGACAGGACTCAGTGTTCGTGTGGTCCAGGTCTGGTTCCAGAACCAGAGAGCAAAGGTCAGTAAAGCTGTATATGGAAAAAATACTGATATATACAGTGCATTCAGAAGGTGTTCACATCCCTTCACTTTCCCCATACTTTGTTAGGTCACAGCCTTTTTCCAAAATGGATAAAACTCCTTTCTTGTCTCATCAATCTACACACAATACACCATAATGACAAAGTAAAAAAGGTTTTTTTTAGAATTTTTTGCAAATTTATGAAAAATAAAAAAATGAAATATTGCATGTACATAAGTATTCACACTCTTTACTCAGTACTTTCTTCGGTGCTTTCAGGTGCCTTTTGACAAACTCCAAGCGGGTTGTCATGAGCCTTTTATTGAGGAGAGGCTTCCATCTGGCCTCTCTAATATAAAGGCCTGATTGGTGGAGTGCTACAGAGATGGTTATCCTTCTGATAGGTTCTCCCATCTCCACAGAGGAACACTGGAGCTCCGTCAGAGTGACCAGTGCTCTTGGTCACCTTCCTGACCAAGGCCCTTCTCCCCAGTTGCTCAGTTTGGCCAGGCGGCCTGCTCTAGGAAGAGTCCTGGGGGTTCCAAACTTCTGTACTGCACTGTAGATATATATATGGTTGCCAGTTTTACTGTGCCTCTGCTTTTCACTCATTAGTGGAGATTTCAGCTGTCTTACAGTCTTACTGCCATGAATTCAGCTGTTATATTGTATTGATCCAAAAACAGATCCATATTGGCATCAACAAACACAGGCTTACAAAATCTAGGATGAGAAGGGTGACTATCAGCTTTCAACTAAAGCAGGGTTCAGTTGATAAAGAAAACTTTAAATCATGCATTCTGGTGTAGTGTAAGTGTTCTCAGCCAGGTGTGAAAGCAGTCTGTACAGTTTGGCCATGTTCTTCAAAACATATGTAAGTGCACTAACTCAGCCTCTTCCTGCTATCTAGAGCTGTCCATCACAAGTAACGAAAGGCGTACATAAGCCCTACACATAATAGTGGTCCTTCGAGAGATTCCACATCGCTTCCCTAGACCTGAGAAGCAGCATGTTTGATATGATCACAATGCAGGCTGAATTGATATCATGATCCATATCGAGATCATGTGAAAGCATGGTCTAACTGCCCTTTTTTGGCAAAGTGCTTAATTGTCTAAACCAGCTCTTCATCAGTTAAGCTTCAGTGGATCAAGAATTTACAGTCTATTATTTGCTCGGCTTGGTGGCATTTGGGAAAATAATAATATAATAATATCCAATAGGCCGTTTACTGCAGTCAGTGAGCAATCTATAAGTATTATATTGCTTGTTTAATGTTTGATCAAGATGATTTATGTTATACAGGTTACTTTGTTTTTACCATTTTTCAGCCAGTCAAACAGTCAGTCAAGTCAAATTTATTTAGCTAGCACATTTCATGAACTGTAAGCTCAATGTGCTTCACACACTAAAATGTACAAAAGAAAAAAAGAGTAATGTGTTTTGTTTTTGTCATCCCAGTGAGTTGTCAGGATTTTGAATGAGCTGGAGCGATCCCAGTCTTTTTGAGAATCCCCGCAAGAAGGGCATTACAATAATCTACCCTTGATGAGATAAATGCATGATGAAGTTTATTAGTTAGATTTAATTTTGGAAATATTATTTAGGTGGCAAAATTCTGTCCTAGTCATACTTGTTTAGTGGCTTATTAAGGTGCTCATTGGGTTTCAGAGACAGCAAGACGAGTTTGGTGTCAACCTCCTGCCTGTGACCTCTAGCACCTACCACAAGGACCTCAGTCGTGTCTGTGTTTAACTGCAGAATGTTTGGGGTCATCCATTTGTCTTATGTCACTGATATAGTTGACTAGGTGATTTATAGGGCTGGGGTTATGAAAGTAAAATATAGAGTTGTGTATCATCAGCATATGAATAGTCAAATATATTGTGCTATTGTCCTGATGGAACCAAGTAGCAGCATATACAGATTAAACAAAATGGGCCTATAACTGAGCCTCATGGGACCCCAACAGCAAAGGTTAAAATTTAAGATTTTAAGTTGTCAAGAGGTAGAGAGAATGTCCTGCCAAGAGAGTCAGTTAATGACACTCAGGCCAACTGAATTTAGTCCAAGAGTAAAATGTTTCGGTCATAGTGTCAAAGGCTGTTGTCAGGTCTAGTTATACTAAAATGGAGGGTTTATTTGAAGCACTGTTGATATTAAGATCATTGATTACTTTTATTAGAGCTGTTTCAGTGATGTTGTTTGTCTCGATCTTAGAGTAGTAAACTGTTTTGTATCGGGATATTTGGGGTTATGTGGAAGTGCCCTGAGGTGATTCTGTAGTTAAATGCTAGATAGTAGCTCACTAAATTCTTCTAAGAAGCCATGTTTAAGTTTGGGAGGGTCACACAGTGTAACGAATATCTCAGGGGATACAGATTTACAAACAACAGCATAATATTCAAAAGATGAGAAAATTCCAAAATAGATATAATTTATATGATGAGCTTAGAGGGCAGCAACTCCCTCACCCTTCCTGTTGCATCTTGTGCAATGTATAAAACTTACATTTTCAGTTTTAGATATTTCTGTCAAGTCTTTGTTAGCAGTCTCATCCAGCCTGGTTTCAGTGAACATAATACAATCAAGTTTGTTGTTACACATGGTGTCATTAACAATGAAAGTTTTGTTGGATAAGGATCTGACATTTAGCAGTGTCTGCTTTAGAGTACTTGTAGCAGAAGCAACAGCTGCAGTATGACACAGCAGGTTTACCATGGACAAGTTTCTCCAAGTGAGCACCATTATAGCCAACTGATCCAGGTGATTTTTTACTCCAAATATATCTATTGCTGATTAGTACTGGAATAGTGTAGGCATGGGATTTTCGTGATGGGGCAAACTGTGAGAGGATTACTAAGATATTGACTCATCTTTGACCTTCATGTGGTGAACAACATGTCCATAGATGAAAGATGAGATCCTGCATGATCTAGATGGAGGCGGTCATGTTTAAAGAGATCCGTTCTGTGATTGAAGGTGAAGTTGTCCATGTAAGGGACATTTCTGGTACAGTAGCCTTTAAGACAGATGTGCAGTTGCATTAATCAGCTAAACTTGTTGTCAAAATGGAGGGAGGGCAGTGGGCCAGCAATTATACATTGTTTTCCAGTGTTCAAAACACTGTCCATGAAGCAGATAAAAAGCCCATAACCCCATAGTTTTCTATCATTCACCAAATTCCAGGGCTCTGAGATAGAACAAGCTTGGGACTTGGATTTTATGCCAAGACTCAAACATGCATCCTCTTACACAGCTTGTGGAGTATCGGATGGGGTCAATTCAACCATGGTGAGAATGGACCCAGCCAAAGGCAGGTTGGTGTTTGGTGTCTAATGGGACTAAGGATGAGGATACAGAGCATGACGTGTTTAGCCTGGGCAGCGGCAATTGTGGAGGTGCATGAAGAGCCCGTCCTTATCTCCTCAGTTAGAGTATAGACAATTCTCACTCATACCCATGGTTGGCTAGTTTAGCCACCAGGCTAAAGATTCGCCTAGCCAAGCCAGCAGCAGAGGCAGTAGGAATGACCAAGGGGAGTTTTTGCAATCAGTCTCAAGTGATGATTAAGAAAATATGATCAGAGCTGCAGGGTTTGTCCTGGCGAAAGTCTCTGTTTTGGAGCACAAGTTACTTTAAAATCAAATCACAGGATCAGTCGCTGTTGAGGTAAGTTGAACTTCCTGAGCTGACGCAGAAATTGCATCCATTCTTGATGATTGAGGCTATATTAGTAGGCCACCTTAGGTCATATGAGACAGTGGATCCCAGAAACCTGAAGGTTTCCACAGTGGAGACAGTGTTGTTGAGGATGGTGATGGGGGGCAGTGTTGAGGGGCTTCTCCTGAAGTTCAGTGTCATCTCCACAGTTTTCAGTGTGTTCAGATCCAGGTTGTTCTGACTGCACCAGACAAGTTGTTCAGCCTCCCATCAGTATGCAGACTCTTCAAAATCTGACGTGCAGTCATTAGTTTAGAGATCATAGGGTACTGATGGTCTATGTGTTGGATGTGATTTTCTCAAGGCTCACCTTCCTCAGGGAGTCTGTTATCTACTGACAGGTGGAGGCTGGCACAGTGAGCTGGATGAGTTTTGAGTGGAGGATTTCTGGGATGATCGTGTTGAATGCTGAGCTGTAGTCCACAAACAGGATCCTTGCATATGTCCCTGGATAGTGAAGGTGCTGCAGGATGTAGTTGAGTTCCATGTTGATGGCGTCCTCCACCGACCTGTTTGCACAGTGGGCAAATTGCAGAGGTCCAGCTGGGCGCCTGTGATGTCTTTCAGCTGAGTCAACACCAGTCTCTCAAAGGATTTCATGACCACAGACGTCAGGTTGACGGGTCTGTAGTCATGTAATCCGGAGATTGAGGATTTTTTTGGCACCAGAGTTATTATGGAGCATTTGAAGCATGAGAGAATGTCACACAGCTCCAGAGATTTGTTGAGGATCTGTGTGAAGATGTGTGTCAGCTGATCAGCACAGACTTTTAGACAGGAGGGGGACAATAAAAATGCAATAATCTCATAATTTACCCTGTAATAAATTGGGATAGCAATTTATGTTATCTGCTACATCTATGCGAAGTAGCTTGTTGCAAACTTAGTTTTTGTCCTGATCCATTTCTGTACTATATAAGCATATACATTTTTGAACCAGTCCTTACAGCAGTGATTAATCAGATCTTCCATTACATTATAAATCTAGATGTGTGATATTACTTTACATGTGATATTACTTGTCCTTTTTTCCCTATTCATGAAGGGTCATCTCTCCATTTCTTGCAACCATTTCTTTTTAGACTTTCTTCTTTGAATTATGTCATGTTAGGATTCTTGTTGGTGAAATACATTTTCCTTGTAATCACAGTCATAATCTGTAATGTCTTATGAGCTCAGGTGCATCTTTTCACTTGGCAATGATGTCAATTCATATTTTCATTAGTGGTTGCTGAACTAAACATTAGAATATCCAAAGCACTCAAAGTTCTGAAAATATTTGCTGTAGTCTCAGGCGTGGTTTGACCATTTCACACACTTTTGTTATTTGATATTTAAATATATAATTTAGAGTAGGTTGACAAATGAGCTCTCAATCTGTCAATGTCAATAAACGCCTGTCAGCCACATACTAAGATTTTTACTGTGTTTATTTATTTACAGATGAAGAAGTTAGCCCGCAGACAACAGCAACAGCAGGAGCAACACAACAGCCAAAGGCTAGGCCAAGGTGAGGATTTATCATTTGTCTGTGTGTACACTGCGCTGGTTAGTTAGCTGATTCTCTGATGTTACAAAAAGAAAAGCACAATTGATATCCATCTGCAAGATGTAAGTTGTCCATTATAATTGTAATGACTGGGATTACTGAGAACTACGTAATTCATGAATCATTTGGAGAAACAGCTTGAAATATTAAATTTATTACAGGAACAATAAACAGAGGACAGTCACTCAGCAAACACTCCCAGTTTTGTAGGCTTTAGAATGAGTCCCATACTCTGAAGTCTGCTGGTAAATATGAGTTTGCCGATGGCAGGGCTATAAAGTGTGGGCTACAGCCATGATTCTTGCTGCAGCACAGCTCCTCATAGCTAGCAGGCTTATTGCCACAGTGGTCTCACAGCGGATATGAGCATACAGTTTAGATAAGTGTCTCAGTGCTTTGGCAAGCACTGCCTCTATCTGTTCAGGGACTTCCAGCATGTCAATATTGGCATAGCAGCATGGTTTATTTCTCATGGAAGCTGCTGCTGTTAACCAAATGAGCTAAGCAAACCAGCAAATGGGGGTTGTTTGAAGTTGATGTTAGGATGATATGAAGCCTCCTGGATGACTGGTGAGATGTCTTCAAGCCAGTCAGTTTAGACAATGCATTTACAGTATATGTTTTTAAGAAGCCATTTGTTGTACAGCATTCATAGTCTGTAGAGAAAAGCATGGATGTAGCATCTTTGTTCACATCCATATGGATTTTTGGTGCTCAATGCTGTAGAACAACAGAATTCTATTTTTTTTTATTGTTTTGTGAGTCTATAGTATATATATTTAATTATTTATTAATTTCTGACAATAATATCTATACAGTGGCATGGAAAAGTTTGGGCACCCCTGATCAAAATTTCTGCCATTGTGAATCGGTAAATGAGCAAAGATGAAAAATCCACTTCATTTCAAGCAACTCAAGAGATTTGAGCTCTCAGATAACTTTTATCCAGATCTTTGACCTTAATTAGCTTGATAGGGCCATGGATTGTTTCATGATTCATATAGCCTGGGAAAATCAAGATAGTGATTTGGCTAATGTAAACATAAGTGTCCATTATCTGGTTATAAAACACTAAAACAATTAGTGTATATATAAATGGTGCCTGTTATGTACAGTAAGACACATTTACACATTTCATTAAGTGAAAAAAATAGTACTGCTGATGGAGGAATTCAAAGAAAAACATACAGTGGAGTTTTCATTGAGCTTTAACACATTACTAAGGCATGAAAGTCCAAAACTATTGGACACGAGGTCAGAGTGAAAATGGTTTACACAGAGTCAGCGAAGGTGGGTGAAGGTTAGAAGCCCGCACAAATATAGGAAGACAGTGATCACTGCAGCTGAGAGTTGTAACCCTGTTCACACTTGTGCCACTAATTTTTACAGAGGTGATATCAGGTTGTATGGAGGACCTGCTCAGCTCCTACTCAGGGCCTCTACCTCCAAACCATCAACAGTTGGTGACCATGGAGCACAATGGCTACAACACTGACCCCTTCCAGCAGGGCCTCACTCCACCACAGATGCCTGGTGACCAACTGAATCCCTACGGTGAGCATCACACTCAATGCACAATGCCTGTGCCTGTGGATGAGTGTTAAGCACTGTTGCCTTTCTGTATTCTCTGTATACTCGGTGCTTCCTCCCATATTAATGTGAACGCTTTCCCATAGCTGTCTCCAGCTGGAGATCTGTCCACACTGTTTCCCTACCTGCCACTCAGCTCTCCAACCACATTAGGGGAGTATTGTAGTGGTTTTACATTATGAGACTGCCTGTTACAGGTTTGTGACACTTGTTGAAGATAGTATGAAGTTGCATTATGGGAAATATAGGATCCAGTGTCAGAGTCAGGATATCTCAGCCTGTCTCTTTGATTTTGACCATTCATTTTCAGTTTGTGTCTTTTTGCTCCACAATTTTATCAAACTGTAATACTAAACCACTGTGGTACCTCTTTAATGTTTTGAAATTAAATACACATCACAGTTGGGCTTCAGAATATCAACAATGGATTGAGACAAAATTTAGGAGGCAGTTGGGTGCCATAATAAATTTAGTGAGTATATCTTTAAAATAAGACCAGACAAAAATAATATATACACAAACCAATACAAGTGTTAAAAAAAATTCATGCTATAATGAGACTTCCCCTGTGTTCTAACCTTCACCATGATGGCACCTATCAATGTTAAACTCACTCCCATTTTATTGGCTGTGATGGTAATTAGCCTGTAAGTCGTGACGACTGACTAAACACAGATAACCCATCAAATTGTCATTATTTAGACCCAGTGAGCCCAGTAAAACCAAGTGACACCCAGGAGAGCAGTACTAGACATCTGTGTGCCTGTACAACACACACGCACGCACGCACGCACACGCGCGCACACACACACACACACACACACACACACACACTTTGTCTTCATTTTGTATGCATGGATATATGAATATGCAAATATTCACCTCTATCTCCACCCACCCCTCCGCAGCTTGCCTGCAGCTCATCTGTACCTGCTCACCTTCAACTCTGCTCATCAAACACACAAACAGCACTTTCTGTCAAAAAGCCTTGAAGGAAAACTAAACTCATCTTGCAAGCATTATTCTAGTAGCTTATGAGGAAACCCTTTACTATGACATGCTTTCTTAATGAACAACCACAAAGTCATGTGAAGTTTTCTGTCAGAATAATTGTAATAAATACGCCCACCACATTCATTGACTAACATTATCTAGCATACCACAGATTTGTTTGGACAACAACCTTGAAAGGGGCAAATGAGTCCAGAATATTGGTGCAACTGAATAATGAGATTAGAGCATGCCTACCGAAGTGACTGCATTAACCAAGTTACAGAGGTCCTGCTTCAGTGGCTCCAACTGCTGAGGGGAAATGTCTTTTGTACTCATATGGAGATGAATTTTCATCGACAGGAGTTTATGTGTTATTCCACAAATTTTTGCACCTGGAAAGCAACATGTTTTTCCCAATCTCTCCTTAACATCTCTGATGATGGAGCCATGTATAATCAAGGTGGAAGGAGAAGGCGGTGGGAAACTCCCAAGGCTGTCAAGTTTAAGACAGTAAACCTGTTGCTCAGCTCCAGCTCTGAGGCAGGTGAATGGGTAGAAGTTGTGATTTCTGTTTCGAACCAGGGTCCAGTGATCCTGCAGTGTCTTGTGCTCTGCCCCTGCTTGAACCAAGGAGCAGTTCACAATGTTTGCAGGAGTACAGGCTACACAAGTGGAGGGAAGCCAGAAGACTGTTGCTTTCAGAGACTCCACATTTAAGAGAGCCCCAGCTGGAGCTCCACCTTTCAGTAAAAATGTGTGTTCCAGTCAGATTGGCCTCCACATCTGACAGGAACACACACCTCCATACAGTTGACGTCTTCTAACTTGGTCACTGTCCCACCCACTGGTTACAGAGTGAATCTGTGTCACAGTCATCAGTGTCATTACCTCACTCATTCTGTCTCCAATAACAGGAAGATGTCACAGGTACAATGAAAAAATTCCATTTTCTCTGTTGTTGGCTGCAACAACCAACACAAAAATCTTCATCTACTCTTACCATTTTAGGATGTCAAGACCCATTGAATTAACTATATTTTTGTAATGGAAATGTGACAGAAATGTCCCCACAACACTGTAAAAAGGTGTGTATTTTACTCCCAGACTGCTTTGTAAACGAGGGCCGGTAACGATACAAGCTCAACGATTGATCAATACCAGCTGTTCATGACCTGACTTCAAACTTGGAAGCTGCTTTCTGTGGAACTTTATAGTGTATCGTTACTGCAGCACTAGCTCAGCTAGTATTAGCTTTTTTGTAATACAGATGCCAGTTGGTGTGTGTATGTGTGTGTGCACACGTGTGTATGTGTTTGTGAGTGTGTTGCTGCTGTATGTAAATTTACTTGATAACCATACTCTGAAGGTAACAATATACCTACGTGTCAAAAAGAAATGGTCAAACTACAGGAATAAATTTTCTTAGCAACGTTGTGTAGCTTTGATCAGCACCCAGCTGCTAGCTTGTGCAGACCGTAAAAACATGTAATGTTAGTGGACTGCTGAACAGTGAGGTCAGGGCTAAAACAGATCAGATTCCTGCTTGAATATGTTACATGGATGTTAACATTAAAAGAAAGCAGCTAAACTTGGAAGCTAAAAGCATTGGCAGAGCTGTGAGCTGCAGTGCCTGCTCAGGCAACAGTCTGGCTCAGGCCTGTGGTAGCTGACCAATCAGAGCAGAGTGGACTTTTCAGAGGGGGGCTTAAAGAGATAGTTTCAGACAGAGGCTGAATAGAGGTACTGCAGCGATGCACAGTATGAGGAAAATGTGTTTTTTGAATATTAACCATGTAAGCCTATTTCAGTAGATCACCTAAATAAAGGTATGAACTGGAAAATTAGCATAATGTGTCACCTTTAGAATTCTGTGGGAATGAGGAAGTCACAGTGTGTACTAGAGGAGGTGATGACCAAATAAACTTGATGACATGATGACTTCAGTTTAAAATGGTTTTAAGTTAGGACTGTTTGCAATCTCAAACCCACAAACTATGAAAGTGACCACTGACCACTTACAAATATAGCATTATCCTTAAGATTAACCTACAATGGAAAAGGAACAGCGTTTATTCACATGTCCCGTCATTGCCATCTAGTGTATGATCTTAATTGTGAATCAATGATGGCCAGAAAGACTGTTTTGTGAAGCTTCAAGAGCTGTTTGTTACCATCAGTTCTGTGGTTGTGTTGTTGACCATGTTTCCATCTGGACCTGTGTGAGTTATAGGGTAATATTTTATTGATTCATTTATTATTTCATATATTTATTGTTCCATGTCTGGGAGGGACTGAGAAGTTTGAAAATGACACACGAGACGAAATGCAAAAATGAGAGAAATAATGTTGTTTAAACTTGTTGGTTTTAAAAAAAACTTTTTTCTGTTAATAACCTATGCTCTGACTACTTTTATTAGCTTAAAAAGAAATGTTAACCTCAAGTTTGAGTTGAGTTAGGATGGGACTTTTTAAATAAGATTAAATGATTGTGTAAAATAGCCCAGCAAGGAACCAGACGAGTTTGCAGAGCTCTTATTTTACATTATAATTTGTCTGGCTAGTGTTCAAACTTAAATAGCCTTTTTTTGAGTGAGCAGTGAGTGATTTAAGTGGTGCGGGGTCAAACCTGAGTGGAGCGTGGAGTGATATCAAGCGAAGCGCCTTGGAGCAGCTTGGAGCAGCTTGGAGTGGCTTTGAGCGCTCCAAGCTGCTCACATGCTCTGTGCCCCACATGCCACATATCCACACACTGACTGCCTGCACACGGCTCAAGAGGATGGGGAGAGAGATTACACTGTGTATTTCAATAGTCCTTCTAGACTTACTTAGGCTACTTGTTACATTGCTCTTTGGGAGTTCTTTGTACTGTTCTGTTGATTAACAGGACTGAGTAAAAATGTTGTTGACAGAAGAAAAAACAAACAAGATTGACTTTTTGTGGTTCTTCATACTATACAATCACACAGTATTTATATCCAAGGTTATGTTGCCACCTAATAGAAATCCCAATACACTACAAAGCAGTCAAAATAACCTATAGGCCACATGCAGAGATTCCACTGGGCATGGCTGCATTACTTTCCAGCTGCAATGTGATTTTGTTCCGTCCTCCATATGGCTTCATACCTGTTGGAACGTTTCAGAAGTGGAGTGCTTTGCCTGCCTAATTGTGTTTATTTGCTGAGTTTGCTAATTTGGTAATTGCTCTCTTGATGTATGTGTTCCTACCATGGGTAATTAGTTGACATAGTTAAATGTTTTCTTGTCTGTTGTAATTGTTTTTATTGCTGATATGTGAATAGGAGTCTGCACAACGTGTTTTATTTTGAAAATTGACCAGGGCTGTTCCTTTGTCTGACTTCTTGCCTGGCTCAATCTGCTCTGTGCAGCTTGACGTGGCTCCCATCAAAAATAGAGCAGGAATGTACCCTCTGCAAAGCAGAGCAGAGAGCTGCTTCTAGGAAATGCGCTGCAGTGTTTCTGGCAGAATCACAAGCTTTATAAAGAATGGCCCTGATCATCTCATGGCCACACTGCAGCCTTAACCTCAACTACGATGGCACAATTTGGACTTGTCATTGAAATGTCATTAAATGTTATAAGACCAATTTGACAACAGGGAATATGTTAAGTTTACATAAATGATTTATGGAGTTTCCTGATAGAAAGATAGTAGCTTGACTTGTTGCTAAACTAAGCTAATCCCTAACTGCTGTGAATCGTACCACAGCCTCCCAGTGAACATGGCCAGACTGGGACTGAACAGACTCCAAGACCAACGGAGGCTAGTTTGACATACGGAATACAGTAACATTGCAGAGGTGTTTTACTTAGTTTTCTGATAGACAGATACCTTTACTTTTTGCCAAAAAAAAAAGAAAAAAAAAAGAAGTACGTCAACTGTTGCTAACTGTAGCCACCATTAGCTAGTTAGTTTGGTTAGCCATGCATAAAGCGGATATACCTGAATCAGTCCTGGGGTGCCAGGAACCAAACCTGGCAAGAAAACTCCTTCTGGGTCCCTATCATCAGACTGATCTCTGTCGGCCTTGGTGGCTGTAATGCATCATAAATTCCTGTTCCACTCTGGCCGTGATAAATGGGAGCCAGCAGAATGATTCTGCATATTTAGAGACTAAGGAGGGACTTGTCACTGGACAGAGTCAGCTAATAGGACTGTCACCACCCAATCTGAGTGAGACAAGTCACTCCACAAGCTGCAGGGTTGGGGGACATAACACACATTCAGAACTATATGCTACTGTAGTCAATCAATATCAGCCAATCAATATCTGCAACAAGTCCCTCACTAGCTTCCTGTTTTCACAGGAAACATGTAAATATGTAGACATTTGACTTGTCAAAATTCTATCACTGTAGTTGAGGTCAACAAAAACATTCAGGACACCATAAAAATGGTGTCATGACAGCCAAAGTCAAAACCAACCACAAATCACAGTTCAATGTAACGTTAACAGAGGAAGCTCAATAGTTTAAGTTTGATGATTAGGCTTGCTATGGCATGTTTATATTGTCTTAGTTTAATGTAAAGTTGTTCTAACAAAGACTTCTCAAACAATGTCAGCTTTGCATTAAAAATGACATAATAACATAAACATTCATAAAGACTACATGGTCATGACAGGTGTCATGTCAGTCATATGCACACCACATCAAATAAGACATAGCTTTCAGATCTTAACAGTTAAACTAATGAAGCACCACAGCAGTTGTGTTTGACCATGATTTCTCTGCTCTTCCCAGGTACAGACTCCATCTTCCATGACATTGACAGTGACGCGTCTCTGACAAGTCTAAGTGACTGCTTCATGGCCACTTCAGATGTAGGGTCCATGCAGAGTCGAGCAGGGAACCCCATTGACCGTCTGTACTCCATGCAGAGCTCCTACTTTGCTTCCTGAGACCCAGCCATCACTTTTGGTACAACCCCACCCACCACAGCGCCTTCCCGGCTATGAACACTGAGCACAAAACGGTGCAGACACAAGACACACAGGCCACAGGATTTTCCTGCAAGACATGGATTAACAGGGAAATGTGACTGCAGGACAGAATCCACCAAATATACCTGACTGACCTCCACCAGCCAAAGGAAAGGGAACACTTGAAAATGAAACTTCACTTGTCTCCACATGCCCCCCCACCCCCCACCCCCTGCTGTCTGCATGGGGAGTTGAAGCAGTAGGCTACACTCTGCATTCTGCTTTACAGCTGGTTTCTTTTTTTTTTTTTTTTAAGGGATAACTATCAACAATTGTACAGATTTCATAATGGAAGTGTTTATTTGTGGAATGGAAATTTGGTTTAAAGTTCAAGACAGTGATTTGTTGAAAATTTAGTCCAAATCAAACTGTCACAGAAACATTAGACTGCATGTTTCTCAGTGCTTAATACAGTTTACTAGGTGCATTAATACTGTTGTAAGTTGTTTTCAATGGGGCAATTAAACAAATACAGTTTTGGTAAGTTGTAAGCTAGGCCAGCTGCCAAGCTTCTCTGGTGTACAAAATTATCATCTATGAGCCAATTGATTGATACCTGTTGCTGAATGTATATAAAGCTCTCTATATAATTACTGTTCTTCAGAAACATCCAGTTTTGCATGTTAGGATGGACAGGATTTTATTTATTTCTCACCAACGTGCTAGTATACAATAAATCTAATATTTATATTTAAAAAGTATGAAACCATGAAATACAGTCCCATTATAAGGTACAAAAAACAAGCATCCTAATTCATTGATTATTTGATTCTGCTATTTATCATAGTATTTGTGTTGTTTTAGTGAATGTGTAAATTAGTATCACTTTGCTATTTATTTTTTCAATTGAGATCATCTGGACATTCTGAAGAATGTGTTTTGAATTTGCTAATTTATCAAAAGTGTTGGTACTTAAATAAAAAATCCATCCTCTTGAATTTTCATCTTCATTTGTTGAATTACATGAGTAACAGAAGAAAATTCATCTAATATGATATTTGTACAAAAAGACATTTTAGTTAAAAATACTATGCTAACTGCTCACATCAGCATGCCAACATGTCCAAAGTGACAATGCAAACATGCTGATGATTAGCAGGAATAAGGAATGCTTGGACATTCAGAAATACCATAGCTCACATTAGAACCACTTCCCATTTTTACAAGGACTCAGTTGAGGTGGTTGGGGCATCTGAATAGACTTCCTCCTGGAAGCCTCCAAATGTAGATATTTCAGGTAACTCCAACTGGGAGAGGGAATTATATCTCCCATCTGACCCTGGAATGCCCCAGGGACCCCAGGATGACCCAGGAATTACTGGGATTTCTGCATGTCATGGTTTACTTTCAATGCCAATGATCAGTGTTAGTGCAGGAAGAAGTGTTCCCTTCAGTACCAATGTAAAAAACAGGGTGTGAACATTAGGGATTGATTTTCCTTTAGAAGAAGAAGAAGAGAAGAGGCGTACTTTTTATTATCACACACAAACATGCACACACTACATGCACACGCCATGCTTTTTGTGAAATTATTTCTCCGCCTTTGACCCATCCTGGAATGTCATTCCTCCGCGGCAGACCAGGAGCGGTGGGCTGCCAGCCGACAGCGGCGCCCAGGACCCAGTTCCTTTGGTCAGGTGGTGATCTTCTTGCATGTTTTTAGTGGGGGTATTTTTATGGAGGATACCCCAGGTGAACATGGGGAGAACATGCAAACTCCACACAGAAAGGCCCTCTTTCCTCAAGCAGCAGGTACCGAAGGCATGGTGGAGGACACGCCCCCAGCATCCACAGCGGGAATCGAACCAGGACCTTCTAGCTGTGAGGCGACAGTGATGCCACCGTCCCACCGTATCAAGACCTGCACACAGACCTGCAATTAATGTTCACCTTTTTATTAAATGTCTCCACAATGGTTCGCTACCTTAACCAATGCTTGCAGAATTTTCTAATATTAGTGTACATGGTGATTGTGTTGTGACAGAGTCCTCAAGTCTCAAGTCAAAAAAATTGAATGGCTCAAATGTAATATTTGAGGGATGTTTCCAACAAGCTGGGATGTAATCAAATAGTAATAAGAAAAAGGAGAGGAGAGGGTAGGGGATCATGATAGACAGACAGAGATAAAAGATAAGGAAAGTCAAGAGAGGGAAAGAGTCAGAGTGCAAAGAGTCAGGTGCTAAAAGGAAAAAAGAGGAGAAGAATTCGCAAGAATCAGCAGGTGAGTTTTGCCCAAGGTGTGTAACACTGTGAGATGTTAGTCAGCACCTGGCCAGCTCTTCCATCATCCTGACAGCAAATCATCTCGGCATTTGAGCTGCACCTTGTTCCTCCCAAACCTATACCAAGATCTATCTTGATGAGAAGCTGCTTCTCTTGGACCTGGTGTCTCTTTTTTGTTCTCTCTCATCAACTGTACAAGTGCCTTAAAAGAGGAGTGCTGTCCGTTGCTCATCAATTCCTTCTTCTTTACATTTTCTCCTCTCAAGGCAACATATGTGTAGATAGTTATACTGAACCTAACTTACAATAAGCCATAGCACTGTAGTGTTCTTAATCTTCTTGCCATTTAAAAGTTTCACCTGACGACCTGGTCCCCTGTCTGCACTGTTACACATGCATGTTAGGATCCATCTGGAAGAGTCTATCTGGAACTCAAGTAATATAGGAAGTTACCACACTGGAAAAAAATGCTCAAATCTAAAAATCTAAAGCCATAATTGCTAGATCAATCAATGTCTATTATACCACTAATTCCTTCAGGACAAATTGTGATTCATTTCAATCTGGTGTACATCGATTTGCCTACTCACGTACTTCATTTACCTCAATGTCAGGGGTACCAGACCTTTATCTGAAGCAGGTTTATATTAGTGATAAGAGTTTATATATAGCCTGTTTTAGTTTTTGGTGTTTTAACCTTTAGCCTGCAGCTGTTCATTTAACATTAGGGCGGCTCAAATAAGGATGAATAAGAGTTTAAGCATGTGAAAAGTAAAATTATTTTATTGTATGTCAGCTTTGTGAGCCTGTGAAAAAACTGTATGAAAGACTCAACTTTGTAAATGTGCACAGAATATTTGTAGTTGCAGAAGTTTTGTGTACAAATTAAACACAGAAACGGGGACTGAGATTTGCTTCTATGTAGGAAAAGCAGGGCCATATTTTCATATGCACATATACATTTTACGCGTCACATAAATATTTGGGCACGTGTAATTTCAGTGTCATACACAATGTCGGAAGTGAGTGCCGAGTTTCACACACAGTTGTGCGCCTTTGAAAATTCACAAAAGTTTTTTTGTGCAATCTTGCAGTTTCTATTATTTCTGGACATTTAGACATTTAGATGCAAAAAAGGTGATAACCACAACCTTCAAACCATTTTGAATCATTTCTGTGTAAAATCGTATTTCCTTATTTGAGCCCATAACATGGTCTTTATTTGACCATGACTTACATCTACAGTTAGCGAAGTTTTAGCTACATAGAGCAAACTTTAAAATTTGGAATGTATTTAAACTCTAAACCCCAGTCTAATCCTTACATTCCCTCATTTTCTGACCCTCGTGACAAATATAACACACACCTGCAGGTCTGCTCTACAAAGATCCATCAACTACACAGTCCTGACAGGTTCTGCAAACACTCTCACCTCAGATTTGAGTTTAGTATTCTCTGTAGTGTGATTTCCACTTTAGAGCTTATTCCGTGTAGATGCACATGATGTATTGGGGTCACTAAACAGTACACGTTGTCTACCTTCTTCTGGACTCAGGTTCATGACTGACAGACGGCAACAATATTTACCCACCATGCAACAAATCCCTTCCTCCTCTTTGTATGAGCTGTGAGTGAACATGAGTGGAATAACTTTGTTCCGCCCCGTCAAGCTGCTGGGTGAAAGACAAACAGCCGCCTCTTTGCCAAACAATTGATCATAAAAAAGTGATGCGTATACACGGCAGCACACAAAGACAGCTCATGGTTTGAGTTCAGTCAGGTGGAAGACACAGAGTGAAACAGATGTCAGTGGCTTTATGCACGATGAAACCTGCCGCCCAACAACGTTTGGCCTCAGTGTTACCGGCAAACATTTCCCAGGTGATTCAGAGGCCAAGGTGACAAAACATGCTCACAGCACTCACTCACTCACTCACTCACTCACTCACTCACTCACTGGGCTTTCATCAGATACCTAATAATAATGATGTGAAGAAATATGTATTTCAAATGTTTCTAAAAGGTTTTAGGGTTTCTGTCGCAAAGAAAAGTGCTTCATCAACAACAAACAGAAGTGAGTTAAGTACAACATAACCAATAAGAAACTCTAAGGCTCCGTAACCACCCTAACAGCTCTGTAAGGTTATACTGGTGCTTCAGGGAAAAAAGGCAATAACAGGGAAACAGTTATTTTGACTTGAAATTGTTGGAGCACTATTTTAAAATGATTGCCTTCACTGCTAACCTCATAGTCACAACATAAAAATAGCCTAAATTATCTGTTTTTATCATATTTGTAGGAATCCAAGTGAAACCAGACACAAACAAAGAATGTGTCACTCCTGAATCCACAGATGATGCCTTGTACACAGCTATTAACTGTGATGTGGTGGAGGAGGGAGGGATTGCCAGTGATTATCTGGTTACACTGATCATTCAGAATTTTAACTAGGAGGCTGACATGAATGCTTTTTCCCAATCAGCTACTCATAATTACAGCCTGAATGATATGACATGAACACAGCAGTGAGAAATAGGACACTTTTTTTTGCAGCAGACAGTAAGAGTGTTTCCATCTGCCTGTTTTTATGGGTATTTTCAGTTTGCATATAGAAGAAAGTTGAGTGGAAATGCTGAAAAAAAAAATCTAAATATCATTTTTAAACTGGCTGAAGTGGAAAGGTTAGTGCGTGGATTAAAACAAAATGTGACAAAGTGCAATGAACAGAATTAGTGAATACGGGATGACATTCATGAAGAATGTGACTTATACATATGACTTAAGCTTCCAGTGAAGAGCTGAAAACCAGTGTCGAGACTGTAACTTTTCTCACATTAATACGTAAAACTAACAGAACTGTGATCTTGTTGTGTCCCCTGCTGCTACAGCAGTTTACTGGAACTGAATGGAGAATTAGCTCTACCAGTGGTTTATCTCCATGAAGCGACTCCTGATATTCATACAACAATATGGAGGAAATACACATCACTTTGCCTTTTCTTTTACCAATATTGTGGAAACAGTTAAAATTTGAGCTACATTTGGATAGAAACCTGACTATTTTGACTTTTCAGACAATGAAAAGCACATTTTAATTAGAGTATTAATGGCTCTGCTCAAGTGTCTCAATAAGTCATGACAGTGTGACAGTGAACAAGTGAGAACAAAACCAGGATCATGAAACTGAAGCAGCTAAATGGCATTCAGACATCATTCACTCCAAAATGATCTTACTGTGGTGCATCCATTATTTTACAGCTGTGAACACAGTCATAGTCATGTAAAAAGGTATAGCTACCTGAGAACAGAGACGACCAGCCCTTGAGCATTGACAAGGAAAGAGCAGAATGTGCACTGGATACAACAGAAAAATAATGAGTAATAATCAGCTTGTTGGTGATACATTTTTTAACACTTAGTTAAAAGTTGAGTTATGAGTCGATAATGTGATTCAGTCAAGGTCCTGCCCAGCTGCTGTGCAATGATACTTCAGTCCAGCAGTATACAAAAGGCAACAATCCTTTTGTTTGATTTGAGATTTTGAGATTTTATTTGATTGCATGACTGTGAAACATCTTCAAACTTCAAAATTGTGTTTTAAGAAGGAATTCCACAGTGATTGAGGATAAATATATGATGATTTTGTTTGAGACCATCTCACTTATGAACCTTACAGTACTCCATATCCTTGTTCTTTATTTTGTGATCTGAAAAACATTCTGTAGCAGGAACATTTGGTGCCGTTTGTGAACATGACGCATTTCATGCCAAGAAGTATGGTGTCCTGACATAAGATTTGAAAGAACACCTTTATTACATGATGTCACATTTTAGACTTTTTGGATTATTTTGTGATTGACAGACACTGTTTCTTTCAGTGTATGGCATTTCATTCTGTGGCAGCGTGTCAACCTGTCAGAATGTCAGTTTATTTGTATGTGTTAGAGGAGATTAAACGTTAATCTTCTTTGGATGTGACGCTCAGAAATAGAATGTTGAAGAGTTTTGGAAATATATATACAGGGCTGTGTGTTACAGTGAAGAACAGGTGAGGTTTGCTTGTTAAACATGAGTAAAAGCAGCTTCGCCTCCTCACACGTCTGTAGATTTGATCTCACTTACAGGAATGCTAATCCTCACACATGCCACATTCTTGGTACTCTCATGTAAATATGAGATAAATAGTGAGTGTCTGTTGCTGGTGTCCTCAGGGCTCCACTCTGGGCCCGCTGCACTGAGCTGTGAGATAGTTTCTGACAACACAGTATTTCTCTGCGCCTTATCACCGTGGTAATCTACCATCACAGGTGTGAACGAACAGAGCAGTCAATCTGGCCAAGCTGCCACTCAGGCACAATCTACTTCTCTACCCTGAGGACAACTGTGCTGTCAGAAGCAGCCCTGTTGGCTGAACCTGAGCCAGTGGCTGACACTTCGGGTTCCACAGATCCAGGAGCAAACTCAATTTCTGCTTGGCTCTCTAACCTGTTGCCCTCAGTCACATTACTACCATAGTTTTCCTCACCTCAGAGAGAAACACTTCGTCCTAATTGAGAGAGTGTCTAAGGCAGATGAATGGCTGCCGTAGGGCATGCAGGTAGTTGTGCGCACTCTCCATGTTTGATGGCTTTCACCCCCTCTTCTTTGAAACCAGAGCTATCCCTCTTGACACTTCTTGTCAGACTCTTTTTATCTCTTTATGCACAAAATGGAGCCTGACTGCACTCTCTAAAATAATGTGCCAAAGCTTTATCTTCACACTTTTTAATAGTTAAATCTGTTATAGGAAAATGAAAACATTACTATTTTAATGATAGAATATGTGTTCATTCTATTTGTACCACAGATGTGTTTGGTACAAAATTCCAAGATTCATTTAACATTATCCCAACTCTGTGTATAAATTCCTTGAAAAGGTTTTGAAATTTAGAATTTGTGTTAAAGTTTTAAAACTTTTGCTGGACTGTTTGCTCACTGTTTATTAAGAGCCAGAGAACCAACTGCGCTATAAGAGCACGTTCATGTTTTAGGTTTTAGGTGATTGGCAAAATGAATGTTTCCATTTGCAACTAATTAACATGAACATATGCACTGTGTTTTACAGCACCCAGCATGGCTAGTACAACTGGCATCTATGAATATTTGAAGGAGATTTATGAAATAAGAAAAAAAAAAAAAACAATACTGATTCCAATAGAAATGAATTTATGCAAACTGTGCCCGGTCTGAAAAAAAAAACAAACCTCAAACCACCAGCAATGAATTGAATGAAATTGAAAAAACACATTGAGTTGAACATCCCACCAGTCTTTGGAAATGCCTGCAAGTGAAGAATCACAAGAAACTATTGCACAGGGTAAGAGCACGAGCCACTGTGGGAGATCTGCAGCACATAGTGGCTTTAAAAAAAGTGAAGAAATGAATGTGATCTGGTTCATTTTTGGCGACTTTGAAGTTCTACATTCCAAATTGTTAACTACAAAACTTTTTATCTGTATGAAGTGAACTTTAAGATGTCTTCTGTGAAGTGTGAGCTTGTACAACACTGATGTTAGCACTGTGAGACTGTGGAGTGTATGTGTATGTGCATGTGTATGCGTTTATGTGACAGCTCAGCTTCTGATCTCCAAATCTGAAACTGACCAGGACCCACAGTTCTTCCCTGCAGACCCCTTAACTTTTCTTCTTGTCTGGATGTGTTCATTAGCTGAAGTAATACAGAATCAGGATCAACATAAAAATTGCTTCACAGTCTGTATGAAGGCTGGCTGAGATTAATATCACAGCTGTTCTATTTGTGTTCTGCTGATGAACTTTCACAGATGAACTTCTGTGAGAGCTCACTCACTAAAATCTAGCTGGCTAACATGCTAATAAACATTAATTAATAGACTTAAAAGGATGATCTGGGTTAGTAGCAGCTCTGGATATGTCAAACAAAACACCACCAACAGAGAATTTGTTAAAATTCAGACTATTTTCTCATCTTAATAGAACAATTTTTATTGTTTTTATTATTCTCTGAGGTTTGTAGTGACCCCCTGTACTGCCTTCAGGTACTCATGTAACAATAAAGAAACAACCAGCTTACTAAAAGCCCCCAACTTGCCGCTGCCACCTTGTGGTGAGGGTGCTATATTTCATAAATACAGTATATCACTTTAAAGCACTATCTGACTTGAAAAATATGGAATCTTCATTTAAGCTCAAAAAGGAAAGAGACAACATTATCTGAAAAGCAAAACTCAAACCTAATGAAAGGACACATGGATCTGGGGCATGAAAAGGAGGATGTAACCATGGAAAGAAGAAAGAATGATAATCACTTGCCCCAAAGTCAGTTCAGTAATGCTATCAGAAAATATGAAAGTCCCTTTTAAAGTCTTACAGAAGTAGCTATATATGCACATTTTAATCTGTCAATTTCAGTCTCAAAAAGACAATTATTGCAAAGAAACATCTGTGAAATTGCTGTTTTTTTCTAAACGTCACAAATACTCCAAAATGACTTCTAATTCAAATTTTAGCCATGAAGTCCAATAAAAAGTAAATGTCTCCAGTTCAGCCCAAGAAGGACTCTACTGCTCAGTGCCTTTGGACCCAAAAAAGCCTAAAAAGCATTCTCAGTGTCTGCACCAGGTGAGGAGCTTGTGCCATCAAAAGATCAGACTTGTGAGTAAAGGTGTCAGCTCCCCCAACTTTAACAAAATTAGGATTTTCTGAATCTGACACTGATAGAAAAGATCAGAAAACCAAATCCAACCATCAAATATAAGAAAAGAATTACACATGATTTCATGTTCTATGTGATTTTCATTATTACTGCGACCACTGCAGAAAATTGAGAATGAATATTTATTATGCAGGAATTCACATTATTGCCAATTTAGGATATTGACCATACACAGTCCAGCCATATGGGCTTTGGCCTTGCCTTGTTTTTTTCTTTTAGCTAAGAATGATGCATAGAAGTGTTTTCTGATCTACCATCATAAGGACTGAGGAGAAGAGCACATGCCAAGAGCATCAGCAGCTGACTGACAGTGAAACTACCAATCACAGCAAGTTTAGATCGTCCCTCTGGCTGATCCAATCTAGCACCAACCCACCTTAACACATCTATTGAATAAACTCTGAATTGCCTTGGGTTCACGAACAAGAGGTGTTGTTCCTCCTCTCACCATTGCTGATGGGTGTTCAGCATCAGACCAATATAGACCAAAATAGATTTGTATATCTCTTAATAAACATTTTGCGTCTGCTGGTAACCTGTGACTTACACAGGACACTCTCTGTCCACTAGTGGTCCTGACACTCAGGTAATGTCATGGCCTCCTGTTATGCCACAGCTGTTCTCTTCAGGTGACAGGGTCAATGCATTGCTCACTATAGAATTCCTTTCAGCACTTTCTCCTCTAAGCTGTCATCAATCAGACTTCACAGAAAAACACAGCACTGTCACTACTGCCACTCTTGTTTTAAATGTCATTATATGAGCAGTGGATGAAAAGGAACACCGTGCAGCTATTTTTATTGATCTCTCCAAGGTACTTGATACAGTTGATCCTGCTTTGCTTCTAAAAAGGCTTTACAATATTGGATTTGATAAAATTGCTTATAAATGGTTTCAGAGCTCACGTATAGAAATCAGTGTGTCATTGTTGGAAATGTTAAATCTGAATTTGTGTAAATTCCCTGTGTGTAGCTTTGTCTAAATGTAAGAGGTATGTGGACAGTAGTAAGGCTGGTGGGACAGACCAGGGCAGGGCATTGTTGACACTGTTGACAGTGTTGACATGATATTCCCATCATCTGAATGGTAACTATTAAAAGAGTCACAGAGTTCAGGTATCTTGGAATTTGAATTGATGAGAAGGTATCAAGAGAAAGATATCATGTGACTAAACAGCATATTAGAAATTCTAGAACATTTTCACTTCCATAAAACATCTTTTCCTCTGCATTGTAGAAAGGCATTTATTGAGACGACTTTCCTATCACTCTTGGATTATGGTAACATGCATACATGCATGCGTCAGTTGTGACTCTGAAGCCCTTCAGTGCTGTTTATTAATGGTGAGAATAATGATACTCGTCATTGTGAGCTGTAAGCTAAGGTTGGTAGGCCCCCTCTCTCCATAAGGTGTGATAAACACCGGGTTTGATTTTTGTATGAGGCCCTTACTGTTTTTTTATTCCCTTCCATCACTTCTTTGCTGTCTTTTAGTGCGGGCCCTTGCACACTGAAATGATTCAAATCAAATCAAACCAAAATTTATTTATATAGCACTTTTCATACATATTGAAATGCAACACAAAGTGCTTTACAACTGTTAAAAACAATATAAAGGAAAACAGAACAACAGTGAAAACCTATTCCTCCCACCCTCTGTATGTATTAACACACAACCTCAACTACATGCATACACACTCACATACACACAGACATTCTCACCACAGACAGTAGCGAGAGTAGCGAGACATAGCAAGGCACTGAGGATTGAGGAAAACGCCACCTTTGGGGACATCCACACTGAGAGGAGTCATCACAAACTATAAGCACAGGGGGCGCCGGCACCCGGGCCCCCCAACCCTGACAGACAGAAACTGCACACGCCATGCTTCTTGTGAAAATTCTTGTGAAATTCTTCTCTGCATTTGACCCATCCTTGGTCAGTTCTTCCTCCGCGGCAGACCAGCAGCGGTGGGCTGCCAGCCAACTGGCCCCCGGGGACCCAGTTTCTTTTGTCACCATTGGTCAGGTGGTGATCTTCTTGCATGTTTTTAGTGGTTTTTTGTTTTTGTTTTTTTTTTTTAAGGAGGAAACCCCAGGTGAACATGGGGAGAACATGCAAACTCCACACAGAAAGGCCCCTGTCCTTGAGCAGCAAGCACTGAAGGCATGGTGGACACACCCCCGGCACCCACAGCAAGAATTGAACCCTGGACCTTCTAGCTTTGAGGCGACAGTGTTGCCACCATTCCACCATGCCACCTGAAGATAATAAGTAAAGTAGATAAAATAGGATAAAATAATACAAAATATAAAACAGCAAAATAAAAGGCATCAACATAAGATAAAACCTGATAAGAACATAAAAAGAATTAAAAGGTCAGTTAAAAGCCTGATTAAAAAGGTGTGTCTTTAACCTTCTTTTAAAAATATCAACAGTCTCTGCAGTCCTGAGGCTCTCTGGCAGGCTGTTCCACAGGTGTGGGGGATAGTGGCTAAATGCCGCCTCACCGTGGGTTTTTGTTCTGGCTTTTGGGCCTGCCCTCTGGTCTTCCTCAGCACGCGTGTGGCTGAGTTTTGCAGTAATTGGAGGTTTGAAACATTCTTTTTGCGAACACCAGAGAGCAGGGCATTACAATAATCTAAATGACAGGAAATAAAAGCATGCATCAGCACCTCTGTGCTGGCCTGAGAGAGAAACAGGTGGACTGGCTATGTTCTTAAGATGATAAAAGCCTATTTTTGTTGTATTTTTGATATGTGGGATAAAAGTCAGCTCAGAGTCAAAAATCACGCCAGGTTTTTTACAGATTGTGTTGGTTTAAAATCTTGTAGTTTTGGTAAAAGTTTCTCAGTCTGGCCCTCGGGACCTATAACTAAAATCTCTGTTTTGTCCTGGTTGAGCTGTAAGAAATTCCCTGCCATCCATGACTTGATATCTAAAATGCAGTTAAAAAGCTTATCTATTGGCCCTGTGTCATCAGGAGATATGGCAATGTATAGCTGTGTATCATCAGCGTAGCTATGGAAACTGATGCCGTGTCTCCTGATGACATCCCCAAGAGGAAGCATGTAAAGATTAAAAAGAATTGGACCTAAAATTGAGCCCTGGGGAACCCCACACTTAATTTCATGGGTTCTTGAGGAACAAGTATCCATACTTACATAAAAACATCGGTCTGTGAGATAAGAGTGGAACCATTTAAAAACAGTACCAGAGAGGCCAACCAGGTGTCTGAGTCTATTTAATAAAATGTGATGCTCTACTGTATCAAAGGCAGTGCTTAGATCCAGTAGAACCAAGACTGTGAGTGTCTTGTTATCGAAGTTCTACCTGATGTCGTTTAAAAGTGCTGTCTCGGTACTGTGGTTCATCCTAAAGCCAGACCGATGTCTCTCAAAGATGTTGTTTCTGTTTAAGAAGTCACTGACTTGGTTAAAAACCAGTTTTTCTAGAATTTTATTTAAAAAGGGTAAGTTGGACACAGGTCAGTAGTTATTAAAAACGTTGGGGTCTAGAGTGCTTTTCTTCAGAAGGGGCTTCACCAGGGGTGAAGACACCCGTCTGAAGAGAGCAATTCATAATGTTTAAAAACTGTTCCTCAAAGAATCCATAAAATGATTTTAAAAGTGATGTGGGAATTGGATCTAAAAGGCAGGTAGTTGGGTTTACTTGATTTTGGTTCTGAAGTGGTCTGCAAAGTCCTCACAAAGAGCGTCTGATGGCACGTTAAAAACTTTATTAAAATTTGTGCTAGTTAAAATATCAAAGGTGAAGAAGAGGAACCAGGGGTTGTTTTTGTGGTCTATGATGAGTTGTGAGAAATGAGAAATTCTTGCCTATTTAACTGCGTTATTGTAGGTTTTGAGTTGTTGCCGTAAAGTCTCGAGGTGGACTGTTAGTTTAGATTTCCTCCATCTCCTCTTGGCACTCCTGCAATGTCTTTTCAGTTTCTGTACAGTATTTCATTGTTGTTTCTCCACGGGGGTGTAGGTTTTCTTTTGATTGTTTCGGTTAAAAGTGGAGCTACTGACTCGAGAGTGGACTTCAGTTTGCTGTTAAAATTATCAACGATAAAATCACAGGGTGCAGGTAAAATTTCAGCAGGACTGCTCTGTAAAATCTCAATAAAAATTGCAGCCACTTCAGAAGTTTGGATTGGATCATGTTGCAGGTACCGCCTGCTTTTACTGAACTGGGAACATCCTCTTCTTTCAGTTTTAATTGGTTTATCTGTTCTGAAGGTTTTATTATTTTAAATTCTTCTCACTACTTTGAGCTAAGCTTCCTGTTTGTGTTTCGTGTTGTCTCTGTCTGTTTTTTACTCAGCTATACCGTAAAAGACTTGCTTTTCCAAGTTTAAAATATACTTCCAAAGCAAACACTGTTGTACTATATGAACCTAAGATCCTGGCTGATCAGTAGGGCCTATTCTGTCTGTCACTGCATGAGGCCCCTGCAGCCCTGTTGTGCCCTGTAATATGAGTTGTTTCTCCAACTTATGAGACTGATTTGTTTATTGTTTTATAAAGAGCTACTTCTCCCCCTCTAACTGAGTACATTTGAATCTGTGGGATCATTTTAGGCCAGAACTTGCACTGAAACCTAAGCCCCCACTGTTAGACATTATTCATTAATAACAGCAGGCTCCTGATGACATCAGCAGCACACAGGGAAAAGAGCTCTGTCATAAACATTAAAGATGGCTGACACCTGTCCACAGCTACATTAGCTACACTGCCAAGATTGTATATGAGCTGCTTGTCCCTCTGTTACCCCCTGCTTCAGGTGAGTCTGAAAGGCATCTGACACACTGGCTGGTGGTTTATACCATGTAGGCTGTAATTACATGTTTCCTGTATTCCTTAGCAACCAGGTCCACATTTGGAGCACAAACTAATGCTGAAATCCAGAGCACGCGTAGCAATCCACTGAGGTAGTTGAAAAACATCAGAGCCTACACTACAGGAATTTCTTTAGACACATGTATTACAGTAGATTTCAGGTCTTAAATTGTTTATTTTATTTAAAATACATTGGGGTGTCATTCTTTTGATACAGTGGCAGCAACCTGCTGTCTCGTTTTTACCCCTGAGAACAGGTAAGTGGGGCAATCCAAAGCATAAAACCAGCTCCAGCCATGTCTGTTTCTGTCACAATGCCACATACAGTGTCATTCCCAAGTGTGGATGAAAGGATGAATGGATCAAATGATTATGTCTAATATGAAAAGTAAAAGTGGAATTATCACCATCCCTATGGGTTGTTTCATTTAGCTCTTTTTGTTTTGTGTTGTGTTGTTTATGCATTGTTTTGGCTCTGAAACTTTGCTTGCATCATCCTCCAGCAGAAACAGGAAGCTGCTTTAACTGAAAACACCTGCTCAGCAGCAAACAGCAGACGGCCAGCTGGTGAACACTGTGGATCATTTAACATGTGAAGAACCAGATCAGTTAGTAGAGACCAAACTAGAGCTAAAAAGAGAGTGACATTTGGCTGACATTCTTCAGGTGGACACAAATGAGTGCCACTGTTGCCACTGTTTGCCAGCACACTTTCATAGCACTTTCTACGGGTGATAATATGTCAGTGTTGTCTTTGTAGCTTGTTCTGTTACCCCCAAGTGAAAAAAGAAACTTTATTTACCATTACCATTTCTTTAAAATTTCTGAAACTATCCCATAAGTGGAACATTTCAACAGCTTAAGGTACCAAATTTGTCTTATCACCTTTTAAACATCACTTGTAAGCACATTAAATTTATGAATTGCGTAGCAGTGAACATTCATGGTTAATTTCAGAGCAGAAAGGATATGAGGCTCATTCATATTTTCAAGCTGGTGGTGATTTTTAAAAGGAAAAGTGAGGCCAAGTGTTCATATGCACAGTCTGCATAAATAAACTGGACTTTTTGGGAGCATTTTTTGTCTTTTGTGCATGTGCACAATAAATGTAATTAACAACTTGATTAGTAGGCTGCAGTAGTGACTTCTTTGTCAGTAGAACAACCCTAACTACAGCTTGGTTGTGAAGCATGATATTAACAGAATATAGTCTGATACGTGGAATGAAAGAGCAATCTGTGCCATCTTTTTCGTATTTAATCTTACCATCTAGTCACGAGTAAGCACAGATGTGGAACAATGTATGCAGCAGTTCAGTCAGCCTCAGCGTGAGGTGAAGAAGTAATGAAAGCTCTGTAATGATGCAAGTATCTTATGTGTCATCCTGTTTTATGAAAGTTTTCCCAAGCACTTGTGTCTCGTCTCGCAATCCCAGAGCGGTCACATTGTTCAAAGGCATTAAATTTGCTCCATGTATTGATTGGTTTGTTATTAGTTGGGGGATAAGTATGAAGCTCAAGAGAGGAGAGGGGAAAGGTTTTCTAATAAAGATGTGAGCTATGAAGACTGAAACATGTTCAATCTTCATAGCTCACATCTTTATTAAGACTGAAACATGTTCACTGTAAAAAGACAGAACTTGAAACTGAAGTCAACTTTGATGTTCCTACAAAACTTTTATCAACTGCCTACAGATAAGGATTGTTGTTTTGAGCCAGTTTGCTGTTACCTATGGAAGTCATACCACCTGTGACAGATTTTTCATCATCAGTAAATCATTACGGTAAAAACAAGAAAATTGAGGATTAAAGTTGATTTGGATTTATTATGTGCTTTGGCCCCCAGTTTGTCTGTCTGACCAACACTTTGGTCCAAAGTCAACGTCTCAACATCCATTCATAGCTTTTACATTTTGTATGGATGTTCACTGACCTTTATTTTAGGACCACCGTCAGCCTAAAATGTCCTTGAACAGTTTGACAATTCACAGAAAAATACTGTGATTTTTCCAAAGGAAAAATGAAACATTGTAAGTAAGTAAACAATGTTTCATTTATATATATATATATATCTGGTTTTCAACAATTAAATAAAAGAAAATGAATGAAATGTCAAAAACTAATGATACCTGGCCATACAAAACCATCACCACTCAGGAACCTTGATATTGGACAATTCTCCAAATCACAGAATTGTATTCGATTATAACACTTTGTAATATTTAAGCAACCTTTCTAAAGTTTTTTCTTTCTACAATATCTATGTAGTGGAAAGACAGGTTAGCAAAAGCTTGTGGTCATGGCAATAAACAGAGGTAAAGATACATGGTTAGGGATAGGCAACAAAAACAGCTGTCTTTGTACTGAGACACAGTCGACGTAGCAGGACACGTCAATCAAACTGTACTTAACATGACATCATAATTTATCACACCCAGATCTATAAACACCAGAACACATGTGCTGTCCTTATACTGATTTTTAGTGAAGTAAGTGAAAATGTATTTGATCCAAAGACTTCATTTTGATCAGTGGATCTCATCTAATTTCTTTGTTGGCTAAATCAATAAGGGGAATTATGAAGTTACTGTCATGGATGTCATCTACCAATCAAACCTGCACCCAAATGGTTTGTTGGACTCATGAGAGAAAATCAATTTAACATGTTTTTTAACGATTAGCTGTCACACTGTGCTTTATGAATGTGATGAGCTTCTGACAAGGCCTGAACAATCACAAGCCATTGAAGATACTTCCATGGAGACCAGAAAAAAAAAAGAACTGACGCGATCCTGAGGCTACATAAACAGAAAAAAAAGAAAGTTGAAGTGAAAGTTGGAATGCACAGTGCTCTATCATTTGAATACACATGGTCCATATTTTCTCCTCCAAATCCCACTTAGGTGCTTCTCAAACAGGGTTCTTCAGTGTGGAAATCCCGAGTTAGATACACAGGGAGGCTCCTTCCTGAAGCCCTTGTCCCCCAGACAAACTCAGCCTCTTATTAAAGCATTAAGGACATGGTAGCAGTGAAAGCATCCTCAGGCAAAGAGTTTGCCTTTGAAATGAAAATATAACAAAACAACAGATCAGAACTCGGGGAACATGTCACCCCTCGTATCATTTGGAGAACTGCGGAAGATTTCTCAGAAAAGAGAGGATCAGTGTGAGTCACTGTACAATATACTAATACTCTGCAATTTACAGTTTGCTTAGTTAGATTATATTGGATAAGGAATGAAAGGCCAGCATCTATCCAACAGTTTGGTCCAGTCCAAGCAGTGTTGGCCTTAAAGATCAGGGAGCCTGTTGCAACAGATGAAGTGCCCCTGCCTCCACACACACACACACACACACACACACACACACACACACACACACACACACACACACGTGAGTGAGTGATTCGTCAGTCCAAAATAAATAAAGAAAAAACAAACAACAAAGGAAAAAAACAGACATCCACAAACAACAAACAGATGCATCAACATACTGTAAGTACACAGACACACACACAGTATGAAGAGTGTGAGTGTGTGTGTGTGTGTGTGTGTGTGTGTGTGTGTGTGTGTGTGTGTGTGTGTGTGTGTGTGTCTGCATGTGTGTGTTTAGAGGGATAGAAAGAGAGACGAAAGGAAAGAGGAGGGAGAAAAAGAGGGAGAATGAGTGTTAGTGTATAATATAGAGGTATGCAGAAGTGGTCTAGGTAGAACAATGGAGTCTATATATATAAATGTTCCTCTCCAGACATGGATTGTTCATCAAAATTACATATTTAGAAGGTTTTCCCTGAAACAATCCCTTCATGCCTTACACTGGCTTGGGAGTAAGTCTACACCTTTGCCCTCATGCAGTATGCATGAATCTAAGTAGACTCTCTATCTCCACCCACCCCTCCACCCTACAGCTTCCAGTCTGCTCATCAAACACACAAACCTCATCAGCAGTTTAGCTATCTGACAAACAGTTTTGAGTAACGTTTGCTGTAACTTTCTTTATCAACACCCTCGAGCCATATGAAGTGTGCTGTCAGCATCTGACATGAATCATCATTTAACTTGGCAGTCTGACATCGGCTAACATATTTCAGCGCACTGAAATCACAAGATGTGAAGTTATAGAATAAGGGACTAACAATTCAAGATCCTAGAAAGAACTTTTACTGTAGTTTAACTACTGGTTAGCTACTCTATTTTCACAAGGTTTGTATGACTTACTGTGCAATAATTTTGAGTTTTGGGAGGAATTTAGGGAGAAATTATACTGTACCTGCGTACCTATTCTGTTACAGTTACAGAGTAGGCCACAGTATGACCATAAAACAGCAAATACCTGGACACCAGGGAAGATGGTGCTGCAACTGCTATATCACTTAAATCTGAATCTCTATTGTTCCTTTATTATTTTGGGGTAGCCTACTTAGAATAACTACGGGGTGCATCTGAGTCTGTCTTTACTTCAGAGCAAAGGTCCAGGAGGCAGTGTACTGTCATGGGTACCTCTGAAGATTGCCTCAGCTGTCGTTTCACGAATTCACCCATCCTAGATGTAATTTTAGCCAGCTTCTGTTATTACATTGTCACTTTTATCCAACACTATTTTATGATTACTTTATGATCAGTTTGTTTACAAACACACTGGTAGGAGGGACAGCCAGGTCAGGCTGCAGCTGCGGCAGCCTGAGAGCTCACTCTCTGCACTTGCTAGCCTCAGATCACCTGCTTTTGTGATATTATAACAGGTAATGTGTTGCCTGTCTCATGGCAGAGCCTAATTACCAAATTAATGTTTATGAACATGCTAATCACTAATCATGATGGAAGCTAATTGCTAATTGTCCACCATGCCATACAGCAGTTATGCAGTTATGCAGCTTGTTGAGCTGCAAGTCATGCTCAGATGGCTGTAGCTGTGAAAGCCAGTTGACCTCTCTCTGCACTCACTAGCCTCAAATCCTGTTTGTGTGATTTTCTCCTGCGAGCTTTGAGGTACATTTCTGATTAATATAATATAATAATGTGTGTGCATATATGCATATATTCTTGTAATCCCTATACTGCTAATATGCTAAGTCTCTAGCTAGACTTTTCTTCTGTGGTTCCCAGGTGGTTACCAAACTCCATTCGTTCTGCAGAGTCCCTTGCGATCTTTAGAAAAAAAAAAACCTCTATCAACTCTATGCACTTTTTGCACTACTTCGTAGCATTGTCTTGTAGCACCTATGTCCAGTTGGACCAGAAAGTTGTGTTAGGGCACTTATTCTTGTTGTTCTCTCCCGTCTAGAACCTTGCTTGTGATGTATGAAAATCTCATATGTACGTCACTTTGGATAAAAGCATCTGCCAAATGACAAATTGTAATTGTAATTGTAATATACTTGTCCTTTGTAAATGTATGTGACGATGCACCTCAGCTGGATGTTTTCTAAGATAACAAAACAGCCTTCATCCTTCATACATCCTTTGTACGTACAGTGACTGTGCAAGAGCTGAAGCAACAAGCTGAGATTCCTCCTGTCTTTGCACATGGATCACACACACTTACCAAGGGATCTGGTGAATAAGACTGGAATACAGATGAAAAGATATGCTCTTTCCAAACAGGTGGAAATACTTTACAGTTTAATGAAAAGATTATTGGTTTGGATTGTCTGTTCTGTTACCTTTTTTGACAGAAACCTAAAGTAAAATGAAATAGCTGTAACATATCCCTTGAACTGAGATACCTTTAGGAACCCCAGTGCACAACTTAACCTTAGCCATGTATAGTACTTAAATTAATAAGGCTTAATTAATTAATCTAGGACTTTGCTTAACCTTAAAAAGCCATGATAGAGTATGAGGTTTTTACCTCAGCATGCTTGTTGCAGCAGCATGTTTTTTGCTTGCATTCCTTACTCAAACAGGAGCTCAAACATTCACCTTTGTCCATAGCCACTGCTAGTAAAGGAGGCTTGGGTATGCTTTCTGCAGGGACCCTGAGCAGCCTGGCTACCTCAGCTCCTGCCAGAAGTGCCTGCAGTCACCCTGAGCTCCTGGATCACGCAAAGCTTCCCCATATCCCAGCAGATGCTCTGACCGCCTGTGAACTCCATCCAGATGCTCGAGCTCTCAGCTTTCCTATCAAGATCCACACTGGAAGGACCAAAAGTTCAAACATCTACTGCTGCTGATCTTTGTATCTTTGCTATTCCAGCATTTATGAATCTCTTTGAAGTTTGACCATGGGTTCAACACCATAAAAGAGGTGTTTTGATGTGTTAGAAGAGCAGGAACTTGTATAAGCAATGCTAACTTCTAAGGGTTATCATGATGAAATGCTAACAAGTTGTTCTTGAGTAATTCTGAATGGAGGACTATGTAGAGAGTAAGATGAGTTATTAAAGAACACACTTTCTTCATGAGTATTTTATGATTGGCTCTGAATCAGCAGCTTAACAACAAAAATTTCTCATTAAAAATTAATGACTTAAACATGGGGCGGCACGGTGGCGCAGCAGGTAGTGCGCGTGCCTCACAGCAAGAAGGTCACCGGGTTGATCCCCGGGTCGGGCGGGGCCTTTCTGTGCGAAGTTTGCATGTTCTTCCCGTGCATGTGTGGGTTCTCTTCCTCCCACAGACCAAAAACATGCTCATTAGGTTAATTGGTGACTCTAAATTGTCCCTAGGTGTGAATGTGAGAGTGAATGGTTGTATGTGTGTTGCCCTGCAGTCGGCTGGCTCAGGGTGTACCCTGCCTCTCGCTCGTTGACAGCTGGGATAGGCTCCAGCCCCCCCCCAACCTCAAAAAGGGATAATCGGGGGTATGAATGAATGAATGACTTCAACATGAGTTACTCTTTGTGGGGCCCCTCAGATAAAGTGGTCCATCATACTGAGAAGTTACTAGGAATCCCTCATGACATCATCATTTTCTCACCCTTGTTGCTCACCTCAGTAATGCTGATCAACCTCCTTACACGGCCAATTATCAGTTATCAGGTCATTCCTGATTCACTCTTCAGTGAGACTTTTGTGTACCTTCAGTGTTACCAGCATAGCTTATATAATGCTGGTTTCATTCATTAGGTGGTGATTTGAGTCTCAACCAACCAAAATTTGTTTTAATAATACTTCCAGTTTCAGAATTTAGTTTGTAAAGTAAAAGTTTGAAATAGTTTGGGAGCTGGAAAAGCAAACATTAGGACATCACAAGGGGGTCTATCGACAGACATGAAGAGCTGAGACCGTCAACCCCAGACAGACTAGAGACCATCCTGCAGTGAGATCACACCAGCACCCGTCAACATGTTGACATGCTGACCCATGAGTGTTCAGTGGTCATAACTACATCGTTAGATGAGTACTCAGTACTCATTGGTTGCACCACAGCCATACCAGCTCTTTATGGAAAGTGTCCTGAGACAACTTTTGTTGTGATTTGGCGCTATACAAATAAAATTGAATTGAATTGATCAGCCTCAGCCTTCATTTTGATCTCAACGACACACCTGTACAGTTTCATGACTGCATCTTCCAAACTTGTGATATTACTGAGTTGACAAAATCTGTCCCCAGACAGACAGACAACAGACATACAGACAGACATACAGACAGACAGACAGACAGACAGACAGACAGACATATTCATGTTCTTGCCAAACAACTAATCATTTGTCTCTTGCAAATAATGGCACATTCTACCTTCACAACCAACCATCTTTAATGTTGTACATTCTTTGTATCAAAGGACACAGATTAAAACACAGATTAAAAGATGACCATGTGAGGATGGTTAGGCATATTAATCTGAGACAGTTCACCTGTTTCACCACGTTCACTTCTCTCATGTCATGTGTTCCTTTGTACCATACACACAGGGTTCTTCCACAACAATATGGAGCAGCCAGCTGGTGGAAAAAAGTTGCCAGCAAGAGGGGTCCACAAGCTTCTCCCCCCGGAGGAAAATGTTGGCTGTAAAAGCCCAAATTCAGTGGCCTCTAGCACATTCTAATGCCACATCATATACACTGATCGTAATCAGTGCATATTGTAATGAGTTTGGCTAGCTGATTGTTAACATGTACTGTAAAGGAGAACTGGGCTTCTTGTGCTTCAAAGCTTTTGTACTGACAATAAAATGTATAATGAGGAAAAACAAAATATTTGATTATACTATATACAAGTGCAGGAAGTTCCATTACATCATATAATTTCTTTAAAACATGATTTGGGGAATCTAACATTAGTTTGCATCATTGGTCAGTGGCAAAAAATACAAAAGTGTTCCAGGACATTTTAAACTCTAAATGACAGGCTGAGGCATAGTCTACGTTTTCCTCATGTGACACACGCCTTTTACTTTGACAGCATTGCCTGTTCCATTGTGTGTTTGCCACACGTCTTAGAGATGACTCTGCTGTAAATTAAAATTTAAAATTGAAATTAAAATTCAATTAAAGTTTCTGCCACTGGTGTTTTCTGAAGCAGCTCATATAATGAGGATGTTCCCTGTCTGTGCAATCAATACAATCCTTAATGTCTTTCTGTTTGCCAGTCGTCTGTCATGTGTTGAGTTGGACTACTATAGTTAGGAAACTCACTGAACTAGCCTGAGTTTATCTCTGGCATTTATGGCTTTGTAATCTGTTTGACTGCAGCTTCCTGGTGGTCATCAGGAATTTTTACAGGTCAGTTGACCCATATCACGCAAAAACGTTTTCTTCCTGCACTTCTCAACCCCATTTCTCAAAGTGTGCATGGCCATAAAACAATAGGGGTAGGTTTGAAAACATGCTTTTGGGGGGATTTAGGTGGTCTGACACTTGAAACCTTCTGTTTACATACAGTCCATGTTCCCAGATTTTTCTATCTATGCATTCTCAAATGCATAATATAATAAATATACTGGTGTAATATATACAGTGTAAAATCACAACAATGCTCAACAGATGTAGCAAGTTCACTGCAATCAGTGATAAAGAACTAAAAATTTCAACATCATTGTGTGGCTGCTGTTAGCTGTAAACTTCTGTTTTGGCTTGTACCATTTGCAGGACAGGAAGACATGAAATGTTTTGAAAAATGGAACAGAAAAGTACAAGAATTCAACAACACACATATGATTCATATTCAATCCTTTTTGGGAGAGTGGTAAATAGTCTCCTAGAGTTTAAATATTTTCCTTTATTTAAAACTGTTGTCATAGCTAAGTACATTTGAATCAATGATTTCTAGATCTTTAAATGATTTTGGGTATAGAAGATAAATCAGGTGCAATAATCGGACCAAACAACATAAATCCAGTACCTTGTTAGGAAATGGACTAACCAGCCCCAGATTTACATTTTACACCAAATCATTTGTCATATGGTGATTGCACATAGCTTTTCTCTTTTTACTTATTACAGTAAAAAAACAACTGTCTTCACCAGTGATGATAGCTATCATAAGTAAGTCACCTGCGAGGCTAATTAGCCACACATTCACCCTGGGACCAACAAAGATGCTCACTGGTGTATCCAACTAACATTAATGTCTTAATTATGTTCTATTTGTCAGAAAGGCCCAGTGAAGAGTGAAGCGTCACTAATTTATGTCGCACTGAATGTGTAATTTATGTAGACAGCAGTGGCTTTCATCTATTGCATATTCATTTAGTATACTGTATAGTTGTACTTTTTCCTGTTTGCTTGATTGAAGTGCAAGTAGCTGTCTTACGCTCAGCTTCCATTCACAGCGAGTGTCAGTATGAGCAAGAGGAAGAGCAGCCTTCAATTCACTGGGCAGCCTCAGAAAGTAAGTTGAGAGCAGTGAGAAAATGTGTGTGTTCCACATGTTTCTAAAAGTGTAGCCCCACAACTGAAGGTCCTCAGCCAATAAAGTGAAGGCAGCTATTAAGTTGTTTGTAATTTGTTGTTCATAGGCCGAGTGCTCTGTGAGGACACCAGAGCCAGAGGGTGAAAAGGGGCTGCCAAGCATGCAGTTTCCAGACATAACACACATGCACATGTCACATACTGAACAGGATTTTTGTTGTTATTTTGATATATAAGGCAAATATTATTGTGCAAAAAAACTAATAAATGAGGCCCCTGGATGATAGATAGATAGATAGATAGATAGATAGATAGATAGATAGATAGATAGATAGATAGATAGATAGAGCACACCAATATTGTGTGTGTGTGCGTGTGTGTGTGTGTGTGTGTGTGTGTGTGTGTGTGTGTGTGTGTGTGTGTG
>JBBMOE010000003.1:20766136-20835495 GCA_037975065.1 Chaetodon trifasciatus
GGGTTCACTGGAACCTGAACATTCAAAGTGCATGTTGCTTTAATGGCTTTGAATAATTCAAAGATGGAAAACATGAAACACTTTGCTCATTCAAAGCACTTTGTTCACACCAGTTCAAATATAGTCCACATATCATCTGTTCATTGAATTATTTCATTCTGTCTTAAAAAACAAAAAGATGGAAAAATATGAGACATTCAGATTCAGATGATTTCTGAGGAGTTTTGTGTTGATGTCAGAAATGAACCTTTACTATCCGCTTCACCAGTGTTGACTGATGGCCTGTTGCTTGTGCAACAGTTACTATCATTGGACATCATTAGAGCAGAAAAATCCTGAGTTAAAGACCCAGCAGGCTGATCACTGCAACAAAAGCCGATGAGTTATCACTACAGTTTGTCTGGCATGACAGTATACCAACTGAACTGGATTCTTTCTGGAGATTCATTTATTTGATCATTGTTCTCCATTGCAATGATGAAACTGTAACATTAAATAATGCCACCTGGCAGGTAGCAGAATGAGGATGCAATCAAAATACAGATTTATTATCTTAAACACTACAAGCCAACAACAGTAACAGGAGGGAGGAAACAACTAACTGGGCAACAAATAGACATCATTATATTCTGCTGTTGCACAGTACAGCACTAAAGTGAAGGCACACTACAGCCCTGAAGATATAATGTATCCAAACACAGAAACAGGTGAGTCAGTGATTAAACAGCTCATTGGCTGCTTCAGACCAGGTCAGCACCTGGGACAGCAGCAGGATCAGGAGCAGCGTCCCTCCTCCACAGGATGATGACATGAGATTTCACTGCTCTCCACTTCACATCTACAGGTACATGCTGCAGGAGTATTGAGCATGATGCCTGTTTACTGAACACTCAGCAGCTACAGTACTTCACAAAGGCCGAACACTGATCGAACAGGTAAGGCAGTCAGTACATTCTAACATTATGATATGGTAGTATAGTTTTTTATTTACCACTTGATTGTCCTGTTTGTACTGTTTTCTTTTCTTTTTGATCCAGTTGGTTTTTAATCTAGACAGGAACCCACGTGCATTTCTTCTTATTTGGAGCTATTTTGACCTCCATTATGCATTTCTTTGTAGTAGACTTGCAGTAAACGGATTTGATCTGGTTTCAGACTCGTGGCGTTCCAAAGCGGCTGCTGCAGCTTCCTCGCATTCTAAATCTTCTTTAATAGTCTGTGAATTTTGCTCAGAGTGATGTGTTTTTGTCACTGTCACTTGACTGTTGTGGAACAGAGAGCAGTCTACTGCTGCCTTTTCCAGGTCCGTTTTCCACAATGGAGTACAGACATGATGTGGCTTTGGAGGACCTGTGTCCAGTCTGTGGAGATAAAGTCTCTGGGTACCACTATGGTCTGCTCACCTGCGAGAGCTGCAAGGTGGATTTTCTTTTCCTGCTATATCGTTCTTGTTGCACTGTGATTGTGTACTGGATAGATAAGTTTTGCAATAGTTTTTTCCCCGATTAGATCGACAGCTTATCAAACAGTTATTGTTGTTTTGTAAACAGCTAGACAATAGAACTGCCTGCTTCAAGTGGATCCTTCCTCTCAAACACTTGCAGGGGTTTTTCAAAAGAACAGTTCAAAACAACAAGAAGTACATCTGTGCTGAGAACCAGGACTGCAGAATTGATAAAACTCAAAGGAAACGGTGTCCATTCTGCAGGTTTCAAAAGTGTCTTCATGTTGGCATGCGACTGGAAGGTAAGAAGGCGTTAACGTACAGGTTTGTGGAATAAATTACCTACTATCAGTTAATATTGATTGCACGTATCCAGCCTACTCAGACAGAAGAAGTTATCAGAACCACCATATATCAGAGGAATCATTTCAGTTTTCTTGTTACAAAGTTAGTCCTAAAAAACATATTGAGGAGGCTGTGAGGAGCACATGGACTAAGAAATGGTGTTGTGATATATATATACACACACACACACACACACACACACACACACACACACACACACACACACAAACAAACACACACGCAATTTGCATTTATAATGGCCCAGTAATAAATTACATTGTCCTTTTTTAACTGCCCATTATATATCAAACAGCTCCAGGGTAATTACTTGGCATAGATAAACAATAGACAATAGACAAAATAGATAAACAAAATAGATTTTAAATGCTTGTAATATATCATGTCTATATATATATATATATATATATATCTCTCGATATTGTTGGAGCAATTTAGAGCTGCAGAGTTTCAGTAATGAGCTCTAGTGCACTGCTGTCTGTTTCTTTCACCTAAAAAAGAGAGGAAAGATCATGCATGTTGAGGAATATGGTGAATGCTCATCTCCAAGAATGAGCAGCATAAGGGGTTATCTGCTCATGAGGACAGTGTGTGCATTTATCTGTGAAGATCAGTTTAAAAAGAATAACGCTCTAAACAAATGAACTTTTCTTATCAGCTGTTCGTGCAGATCGGATGCGAGGTGGCAGAAACAAGTTTGGTCCAATGTACAAGCGTGATCGTGCCCTCAAGCAGCAGAAAAAGGCGTTGATTCAAGCTAGTGGATTCAGAAGAGAGAGCAGCTCATCTCTGGTGTCCTCAGCTCAGAGAGGCTTTATCTGTACCAGTGGCCTCCACCCAGTTCCCATCCTTCACAGTGCTCCACTACCCACAACACAGCCTCCATCACTCTGTTCAGTCCTGCCCTCCAGTTCACCTGATGCCACCCAGTACCAGTGCACCTCCTTCTCAAACTGGACCATCAAGTCAGAGTACATTAACAACTGCGCAAGCTCACCAAGCTCTGCTGCAGGAATTAGCTCAGATGAGCTATACTCAAGACCTTTCTCTCCGGGAGGTCCCAGGATGCCTCAGCTAGTGGTGGAGTTCCTGCGCTGTGATCCAGATCAACTGCAGCTGCAAAATAAGATCACTGCTCGTCTGCTGCAGGAGCAGATGGGCTGGGAGAAACAAGGGAACCCCAGCACTTTCAAACTGATGTGCCTCATGGCTGACCAGACGCTGTTCTCCATTGTAGAGTGGGCTCGCACATCCATCTTCTTCAAGCAACTTAAGGTACAATCCTACCTGTGCAGTTTGGTTTTCACACACACACACACAAAGCAAACTACAAGAAATACTCAGTCCACATCATCCTCTTCTGTTTTACAGTGAAGAATGGACACATATGTATGTTTATCATGTGTGTGTCCATGTCCATGTAGTTTTTCTGTTGTTCCACCATCTACCAGTGGTGGAAAGCAACTAAGTACATTAACTCAAGTTCTGTACCTAAGTACAATTTGCAGATATCTGTATTTTACTTGAGTATTTCCATTTTCTGAGACCATTTTCTGAGTCTACTTACACTCTGCTACATATGAGAGGGGAATTTTGCTATTTTTCTCCACTACATTTATCTGAAAGCTGGAGTTAATAGTTATTTTGAAGATTTTACATATACAATGTAATTGCAGCTCATGAAATAGGATAAAATGTCATAGATTTAAGATGCTCATTTTTTGGTTGATCTCTAAATAAAGTGGTAATCTGGATAATCTTCTTTTTGTATACAATTGCTCATGTTTCTTGCTACTTTGGAAATTTTAGCAGTGTCACTACACTTTGTGATCTCTGTCATTACTTTGGTGAGCACAGTGTTAAAGCAAGGCTTCATTTAAAGTGAAAGAAATAAACCCTTGTTTAGTCCACACGATCCAAATATGTTGACACATATAGTGATAAAAGTGGTAGTCTATATATTTTTTATATCACAACTTGCAGCCCAGCAGTACGAGATAATCCTTTTGGAAATAGCTTTGTTTTGTTTAGCTTTGTTTCCCAAGCTGTGTGTGATGTAAGAGGAAAATGGCCACCATGGCAGTATGGGCTTTACTCCTACTTTGAGATCAACAAGCTTTGTGAATGCCAGAATTAAAAAAAAAAAAAAACAGCTGTCCAATCACAGTTTTGTAGGCGGGGTCATGGGCAGAGCTTATCATGGATGACCCTAGCCGATGGCAGCCTTGAATCAGATTCATGGGGACACTACCATTGACTTTACATTTAGTGTCATTTGTGATAGACTGCAGTTTGAATGTGTAAAAAAAGTAAAAAAAAAAAAAAAAAAAAAAACTTGGACTGGCAGAATTTTCTCTGGGTGTTGTCAGCTAATTTTTGTTAGCTGCCTAGCATTAGCTTACAGTAAACAGCAAATCAGCATTTTGATGAGTGTAAGAGTATCTTGATAATCCTATTTTAAGTTACATTGTGTCAAGAGAAACAAGAACGAACCACTGCCATGCAATTAAACTACTGTCAATCCCTTCTAAATATAACTCCAACATGTACCATTTGTTATCCACAAAGACACTGAGATGGTAACATTTAGGTGTTAACACTGCATGAGAAACAGTTGGTTCTTTCAGTGGCTGTTGATGGCTGTTTTTTCAGGTCTTTGTGTCTGGTTTTCAGACTGATGTGTGCTCATCTGTCACTGTCTTCAGTCTGTAACCCATTAGGTTTCCCAGGTGTAAAAGTCAACTCTGTCATGATTAGAATCTACTTGCACTTGTGTACAGACAATAGTTTTCAGGCTCAGTCATACTTGCACCACAGTATTGGCATATGCTGTTGGCTCCCTGTTCATGTAACTGCATGGTAAAGAATGCAGAGGGATGGTGCACAGCTGCAACCTGTAACTTGTCCTTTACTTTGGTTTACCTTTGGTGACAAAGCATTGTCATTGTGAGCATGCAAACTATGTAGGTTGGAGCTTGCTGAGATTAGGGGAACCCGTACTTGAATCATTTTAAATGCTTTCTTTCTGCTTCAAGGTGAGTGACCAGATGAAGTTGCTGCATAGCTGCTGGAGTGATCTGTTGCTCCTGGACATCATTTCCAGACAGATCCTGTACGGCAAAGAGGGCAGTCTGCTCCTGGTCACTGGGCAGGAAGTGAGTCGGTTTTGCTTGTCTTCTCTTGCTACAAAGCATGGGAACATGTATATATGACAATCTGTATGTCTACATTATATTATTGTACTCCCCTGAAATTTATCCAGATCCAAATATGACAGCATCCATGTTGTTTAAAGTGAGCATGATCCAATTGTCCCATTTACTGGGAGGGAATTCTCCACCTTTAGGGGAAAACATCTGATTTCCATCACATATAAATCCTTTACTATGTGCATTCATTGTGTAAGTATTGGTGGTTCTGTTTCATAGGAGTTTTGATTATCACTGTTTTGCTGCCAACCAGTAGAATTTGAGATAGAAACCACTTCTTCATACAACTTCTTCTGTTATCAAACCAAAATACAATATCTTACTCTCTGAAGTGATCTCACACCCTAAATTATCTACTTAGGTAAAACATATGCTCTCAGAATATGTTAATCTTTTTACATGACCATGCAGAAGAGTTGAGGATGATTAGCAATCATGTGACCACACAGTCCCCTAATGTTATTCTTATTTTATTATCTTGTCTTGTGTATCATCCATGACGTCGGTATGTATATGTGTTCTTTGCTTCAGATGGAGCTGTCAGACATAGCCCTTCATGCTGGTCCTACCTTGTCCAGCCTAGTCCAGAGAGGACAGGAGCTAATTGAGAAGCTCCATATCTTAAAGGTGGACCGCCAAGAGTTTGCATGCATCAAGTTCCTTATCCTCTTTAACACAGGTTAGTGATAACTGATGATTTTTATCCAAAAAGCTTCATACATAAAAAATAATATTGAAGTTGCAGCCATATGTGATGTATTCTCGGTAAAGTATTTCATACATGTGCTTTTGGCCAATGTACCTTTCAATATCTAATGATGAAAACAATCATGCACACAATTATAGCCTGTTTGCAATGAAAGAGCTTTTCGATGTGCAAAGGACTAGTTTCAGGATTGTACCTGTAGTTGGTCCAGAGGAACCAGGTCCTAAATGAAGTTCCTCAGCCATAGTTCCTGCTGACAGTCTCTGGGGATTGTCACCCAGTGCCTGAGATCCAACAAGAACATGCTGTTAGTTTCTCTGTAGTTATGTTCTAAAGCAGAAATAATAAACAATAAAACACTCAGCAGTTCACGTTGTGGTGGTGCTGTGGAGTTTTCCATGTTGTCTTCCACCTCTGCATGTCTCCTTTTCATTCATTTATTACATTCACTCAAAGAGTTGGACAACTCCTAATTTGCCTAATCTGTACCATTCCTCAGCTCAGAGTTTACCTTTGATGCTCCAAAGTTCCTGGAACTATATATAATTCAAGGGTTCTTGATGTAGTTCCAGGGGTTTTATAATCAAATGTAATGTCAATCATGCTAGGTAGAGAAAAAAAGAAACATAACATTGATCAAAATTGGTACTTTATTATTCCCCAGATCTCTACTCCATTATATGAATAGGTCTGACAACTTTTTGTTAGTGTACATTCACATGTACATTGGTTGTGACTTCCTCTTTCCCTCACTGACCAGATGTGAAACAGGTGGACGACCATCAGTACATAGAGAGTGTGCAGGAGCAGGTTGAAGGAGCCCTGCTGGAGTACACACTGTGCACCTCCTCTCACCGTCTTGGACGCTTTGCTCATCTGCTGCTGTGTTTGTCTGAGTTACGCTCTCTCAGCAGCCTCGCTGAAAACTACCTGCACTGCAATGACCTGAGCGGTGAGGTGCCCTGCAACAGCCTGCTCATTGAGATGCTCCATGCCAAGTGCAGCTGGATGTGAAGGGGCTCTGTGATTGTCCACACGTACACACACACACACACACACACACACCCACACACACACACACACACACACACACACGTGTGTTTTTATCACTTGTGGGGACATTACATAGACTTACATTAATTTCCTGGAGCCTTACCCTAACCCTAACCCTAACCCTAACCACTATTTCCCTATTCCTAACCCTAAACTTAACCTAACCTTACCTAACCCGTAACCCTATCCTCAGTCTTTACCCTAAAATTTAATGATTTACATTAAGGGGACCTGCATTTTGTCCCCATAAGGCAGGTGAGTCCCCACAATGTGACTGTGTAAACAGATTTTTGTCCCCACAACGGGACCTGGTCTCACACACACACACACACACACACACACACACATTTGGAGCATACAATGTGTAAGATATGGCTAGAATATCAGTTTTAAACATTCAAAAATTGAGCTACTGTTACAACAATCACCAACTCTACTTTGGTTGAAATAAACTCTTAATACACTAAGTCAGATGTGAAAATCCCTGCTGCTGACACCCAGCCTTCCTCTCACTCTTCTCCTGCTCCACACCTCTCATGTCCCTGCCTATCACTTCTTTGTCATGCTGAAGTCAAAGTCCTGGTCAATTCGAACATATTACACCTTTAAGGTTTGATGAATATGTAATACAATGAGTAGCAGATTGTCAGTGATATTGTTTTGAGCTTTAAAACTTAATTTCAGTAATAATATTTACAAAAAATATTAGAAAAGAGAAAATGTTACTTGGAACTAGAGCATCTGAATGCCAGATTTGTTTGCTATTGAACCATACATCAGATGGTATGATTGCTATCAGTTTAATCTCTGTGCATCTTGTACAGGTGTGGAATGTTCAAATATTAGACTGCTATTTAAAGTCAGGTAATAGTTGGGTTAGATACATTTGAGCTCCGCTAGGTCAAATTATTGTACATCCAGCGGCAGAGCTGGACTTTATTGTGATTAGAATATCTTTCAAATTAACTGGACAAATTTTAGTGAAAATTACTCCAGTCTATGAAATGTTTTCAGTCCATTCATCTGTGTGTGCCTGGGTCAGAGCTATGGGAGAGATGGAGCACTGGGCTTTTCAGAGTGACATTCTTAACACTGTCACCAGATTGCATCAGTGTAAATATACATTGCGACTCTACACAGACACAAAAGACTATACAGTCTAAAAGAAAAGTTGTTCTTTTCAGCTTCACAGCTCACATGCCCATTCTGTGGATTATTTTGTTTTGCGTTCAATAAAGCCATTTTAAAATTTTTGTTGGTTTATGTGTGAACATTTTGTTTGTGTATTGTGGAATAGAAAGAAGTTTATTTCTATCAAAGCATTTTGCATGCAGGACCTCAAGATAATATGACATGTTTCATGGCCAGTGGTTAAGAGTCTGTCATGCATTACAATAACTTTTCTACATGGTGCCTCAAGACAAAGTGAGATAGTTACTTCATGTCAGACTGCAACTGAGGTACAGGAAACACATAGTTCTTGTGGTGTACCAAAGGAAAATGCCTTGATGGTGGTCATCATTATTTACAGTGCCATGTATGTATGGTCATCATCTCAAGGGGACTTCTGAGCATGGCAGAGTTCTAGAGTTCTTCTGCCCTGGCATCTCTGTATGCTTACACAGTCCTCTATACCTCCTCATCCCTGCCATTGGAAAACAAAAATAGCTTTTTCAGAAATCAAAAATACTTCATTGATCCCTGGGGGGAAATTGGGTCATGTTACTGTTGCTCCCATTCTACTACAGTATAAATAGTATTTGAATAAAATGCTGCATTAATGCAAGAGTATTGCACAGCTGCAGAATTTCAGTTCATAAATTCAGGGTCCTCTCCTCTCTATTTGGACAGCTCACATACAGGGTGACGTTGGGCAGGGTTGTTGCCGTGGTGACGTGGTACGAGTCACCTGAGATTGCAGTTAGGGCACTCGGGTTATGAGTCTGGAGTTGAGCTATTGAGGCTGAGGGTTTGATTTGAGCGGTATTCAGTTGGTTCCTCACCGCTAGCTGCCACTAAATTCTAGACACGGGTCTCTTTTTAGCTTGATATAACAGCTCCTTCAGCCACTTGGGGTCAGCAGAAACAAGCTGTAAACACAACATTGGCATATCACCACCATTTATGTTGATATGGTAAACTTTAGCAAACAGTTACCAATTGACACACCCAGCAGACACAGAGCAACATGATCATTCATGTGGAGTTGTGTTCTTGGCCACCTGATGAATGTAATTCCAATATTCACTTCTTTTAGCTCTGTTTTAGCTTCCATGGAAAAATATCTCTATCTGCTAAATGCTCCATTATGTTCATCTACTCATTGCTGTATGATGTAAGGTAGGTAGTGTACTGTGAGTTTATCAGAGCTTTTTCAGTGAAAACCTGAAACCCAATTAATGAGCGCACTGAGAATGAACATAAGCAGTAAAATTACAAGCTGAAAAAACCAAAGGTTTGTCATTATAAGTGACTACTTACACATACAAGTAGTCATGTGATTCATTGTTCATGCAGACACATCGATTTTAACTGCTTTTAAAATGTTAGAAAATTTTTCATTGTTTGACATTGTGGCACTGGAATGTTCAAAATCAAGACAATATTTTTTATGAGGGTACCATTACATTATGACACTACACCTACAATGTATAATTTTCCTGAAAATTCAGCCCCACATATGTGGTATTTTTATAACCATACTGAATTTCAAAAAAAGGTTTGTGGGTTTAAGCTATGCTTGGCCACAAAACTTGAGTTCTGATGGAGCCACTGATCAGCCCAGCAGGGATGAAGAAGTTAATGACTCTGAAGTTGATAGGTGACACATAAGCACAAACTTTAGTTTTGGGAAACAAGCTTGTTTGCTGAAAATCTTCAACACATCCTTTAGGAATATACATGCTGTGATATTTGAAGCTTGTGAATTAATCCAAGAAAATGTATTAGAACATGAAGGCAGTGGATGATGAGAAAGCACACACACTTCCTGCAGGTTAGAGCACATTAAACCTTTGTTATCGGTCACTGAGATCCCACCGATTACACCTTCAACCACCTGTTATGCCCACTCTGCTTTAATTAAAGGCTTAATCAACATAATGCACCCATCTTATTGTGTGGAGGCGCCCTATCTGATCTTTTCCACCTCATTGGAGCCCATTTCCTGGTCAGCCTTGATATCCAGCTGGCATCAAGTTGGCATGCATCCTGTTCAAGGACAAAATATGGCAGAATGATTAAATGCGCAATGTTACCAGCCCAAAACAGGTCATCTCCTGGGAAGAAGCAGAATCTGCTTCATCAGTACACTTGACCCACTGCAGAAAGTAAAAGTGAAAACAGTGCGAAAAAAAAAAAAAAAAAAAAAGAACCTGGTACTAGTATTCATTCATTGAAGTGAATGATTTATGGGAACCTGTTAAAATATTTGTGTGTTAGATTATATTTATCATAAGTGACTTTATAAGTAACTCCAATTTTTTAAATTGCACATAATAGGAATAAAAGTAAGTAAAGTAATCAGCAAATTATAAAAGTTTTTTCTGCATCAAGTCAAATGTCATTGGTTAATTTAAATCATTGATTTGTGGCACATTCTTTGATATCACAACATGCTGGTGAATTTATTCATGTATTTATTCTATATAGGTACCTGTGAATAAAAAAATTGATTATTTGAAATTTTTTAAGAAAGAATAGACATTTGATGGGGCCATGTCACCACCTCATCTATAATGTACTGGTCCACTCTCTTTCCAGTTCAGCAGTGTCAGCTGCGCCTGACTAGCTGATAAGATTATGGAGATGGAAGGAAGAATTTCCACGCTAAACCAGATCCTGGAGCTAAGAAGTTCATGGACACTATCTACCATCATCTTCAGCCCAGCTAAAACTGAGACAGCCTGTGCCCAAGAGTCGAATGCCACCACTTGCTGTCCCTCTGCTGATTCTGACATCCCTCTTGTCATTGTCCCTGATGTCCAGCAGCTTGGGGACACTTCATCCAATCATGAGCCCTGGTCCCTGATCGGTCCTCATGGTCCCCTGATCAGAGGGAGGCGCTCGTCTTGCAACTATGAGCTATGAGCAAAACTATGAGCTGGAGAATAGATTCCACATTTTCAATCTGCAGATTTCCTCCCTTTGGATTGGGAATTTCGGCCACCTCCGCCATCTCCCCAGCTGTTGAGTGGGTCCTGCACATCCCTCCTTCAGCCATACAAGGGTACTCATGCCGTCCCAGGGATCACCACTCCACATCAAACTGTACACCACTGGCACAGAGGGTTTCTGCCCATGTCTCTAGCCTCCTTCATTCTACCATCACAGATATACTGTATACCCCTCTGCCAATTGGTCCCCCTCCAACCATGTTCATGAATGGAGACTCAATCAAGAACTTTAAGAAAAAGTGGCAGCGACATTATGTTTTCCAGGCACTAAAGTGAAAGATATCTTGGAAAGCTTTGCCAGCATCCTGGCTACAAGATGTTATCAACCATGTCAGCTGTAATGATATTCCTAGTCAGTCCCCCCACTGTTTATTCTATTGATAGTATAATCTCCTAATAATACAATGCACAGCAATAGACCACTTCTAGGAAGTATAAATGTAAACATCCAATACCCCATTCAGACCATTAAATCTGTCTCTACAACTCAGCCTAAGACTCCCACTTCCACACCCACGGTCATTGCAGTCAGAATCACTGACAGATGTATCAGATCATCTCCTGCACTGGACAATCTGAATAATCACAGGAACCCAAACAATTCAATTCCAGTAACTATTGTTTCCATATCTGGTCATTTTTCTTGTGTTCCTCTCAGGATGGTGCTGGTAAATGATTGTTTCATATCTAACAAAACTTTTGTGCCGAAAGACAACATCTAGTCTAAGAAGCTAGTTTTTAGCAGAGGACTATGGATCATAGCCTTTTGCCTCCTTTTGTCATAAATTTGACAAACAGAATGAAATGGAGAAGTAATCAAAGATTTGAGGAATGAGGATAAACATAACTGGCACTGAATGAAAATTAGATATTACATTTGTGTCTAATCCCTTGACTGGAGGTGGTAACTGAGAACCTACAACACTAGACAACAATTACTACAGGTCTCCAGCTTGATGGCAGAATGAGTGGAAATGGGGGCAGGTGGTGGAAAAGCAGGTCTTTGGAAAAACACACTGGGATAAAGGAAACAATGACAGGGACAGACATCTCCGGATATAGAAGAAAAAGCAGGTAACTTCAGCGATTATTATGGCAACAGACAGATTTGCCAGAGCAAGTTATTCATTTTTGAAAAGAATGTATGTGGCCTTGATTAGATCTGTGTTGGATTATGGAACTGTAGCCTATGGGTCAGCAGCCAGGTCGCTCAAAAGGAAATTAGACGTGATTCAGGTACAGGCATTGAGAGTGTGCTGCGGGGCTTCTAAAACTTTTAAAAATAATACCTGCCCTGCGAATAGAAATGGGAAATGCCATTGGAACTGAGAAGGATGCAACTGATGGCAAAATACTGGGTTAATTTCTATGGACACAATGATTGTCATCCCACAGAAGGAGTGCTGCAGGAGTGCTGGGAGAATGTACAGTGTCAGAGGGATAACTTTGGTTGGGTAGGGAATGACACTGCAAAAGAATTTGCCATGTTTGACCTGAGGATAAGCTCTTCAGTAGTTTACCCAGTCGTGGATACTTGTGTGGCCTGATATATGTAGGTTAGTATTTGTTAGAGAATGAAAAGAAAGAAAAGAAAAAGATAAAATTGATTTGACAAGTGCATTCGACTATCATTGTATGAAAGATTATAGTGGTTTCAAACAGGATGTCAAGATGAGATGTACTGTATGAAGGGCTCTCAGCCACTCACAAGAATAATTACTCAGGGAGGTCAGGTAAAACTTCTGAATTCCACTACATGTACGAGTGAGAGGGAATGAGAGAGTGGATGAGTTAATTTGACATTTGCTCTTACAGTCATGTCATAATTATAACAGTTGAAATGAGTGTAACCTACATTCAGCAATAAAAACAGTGTAATATCAAGGTGAAAGGTCATTTAGGAATATGATTAGAACAGCACCTTATGGGGTGCTACACAAATGGTGAACGGCAGAGAGTTTGATTGCACATTTGATCAGCCTAACTGACTAATAGAACCTATGAATACAAAAGCAACAAAAGAATTTTTAGAGTCCTCCTTCCACCATTGTTTGTATATTTCAGCTGAGTGTCAAGCCTCTCTTATATCAAGGACCCTAAAAAGACTTCCGCAAAGGATACACCTGTGCATCCTCGCTGATAGCCCCTCCAGAAAGTTTCTTCTCTCCTTCAGATGCATTTTAGGAATTGAGACATCCTTCAGATCGATTTCTGGGCCACAGGCAGGAGGAGAGAAGTGAGACGAGAAGGAGGCACAAAATAGAAAAATGAGAACAGCCTGAAACATTTCCTCAGCTATGGAAACCCAGACTGCAGTTCAAATCTCATACTTTTAGTCCTTAGAAAAGTATGTACTGCTGTATGCAGTGTGCACACAGCTGGGACATCTTGAACTTTGGCCCACTTGCTCATATATCTGTCACAGTCTATACAATGGAACTTTAGTAAAAAGAAAAAGTATGCGATTTGGAATGGGTGCCAAGACTTTGTACGAACCCTGCTTTCGGTGGCTCAGTTGATATGCTGTGTTTCTGGTAGAAGCAGGGCATAGAGTCCATAAATGCAAAAAAAAACAAAAAAACAAAAAAAAAACAAAACAGGAAGGTTAGACTCTTGACACAAGAGGTACAAAGACAAACTGGCAAAGACTAAGAGAAACACCCAGACTGAAGGGAGGAAGATTAATGAGGCACAGGTGAAAACAAATGAGGGACAGGTGACACAAATCAAACAATCATGAGGCGGGAAAACACAGGAAGTAATGCAAAAGATGACACGAGGAAAACTTTCAACATAAATCAGGAAAGAACCCCAAAAAAACAACTAACCTGATAATAACAGGTGCACTGAGATTGTGGGTCAGAATAGCCAGAAAAAGGATACTGGCTTGCGTAGTGAAAAATGCGACCAGATGCACTGACACCCTGGTATTTCTGGCATACTGCATTTGACGTACTATGCACTGGGACATACCAAAGCATTTTCTGGCATACAAAATAGTTTGCTTGACCTGGTAATTGAACGCAACGCAACGCAAAGCAAATGTACGTCTTTTCAAGATGTCCGCAAATGCAGCATCTCTAATGCCGTTTCCTTTACTTCCCGGAAACTAAAAGCTTCATTCACCAAGATGGCGACATTGACTGTGAGACGACCAGCGCTTGGGGGTTTCAGTTTCGAAAACTGCAAGAGGTAACCGCTTTTCAGTGAATGAAAATCAGGCGTCAATGACTGCATCACTGAGTTTTAGATGTTTTACCTTTGGTGTCTGGATGTTGCGTAAAAAAGACGTGTATAGATACGGTTTTCCTAGTGATGTTAGCTCGTGGTAAGTGGGCATCCGTACAATGACTCAGGCATTTCCCAACGCTAGCATTAACGTTAAAGTTCACTTATCGTCTGCCTATGAGCAAAATCCATGTTTTATGTTTTAAAACAGATAGCTATATAACTTGTGTTTTTAGAATCGCAACAAAATACTATAGTACATTGCTTGAATATATATATATATATATTTTTTTTTACAATTAAAACAAGTGGACGGAACGTTTCTTCTTCGCTTGATATTCATCCCGCTATTTTAGTTCAAGTCACTTTATCTTTACTTTGTCAAGCAAAATGCATATAAAAATACATCCTGGAGACACTGTGTGAGAAGATTCTGTTATAAATTAGTCAGTTATGCTCATGTTGATGTAGTTCTGTGGTTTAAAAGTGGCTTTGTGGGGGACACAATGTTGTACACCAAAGGTCCAGTTAAAAGTCTTTGACGCAGAAAAATGAAGTGTAATCAGATGTTGACTTAGATCCAATGTGCCATTATTTACATTCTGAAATTACTTTAAAAAGATTCACTCTAGATAGCCCTGTTAGTGGACCCAGATGGGCAAATGAAAAGCTTTCAAACGCTTAATATTGGTTGAATACAAGGAATACTCATTGATTTGACATCGACTTAATTTAGCAGTAATTTGGTGTCACGGTGGTCTGAACCTGGATGACACGATGCTGTTTGTGCTCAGAGATGCCCAAAACTGAAGAGTCATGGCGTTGAACAGCTGATGGTCTGTGTTAAGTCATAGTCCCACTGCACAAGATTTATTGATAAGATGTTTCAGTATGTAGCTCGCTATGATGCAAAGTGACTTTACTGTCCAGGCTACTGAGGTTATTTCCCACAAAATCATGGGGCAACCAATTCAGGACCTGATGTAGTTTCAAACTAGCAGTCCTAACTAATCCTCTAATGCTGACTTTACAACCTAACTTAGGACAACTTCCACATATCTGGTGCATCCCAGGGCACGATATTAGCAGAGTTTAAGATTTAGTAGAAATGGTTGCGCTTGTTTTTTTGTTTTTGTTTTTAACAGTGCCACAGGTACTCAGTTCCACAAGTGCCATATTGATTTTTTTATTACTGTTATTTTCAGAAATGCAGTTTTGGAAGGTGAAGCTAACAAAGTGGGATGCAGCCTGCCTGCTGCTCGGAAAACAGGAACTACCATCTGTGGTCTTGTCTTCAAGGTGAGTGACACAAACGGTGCTGCTTAAAACAAGTGAACTGGGCTTAACTGTGGTTACATTATGAGAATATTGGTGGTAATGTTTTTATTTTTACTTCACACAAGCAAGCTGCCCCTTCAGCAGTCTTCCACAAAGAGACACTTCAAACACAGTGGTCAATGCAGCTTTTTTTGGCCTCTTTCTTACTGTGGGGGACTTTGGGCATGCTACCAAGTCATAATCAAGACAGGCAGTTTGTGGCATAAAACTGCCCTGAAGCATCACACTTCTATCAGTGGGGTTTCTATCAGTGTGTTTTCTCCATCCTTTTGGGCTGTGGACAGCCTCCTAAATTACTGTAGTTTCTTTTGTAGTTTGTGATAGAAAATAAATGGATATGTGTGGTTCTTTGCAGCTCTCTTCCAGAAACACTGACCCGTTGTCTGATCTTTTCCTTTTAGAGTTTGAACAGCAGCATCATTATTCTAAAGGGCTGCAAAGAATTTGTTTCGATAAATATGTCCCATTTATATCATAATGTTAGTTATTGTGCATTTTCTCTGATTTAGACAAGGATTTATTATTATTATCATATCCAGACTAATAAATCCACATTGTCTGTAGCCCGTAATGCTACAAGCTGTCTTTATTGCATTTTTATTTTCAAGCAACATAAAATTGAGTAGGGAAAGTGTAGTGAGCACAGATGTTAGTAATAACATTAACAATGGCTGTGTTCTATTCAAGTGGCCCAGTAAGCCATGACAGTATGACAGTCAGTCAGTGTGCACATTACCAGGACCCTGAAACTGAAGCAGCTAAATGGAAATCAGCCATCACTAATTTTATTATTAAACCTTTGCTTTTCCTACCGTGGCATGTCAAAATGGCTTCAGAGGAAGAGGTCGTATCTGTCATCCAATTACAAGACATGGTCAGAACTAAATGTAATGCCAGTTATTTATTTGACAACTCAGCCATTTCAGTTTGATGAGGGATAAAATTAGGCATCTCAACAGTATGTATTTGGCACAGAAAATAGTAAGTAGATTATTTAAATACGAGCATGAGCATGTCTATGAAATACATTTACATATGGCAGCAGCAGACACACATACTGACGCAACACACAGCAGAGGAAGCTTTCCTGTAACAACAAAACCAGCTGAGCATCAAAATAAACAGTACAGCAACATAGAAATGACTAAACCTACAGGTTCTAAGTTTGAAGTCTGTACTGAGCCATCCTTTCAGTTTTGAAGTGAATCCTGCTTTGTATAGGCCCTCAAAGCTGTGCAAAGTAAAACCATTATCACACACGTGGCGAGAGTTTTCCAGTTGCTGCTGTTGTTGTGGGGACATTTCCACCAAGTTCATCCACTGGGCCTCCACTTCCGCAGATGGTGGGAGTAGATGAAGACTTTTGAGTTGTTCTTGCAGACGAAAACAGAAACTGGCATGCGTTGCTTTTAATTACCTTCCACATCTTCCATGGGTTTCCTGAGTTAGCATTATAACAAGGAAAATAGTAGTTACTGGATGTAACTCCACTTCTATGAGTGCATGTACAGCCCTCTACCTGCATGTTATCAGAGCAACAATAAAGCACATTATTTTTAATAGAGTAAAACATTTATCACAGTAATGACAGCATTAAAGAGTCCATGTCATGGCAGAATGTGGTGATGGTGACATGGTGAAACTGGTATATCCTCCACACCTACCCCATTCCAACTGAAACATGATCATGTACTTGGGAAGTGTAACTGTCAAAAGCTAGAAACAGATCAGAAGGTCTCACCAGATAGGCTAATTGTTTGAAGAAGTATTGTTTTTACTTTGCTAGAAAGCACTTAAGTAGGCAGCATTACATATAACAGTATAGCATAATGATGATTTGTGTTTTCCTGTGAAGGATGGCGTTGTTCTTGGAGCTGACACCAGAGCCACTGAGGGTATGGTAGTGGCAGACAAGAACTGCTCCAAGATTCACTACATCTCCCCCAACATTTAGTAAGTGACAGGAGCTCAGGTTTGTACAGCACACTGAAACCCTGTTCAGATCTGACAGTTTTGGGTGATTTGCTCAGGACTCACACTGTCCTCATGTTGTTTGACATGCAAACTTTAAGTATTGAAATGAACAAAGATGAGACTTGGTGATATGTATCCAACTCATAGCGGCTTTTAAGAGAATATCTGATTAGTACAGTTTTATTCTTTTCAGTCTTTGTGTGCTGGAGCTGAGGTGATGTGCAGCTGATAGACTGCTGTGTTGTTGTGTTGGTGTCCAGCTGTTGCGGAGCAGGAACAGCTGCGGACACAGAGATGACCACTCAGATTATCTCCTCCAACCTGGAGCTGCACGCCCTCTCCACAGGCAGGGTGCCACGTGTGGCCACCGCCAACCGCATGCTCAAACAAATGCTCTTCAGGTACATTCCTCAAGCTGAATCAGTATGGATATGGTGCATGTTTCTAGAAAAAAACAAATGAGAAACTGTTAACAGATAGAATAATCAGTGAAATACTTGACAGATCGAGGTACTGAATTAGATTGATGCAAAAATTTGTATGCCATTTAATCAAAAATCAGTTTTAAATGTTTTATGCTTAGTATGAAATGCTGCTGTGTGTGTCTCTTCAGGTATCAGGGCTACATCGGCGCTGCTCTGGTCCTCGGTGGAATGGACTGTAATGGCCCCCACCTCTACAGCATCTACCCTCACGGCTCCACTGACAAGCTGCCCTACGTCACCATGGGTCTGTTTCAAACACAACGTGCCACTTTTTCTACGTGTTTCTCACATTTCAGTTACGGCTTGACGTCTTGATGGGTTTTTGAAGGATTAGCAGGTTACATGTCATTTACAGTGAGGGAAAGCAGAGACTTTGATCTCCACACTGTTATTTTAATCAACCATATCTTCTTAACATTTCTATGGAATCTGAGGAAATTTAAATGGTCCACATATTTCATTATCTAGCTATCATTACATATCAGGTTTCTGTCATGAAACTGAGCCTGACCTCAGTAGTAGAGAAGGGTTAGTGCATACAGTACATGCAATGCTAAGATGCATGGCATTTCTTTTTGTTTCACTTAAAGTTTCTCCTCTGGCACTGATTGATTAACCCCTAAAAACTCTCTTTACTTAAAAATTCCATATTTAGAAGTTGTTTTTTTATGAAAAACATCTCTTCATGCATTAAAATGCCTTCCATGTATCCCTTTGCCTTCATGTAGTATGCACACAGCTATGAATATGCAAATAGTCCCCACCTCTATCTCCACCCACCCCTCTGCAGCTCGAGCGTACCTGCTCACCTTCAACTCTGCTAACCAAACACAGATGGCACATTCTGTCAGGAAGCCCTCAAGGAATACGAACCATATGCAATTGAATTACCTCACCTTATCCTGTTAATGCTGTACTTGCAGCTCTTGAGGAAAACCTTTATCCTGCCATGCTTTCTTACTGAACAACTCCAAAGTCATGTGAAGTTTTCTGTCAGAATTATCAGAATGAACATGACCATCATCTAATTCAACAGCTTAGCTAGCTGATAAACGTTGACTGCTTATTTCACTCATGATATATGTTGTAGCATATAAAAACACCATATAGACATGTTGGCAAGGTTTCATTGGACTTCTTTTCAAAAGGCTCTGGGTCTCTGGCTGCCATGGCAGTGTTTGAGGACCGCTACAAGCCTAACATGGAGGTGAGTATAGCGCTCTCATGCAATTTATAACAACACAACACAGTCCTATAAGCAGTTTGATACTCTCAAACAAGTGATTCAGACTTCCTGTAATAGCACACTGGTCTTCATTTGAGCATGTGGTTTCTTCACAGGAGGAGGAGGCCAAGCAGCTGGTGCGAGATGCCATCGCTGCAGGTATCTTTAATGACCTGGGCTCTGGCAGCAATATTGACCTGTGTGTTATCACCAAGGGCAAGGTGGACTACCTCCGGCCCCATGATGAGGCCAACAAGAAGGGTGTCAGGTGAGAAAAGTGATGCTTCTTAAACTGTGAAACTGTACTTTATTTTCATCCTCAGCTCTTCATCCACATTATTTTCCTTTGATTCCTGACATGTTAAAATAACCTGGGTGTAATGTTTTACTTACCTTGACTAATTTGGAGCTGTGGGGTGAGACTTAAAATCACCAAAAATGAGCAAATTCACCTGGGGTCCGCTCCAGAAAGCAGGTTTAGGGAAAACAGAGTTTTCCATTCCTGAAACAGAGATCACTTAACTGTCTCTGAGTCAGTGTTCTGTAGTTCATCACCCTTGAAAGAACCCTTTACAAATCCTTTACAAATGCTGAATTTCTCTCTGCCCGCCCCTCCTACAGAATGTAGATGTAGTTCTTTTTTTGGACAGTGGACGTTTTCTTTATAACACTGTGACTCTTATGCCTGGATCAGACTGCATGATTTTTTTTTGCCTTTGATAATGGTCTTTTTTGACTCGGTCTTCCTCCCCTCCCCCTCCCTGTTGCCATAGCTCAACAAAGTCTTCCTCTCTTTCGTTGTCCCAACTGACAGTAGCAACTTCAACATCCCTCCTCCCCCTCCTCCTCTTTGCCATGGTTACCTGACTGCTAAACGCTCAGGAACATGTCATGGGAGATGTCATACTAGGCGTGTCAAGACAAAAAAATTTGCTAGACTTTTGGTCAGGGTGTCGTGGCGCTGCACAACAGGTCTGATCCGAGCATTAGAGAGCTGTCAGGTCGCACTAATGGAACAATGCTCCTATCATAGTGAGAGTATTGAACATTTCTGAATGAAGATGGCTGTGGTGTAGCTGAAATGACTTTCAGATTTTTTTAAAACAGGCTGCATGCAGTCGCCAATGTGAGTTAACAACAATTCATATGTAAATAGATGTCTAAAGACAACTTAGTTTTACACTCAGATTTAATCAAAGATGCCTTTTCAACTGCAAATCCCAAACTGAGGTTACAACATACATCATTGGTCTCTTAACACATCATCTCTATTTGAGCTGTATTTTTGTATTTTGTCTTCATTTGCTGCCACCTGCATTTTATCTGTCAGGTGAATGAATATATAGAAAAAATAAGTAAGATTCCAGCTCGTTATCGTCTGTTAAGGAAGTCTGGTAAATGATGAATGAGTCGACTGTGCACAATACAATGTAATAATGTTCATTATTAGTTCTTTTCTCCACACATAATGTCATAATAGTTCCCATACACGCCTTATTATTTCTATAAATCCATAGGGTTATAATAGAATTGTTTGGAATTTCCCCTCGCGGGACTAAAAAAGGAATGTTGAATATTGAATTATTTATCTGTTGCCATGGTGAATTGTAGTATCAGAGTCCTGATGTTGGTGGCTTTTTTTATTCACCACACAAACACTTAACTCAGACACAGCCCAAAACTCTTGAGCTTCCTGTCTCAGGGTTCATCAGGTTCAGAGTCAGAGTTTGTCAAACCTCCTTTCTAGTTGTAATCATACATTTTATAGTGAGCACAATCCAGCAATGTTGACCCAAAATCAACCAGCAGCTATACAATAAACAGCAAAACTTCAGTGTTTAAATGCTCGTCCTTCCTGGAATGTATTTTCATGTTGCACATTGGAAAGATTTCCCAGATTGTGACATTAGGAATCCAAGATGAATGGCAGCAATTACTATGTGTAGAGTTTGTACAGCACAGGAGGATGCTGTTGTGTCTCCACCTCTGCTCAAACAGAATGCATCATGTCATCTCCCATCATACAGAGCATGTTGGGATGTTGCACTCATGATCACTAAGCCATTAACTTCCCATTATTTGTTGAACTGCTAGATGACTTGTTGTTTTATTGCTTGTTCTGCTTGAAGAGTAAATGAGAGTGAAGCCTTACAGCAGTGAGTACAGATGAAGTTGATGTGGTAGAGTGCAGACTTAACAGCCGCCGCCCCTCACACTGATCTGAATTTGCTACTAACCAACTTTGCTAAACCTTTATCGCCTGCTCAGTTTGTCTTTGCATCACTAATGTGCATGGCTGTATCTGGTTGTGGCATGCTGTGCTGATGAATCTGAACTCTCAGACGTGTGGAACCACATTAAACAAGCCGCACCAAAAGCTTGTCTAATGTAACTGATCAGGCCTAGGTTTGATTGAAGCTTACTATTTCATGTGTCTTATTTTCTCCTGACATAGAACTGGTGACTACAAGTACAAAAGAGGGACCACTGGTGTGTTGACAAAGGTGGTGACCCCGCTGGCCCTGGAGGTTGTGGAGGAAACTGTACAGACTATGGATACCTCTTAAAATACCTGCACTATGTGTTCCTGGATGTAACTCACTACTCTTCAGAATTCCTAACACAAATGGCATGTTTTTTTTCCAAGATTTGCAATAAAAGTGTTTGAGTTGATTTGTTTTGTTTGTGACTGTCCTGAAGTTGTTTGTCTTGAAAGTTGTTGCTATAAATAAAAAGGCTGAGTTGGTTTTAAAAGGACCCGTTAGATAAAAGCTGCTTGATGTCTGAGCTGGAAATTAGTCAGATGCCTGCTGTGAAGTACTTTTATCTGGCAGGGGCACTTAACAATTTAAGATTCTGTTTTCAGTGTTTTACCTGCATAGAATAGGTTGACAGTGAAGATACAGACAGGAAAGCTGAGGAGAGAGAGGGAGCAGTCAACCATACAACAAAGGTCCCCAGACCAGAACAAACCGGGGGCGTTCAACTTCCTCTGTCAGTTTAACGAGGGAAAAGAGGAGTTTAGTAAGAGAAACAACAGACCGCAGTTGTATGAGATTCTCTCACTTCATCTTTACATCAGGACATAAGAATATTTTGGAATCTATTGTCTGTGTATCATGAAAATAGCAGACAGTCCTTAGAGGTTCACAATTTTTCTAGTGTGTCAGTAGCCAGGTATTCATGTTAACACTGAAACATTTGTCTTGCTGTCATCATTCGTCCTGTGGACACAATGCAATACAAATCCACTGTCCTCTCCTTTGTACAAATATATTTCAAAGTTGCTTTAACAGTCTGAGATAATCAAATCAAGCGGGTACTTACCGAAGTAAGTATAAATTTGCCTCCACTGCAGCCCAACAAGGAAACACAGAGAGGGAATTTTGCATGTGAAAAGGCTGTAACTTAGAGACACTCATTGGATTTCTTTAACTTAGAGTGCTGATGTCTCATATTGACTTCTACAATGTAGAAAATATTTTCACACAGAGGACTGTGGATTTTGTCCTGCATCACTGGCCAGTATGAACACAAGGAATGATTACAGCCAGCAAGACCTGTTTCACTGTCCATGTGGACACCTGACCATTGTTTTAAGACAGACCTGAAAAAATGCAACCTATAGTTAATTGCAATATCTTTGTTATTGCCAACTAACAGAAAAGTGGGAGAATGCCATTCAAACCATGGGTCTACCATGCTGTGCAGAGCCTTAAACGCTTAACAAAACCAAAAAGAAACCAAAGTTTTCATGAAGGTAAAGCATGCTCAATATAAAAATTATATGGTGTCACTCATGTGTCTCCACTCATTTCTTCAGATTTTTCCTTTCATTTGCCACCCATCTGTACTTGAGACATACAGTATGTGGAGTCCTAAATATAAATGTTGCACTTATCCTCCAGGGGGTGTAGCACGTCCACAGGACAGATGCTGTAGATGTTCCCTATCACCAATATTAAGAGGCCTTTTACTGACCCATGAAATGTCACCTCCAAAATAAAAGACCTCCACAGTCTTTCCTCAGCAGGTTTGGTCACTGTGTCTGTGAGTGTGTTGGTTTTACAAACTACTTATTATTCCTTTCAGGATGTTTGGGCCACATGACGACAGCAATGTCTATACAGGAAACGTGGAAGTCACTTAGCTTCGCGTTGCTTTATAATTTAAATAAAAGTGGTACAAAACTCAGTTACTGGAATAAGAGCTTCTTCTGCATCTTTAATTTTAAAAATGCTTTACTACAAATGCAAAACAGGAAGCACTTGACGGAGATTCCACAGAGCTGAATTGATGCCATGCTGCACAGAAAAGTACAGTTGCTAAAACATAATGGAACAATACTTTGAGTGAATAGTCACAATTCAGTAAGTACAGTAGATGGAAGATAAAGATATGAGAAATACATTGTCTAAACATGATGAAAACTGAACTTTCCCCTTTCCTGTGTATGTAATACATTAATTTTATCAGCACAGAATACAAACTGTCATTACCAAATGAATAAAACAATGTTCAGTTATTCTGTGTGGTAATGTGCAATAGATGTGCTCCTCAAGGACTTTTTTAAACATATTCTGTTTTAGTGCTATCTATCAAAATGGCTTTCACAGCATCTAACTTGCACGGTCTTTACAGTTTCACAGTCACAATGGTCTTTACTTGCACATATAAACACTTTGAACAAGATCATAAACTGCATTCTGGTAGTACATCTCAAAAACATTTTTGGAACACTTAACACCCACCACCATTGCACCATTACTCTAACAAAACAGGTTTGTAATGAACAGATTCAATAAACCATATTGTGCTAAATCTTCAGTTTCCTGGGCATAATGGTGATTTTTATTACAGTTGTCATTTACTCAAACAAAAGATGCTTTTCTTTCATTCTTAATTCCACTATCAACACTACAATGATATGCATTAGAAAATATTTAGGCAACATGAAATTGTTACAAATTCAAAATACAGTTAAAGGTATACTATGCAGAATTTCCCTTAGAAACAATGTACAGACTCATACAAAAGTAATCCTACTCATCATCACCATGACCCATCAGGCCTGTATTTTCTGATTTTCCTCTTATTTTGCTCTGTTCAGAACATTTCTGGGCTGCACCCTTTGGGCAGTCAGAGAGTAGCCCCCAACCAATAACAACACACAGGTCAGGCTGGGACTTTATAAAAGGTAACAAGCAGCACGCATCCAAGAGGAAACAAATATGGCCAACACTGTTAGGAAAAACGGCAATTCCAGCAAAACGCCAAGCAGACAAATCTTGTTCTACAACGAGTGTGACTGTGGGGATGGCTTTCATCGGCTGGTGAGCACTGAAGAGAGGATGGGGATGAAGAGCGATGTGAAGTTGGCCTGTTTTCTGTTTTGCAATTAGCTTAGAATGCTAAAGTGTTGGCTTTTCCATTACAATCAATGTAACAACAAGTTTAGGGGTCAACAATAATCGACCATTCCGGCATAGTGTACCTTTAACTAAGGAGCTCAAAGAATAAGGTTGAAAAAGTTTGTGATTATTACATCCAGGAGCACAGACAATTGCCGAGTTCACGCTCTGAGACTGGGCAATAAGAAAATAAATCCAGCCCTTTCCAAACATCCAGACAACTGGAATCCAAGAGGCTGTGGGGGATGGTGATGATGATGATAATGATAATGATGATGATGATGATGATGATGATGATGATGATGATGATGATGATGATGATGATGATGATGATGATGAATATTTTTTTAGGCCCATTATCTAAAGATCACAATTGAACTGTCTGGTTACAGAGAGGTAACAGTGTGACCATGACTTAAGGGTTACTGCAGTTCTACAATGCTGGGGGACTTGCAAGACATTTTAAAAAATGGCCAAACCTGAAGCAGCAGAGCCTGTGATACCCTGACTTCTAGTCTACAGAACAGGTGAAGCTCCACAAGCACTGGATCCTATATTTCTCATAATGCAACTCAATAGAATCACTGCCCTGTGTTTCAAATTCTGTAACTCCAGTTCTTAACTCAGGCTTTTTGTCATTATTTGCAATCTGCTTGCAAGATAACCCTGATGACCTGTATCATCTGTATCATCTGTAACTGTATCATCAGGGTTATTTGCTCTGAGTTGATAAAGCTCCTTCAGAGGACATTGTACTGTTGTGCATATAACTGTTTTCACAGACTAAACATCAGTTGACTGTGTAAAGTCATTCTAAATATCATGCTTTTCTATCAATAACTTTAAGAAATCCTTCTCTAAAAATGCATGAGACAGAAACTATTCAAAATATTATCATGACTCATAATCTCACCACCTCAGTAACTCCATTAATTACTCTTCCCAGCCAGATAATGTGTGTGTGTGTGTGTGTGTGTGTGTGTGTGTGTGTGTGTGTGTGTGTGTGTGTGTGTGTGTGTGTGTGTGTGTGTGTCTTTCACTGTCATCTGGCAGTTCTTATGACTATAAAATCAAACTGAAAAAGCACTCGAGCTGCACTGAGCCATGCGTTTGTATTTGTGTGAAGGACAGGATGGCCTCATTATGCAGCTGTGTCCCACTGAGCTCTGATAAACCTCCACTCTCTACAAGTCTTAGCAGGCACTTGGACACCATAGCAGCTACTGCAAATCTGTCACCAAAGTAGGCACTTGACCTCTCGTAAATACTGCAGGTGTTGGTATTAGGATGGTGCAAAGTAAAAGACCAGCTGGTGAACTTAGTGGAGCAGCTAAAGAGTCATATATATTATTTTTATTATTTTTCTCAAGAGTTGGTGGAGATCAAAACAGAGCTAAAAGAGAGTGAATATAGGACGTATATTCGTATATTCGACGTATAACACCACTCCAAATAAAAGCTCATGTTGTTCTGTGTCTGGTGGATGTTTAACAGTGGTGTTTACAGCTTGTTGTGCTGACACAAGTGACCAAAAAAGTCAGTGAAATAATTAAACAATTAACTCGAGATACTGGACCTAGAAAAGCTAGAAATCACCACAGTCACTCTAGCTTCCACACAGAAGAACTTCTTGTTAGGAGCTGATCTCCATCACAATTAGACTCACTGCAGGCAACAGTTAGATAAAGCTGCATTCTTTCAGAGATTGGACTCTGAGAAATCTGACTAACTGCTAATAATTATTTACTAATTTTCCATTTAGACCATAAATGATGTACTGAAATTGACAAGATAAAAAAAAATGTATGTGATTATATTGATAGACAGTAGATTGATAAATATTCAAATTGCCCAGCTCTACAGCACACTTACCTGATACAAATGGTACAAACTTGGAATGCAGCCCATGGAGTTATACAAAAAAGCTTGAAGAAATCTGCGATCATAGTGAGACACAGCTCTCTATATTTAGCTAAAGAATTGCCATAAATGCGATCGCCTCTCACATGAACAAATGTGGTTTCATAAACTCCACTCTCCACGAGTGCTACACCACTCATGCACTTCTTCACATCCTCCATGACAGAAAATAAGTGGGCATTTGGATGTTAAAACATCACAGCTCACTTGTGCAAGTCTTTCTATGGCCTCCTCCTGTCGAGATGAGGGCAAAGCAAACGATGTTCTGCAAGACCAGGCAGAGCTTACTTCTAGTGGTTTGAGATCCTCAGACTGAGCAGAGCGCAGGCTTAGAGCAGAAGTGGCGCTCAGGTGCTGGAAGTCCACATGTGCATCTGCTTGGCAATCTGCAGCACAAAGACAATGTCCGGCCGCTGGTCTGGGTCCGGGCTGATGCACATGCTAACCAGGTTCCGCAGCTGTGAAAAGTTAAGTATCTTTAGCTTTATTAGCTTCAAGGATAATAATGGCATTATCCTACATGTTTCTCATTGTCAACAACTCCCAAGACCAAAACCAACAATGTGTTAGCCAGTCTCTAAATGTGACTGCTAAATGTGAATCTGATTGCTCTACCCTGTCTGTTGCTGCAAGACAGTAACTGTTAAAAAAGCCTCAGAAATATGTCAATTCATCTTTGAAAAGGTTCAGTAATTTCATAAAACAGCTGGTCACTGCAGTTTTCATTATCATTTGGATATAGCAGACCACTAGCATGACACAAAAAAGTATAAACAGGTAAAATTTCTCTGGCAATGTAACAAACTGTTCCTTCCAACACCTCCTAAACTTCTTAATCTTATTAACATACTATTGCTAATTTAGGTTTTAGGAGGTTAGCATTGTGATTACTCTGGACACACAAGCAATGCAAAAATTCTGTTGCCATAGTGCAGATATCAGGTATGACTAATCATAAGTCTGAACAACATGTAGTTAACATGCACAAGACACAACATAACACAACATAATAAAGAGTTTTAGAGTTGTTGGAAAGCAGTTTTTTTCTGCTTTTGATCATGCTGGGCTAGCTGTTTCCAGTGTAGGCTAAGCTAGGCTAAACATTTAATTGCATATGCCAAATGTGACATACATATAAATAAACAACCACAAAAAACAAAACAACTCAACTCAACCATGGTATGACTTATACAGTAACTTGTACAATAACTGGCCTCCAAATTTTAATGACTCAACTTTAAAGCAATAGCGATTAATTACAGACAAACAAAAATAACTGTATTCATGATTATTGATATTTTTGGTATTAGTTTTTGACTGATTAAGTATCTGTATTCACAGTACATTTTTCTCCCTGACAATGATGATCAAATGAGGCCAAACACTTAAGTTTGGTGTTGCTCTACCTTCTCAGAGTAATGGTCAGGTGGGAGTGGAGGGTAATCACACTGCTCAATCTTCTGGCAGAGGGAGAGGAGGTTCATCTTGTCCCCATAAAACGGACTCTGCAGTGCTGCCATCTAGAGAAAGAGGAAGACAGTCTGTATAAGAGAAATAAATTGTGGGGAGAAGAAAGAAATAAATACTAATATGAGGGTAGACAATGACCACTGGAAACAGAAACTATTCAAAAGTTAAACAAGGACGACCAGCAGTGCCCTAATACAGTAATACCCTAATGATATTGCTCGTGACTAACATCCAAGAGATTAATGCCTTAAGTAATGAGGAAGAATGTACCACCGAGATAAGACACCTACAGTCCTGGACAGACCAACATGACATTTGGTGTGGATATTGACAGTCCCCAAAACGATGTCATGTAATTGTCTTGATGTCAAAGTTGGTACGATGATAAGATATCTTTTAAACTTGAGAACACAAATCACAGTGAGTATTCTTGGTCCCCAGATGATCATAATGATTGAATGGACAGATTAGTTCGTGCTCCTCAGAGGATTAACACCATATTACACTCATGTAACTCAACACAGAGTATAACATGTATGGATGCCAACTACATACGAAGATAGTAACGTACACACAGTAGTGCTCAGTTTTGCCCCTGACAGAGTCATCCTGTGACTTCTACAAGTCGGTCCCTACAAATTAAAAGTTCATGTAAATAGCAACAATGACAACACATAAGATTAAGCATTTAAGTGGCACATTTTATGTTAAAATGCACTTGTGCAGGGACAGTAAACTGTGTAATTTAAAAATGAAAAATTAAAAAAAAAGGCTTTAGTAAGAGTATAAAGGGAAACAAAAACGTGAAAGATGTCGGGAAAGAAGAAAGGAAGGTATGAAGAATGAGAAAGTATCTGGTGTCTCATGTGGTCGATGTGGTGATGCAGCCAAAGAATAAATGAGAAAGGCACATAATGCTGTTCATTCAGCCTGTCAAAACCGCTCACATGGACAGAGAATCTCCACAACACAGAGGACTGTGAAACCATTGTGTAGGGCGATGACTATCTCCACAATAGCTCAGCATTCCAATGAAACACAAGAAAAAATATGACTAATAATAAGGGTTATTATATTCACAATGGTGGCAAACTGAAATGAAATTGCCGCGGCATTTCTGCTTTGTAAATAACTTGTCATGTGTTCTCCTTTGAGAAATAAAACATGATATTGAACATGAAATTCATATTCTATATAATGGTGCCCCATAGTTTTGCTTTTGATTACTCAGAATACTGTTAGTTCTCCGACATAACTGAAGAACTTGTTACATACAGCCAATCAAATGGCTTCATTTTAAATGCATTTGCATCAATACGGCATTCTATCATAGGCAGAGCAGACAGGCACACTGAGGCAGACAGCAGCCTGCTACCAATCAGCAACCTCCGGGTTTGAAAAGTGAAGCCAACATGAACGTGCCAGAAACTGCCCTTCCTTGAATGGTCGCTACAGACGCCCAAAATAAAATGTCCATGTTTACAGCAGAAATAAACATGTTTACAGCCTGGTACAAAAAATTGTGTTAGCTAGTCATTACGTTTAAGTCCAGCTTTTGACTTTTATATTAGAATTACTGACTTTTGTTGTTGTTTGTGGACTAACACCTTTGCTTTTCCTACTATACTTCCTGGCGCTGACACAAGAATAGCTCGACATCTCTCCTGAAAACTTGATTGTCTACATGTTACAACTGCAAAAAGAGTTTCTGAATGTCTTCACCTTGGAAGGAGTTTTCCAAAAGCTCTGTTTTCATTTACCTAAAACTGTGTTTGTGTGAGGACAAAAGGCCAAAACCAATAGAAGGAGCTACATTTAGAAAAATATCGGCGTACGTATGGACTAGGCAAGGTTGCACACAAGCTTCAGAGTCCTCAGTTGTCAAATAGCTTTGGGAGGGGCTGCACACACTCTTCATGTGTGAGAATATCTGTTATCTCTGCCAACCCCTGGCTTATAAGATAAAGGACATGTTTGTTTACTTTGTCTCATGTTGTCCTGTTGGAGCTCAACCTGCTGGATGCTGTCAATCAAACACAGACATGGACACACCACTCCAGCTGCTGTCAATCAAACACAGACACCGTTATGCAAAACCGGGATGGTTGTGATTTGAGTTCAGTCTTTAAAATCAGTGTTGAGGTGGACATTTATCGATTTGAACCCGTCTGCTTCCTTCCACAGAGGATGTTGTCCCCCCCAACCTCCCAATTCCTGTCTCTATTAGTTTTAAAGACCAAAAACAATGATAAGACCTGCTGATAGCCTGTGATAACAGCAATATGTATTCTGACCACTTCAGTTATAATAACAGGAAAGGAAATTAAGTTCCGCATTACTTAGAAAATAAAACCATAAAAGCTTTCTGACATAATAAAAATAAAGTCATGCCAGTGACATTGATATGGTTAAGGTAAGTAAGTAAGAAAGTAAAGCTTTATTTATTTAGCACTTCTTACAGTTAGAGGTGCTTCACACGTGGAGAGATAAAAATGAATCAAGAAATAAGGTAAAAATGCAATATAAAACACAGCACAATGAGAAAAAAGAAAAGCTATCAAAACCAATTAAAATGATTTCTGTTTTGACAGGGTTTATGTGGAGGAAATTAAGAGACATCCACACTTTGGGGGTAGCTAAGTATTCATGGAGGGAGGACAGTCATTATTGGGTATGGCAGATAAAAATATAGATCTGTGTATCATCGGCATAATAGTGATATTACATGTCCTGAAAATGGCTACACAAATGAAAAAAGACTGGTCCAATTTACCTTGAGCAAAGCCAGACTGTTGTTATTCTGGGCAGCTGTCACACATGAAGGTTCTTTTTGAGAGGTACATGAGGTGCTGCTTATTGCAGATGATGTATTGCAATTACACAGCTATTTCTATTTTAATGGTCAGTATTCTGACACAAACAATGGCTGACAACAGAGAGAGCTGTCAGTTTTGCTTTACTGTTATACAGAAAAGAACCTCTTATCTGAGGCGATGGATAATATGAGGCATTGGAAAGATGATAACACAAAGAGTGGATTTAAAACAGAGCTTTACTGACTAGCTGAGATTGCTGAAGGCTCACATGAACCCTGGATTAACCTTGGAAACATTTTGGGAACATAATTTAAAAAATGATGAGCCTATCCTATAAGGGTCCCAAGCTTAGTGAGCCAGCATGAACAATGTGAAGACCTAAATAAAAGAGCTGTAATTTCTTACCTTATCATAAAACAGTGTTGTCCAGACCACACAGCAGGTCCAGTTTGGCTGTTGTTGTATATTTTGTGGTTCTCTGAGGCCTGTCAGTGTCTCTTTTTTTTGTGTTATGTATACTTCAGGTTATGTAAAGTCTTCATGCGTTGAAAGCTTTAAACCAAATGAGTTAATTCTTCTCCACTTTAAAATATATATAAAAATGAGTCAACTTTAGAACTTTTTGTCTTTTCTGCATTGCTGGAAACAGGGCCCAAAGGTCAACACATAGTGTGAGAGTATAGTGCACATCAAACACCTGCGTTATGGAATATAGATGCATGGTGTCATGGGCAGATGTGTGACTGAAAACATGGCTAAAACACTTTCTTTGTAGATACGCTGTTACAGTGGATCCACGAATGTTCGTTGTCAGTATGTTTTTGTTGGTGGTGCAACTTTGCAGCCTCCAGAGGCCACTGGCAAGGCTGTTTTGCTTGTGGAATGAGGAAGTTATCAGTTATTTGTATCATTCACTGTCAATAAAGCTCAAAGTGTGTGTGACATTACCTCATACAGAAGACATCCCAGGGACCAGATATCTGACTTAAAATTGTATCCGTTCTCATGGATCCTCTCCGGTGACATGTAGTAAGGTGTCCCCACTGGGACAGAGAAAGTAACAAATAAATAAAAAGGTACTTTTGTACATAAGTTAAAAAAAAAAAATTTGAGAATGAGAGTTCTGTCTTATTGAAGCAATGGAGTACAAATTAGCTGTCACTGACTCAGCTCTTATTGATCATTGATCAACACACTAGCACATAAAATGAACACCTACATATAATTAAAGGTCCCATTAATGCTCACTTTTTACCTTCATACTTTTATTCAGGGTGTCTACTAGAAAATTTACAAAAAGTTTACATGCTTTAATGTTCAAAAAATACATTTTCTAATACACACACAGTTTCTGATATCTATTGTTTTGCATAACCTGCACACCTCCATTAAGAGCCAGTATAAAAGAAAAATGAGTGCACTGCATTCAGTGTGTGTACGTTTGTATGTTCTGCATATAGTGCGTGTGAATGTGCTTTACCTAACGAGTGTGCTGCCGTGGTTTTAGAGCTGAAGAAGCGGCCTAATCCAAGATCACCCAGCTTTACCTCCCCTGTGGCTGTTATGAACACGTTGGCTGGCTTGATATCTGTTTAACACACACACACACACAATTACCTGGGAACATGTAAGATTCCCACCATTTTTCATTGTATTCATACTGTACTTCTGGACTAAACTTGAAATTAGCAGAAAATTTGAGGCTGTAGAGAAAGATGAAGATTGCCATGCTCACAGTCCATCCACTATATTATGTACAAACATACATATTGCCTAAAAATATGATGCAATACAGATGAGTTAACATGATGGGTAGAGCAGAGGGATGGATGACAGGATTAAGTATATCAGTAGAAACAAACACAGAGATGATGAAGTGTGCATGGTGTACATGAGGACTGAGAGGAGGGTGAGTAAATCTGTGAGTAGCTGTTTACCACGGTGCATTACTCTGCGTGAATGCATGTGCTCCAAAGCACTGCAGAGCTGCACAAAATATTTCCATATAGTCCTCTCTGGAATGAGTCGCCTCTTCTTCTTGAAGTACTAAACAGATAAAATGAAGTATTGTTAGTCCATACAATGACACAATTCTTATGGGTCAAGTTTAAATACTGTTCTTCTCTCACACTAATATGATTAGTATCTAAAGTATGAGTCCTGGCAAAAAGAAGGACATATTCAACTCTAATGCTAACACACACCAGTAATCAACTTATCTAAAACATATTCTTATTCCTGGATGTAACATCTGTTGAGTTTAGGCTACTTTTCTGCATACAGTATTCATTTACTTATTTAATCTGAGATAAACCTGTGAGTCTCAGAGGACACCGTTGTGATTCCTGACCTTTATCATCTGGGACAGATCTCCAGCATCTGCCAGCTCCAGAACAATGTTGAGCTCATTGTCTTCAATAAAGGAGTCTAGGTATTTGATTACATTGGGGTGATTCAGTTGCTGCAGTGAACAAACAGAAGAAAAACGGTTGTTTTAGACACTTTAAAATTGTTATTTCATTTTAACACAAATACAACAGCTCCAACAATCAAGCAGTACAACTGAGCTCAAAGCGATAGTGTTGATTCACGCATCAGATCATCTGCACCAGTTGATATGGTTTAAACAAGCATCAAATAAGCATTCAAATGTTGTCTGATCTTTTATTTTCCTCTAACACAAAGCAGGAAAACTTTTCAATAATGTATTTTGCTGATTGACCAACACTCAACACAATGGCTGTGGTTCACCAACTTTACCTTCAGCAGATCTATCTCTTTAATGCAGTCCTGACGAGCCTTGGCATCCATCATCTCAAAGATCTGCAGTAGCAAAGATAGAAGTTAATATGAATTTATTCTTATTGGGTGGTTGCCCAAAACGATCTGAACTAGAGCCCAACCAATAAGTCAGCAGTAGCTCATCACAGATACATCAGTCACAAGAAATGTCACCAAAGTAATGAGACAAATGCCACAGATATATCTGAGATCATTTAGAAACAGAGACATAGTTGTTCACCACAGAGCAGATGATTTTTTACACTGTAAAATGTCTCATTCATTACATATCTTAGAGAACATTCTTTAATAACTCTCTAATAACACATTTAAAGGATTTTTAGCATTCTTTTTAATGTTATGTGTTCACGTAAAAAATGTAATATATCAGTCAATATATTAAAGTAGCAGATGTTTTAAAATGATTTCAAAGACTGTTAAATGTCGGTATCAGCCTCAAAACTCCAGTATCCATCAGACTTGGATCTGAATTACTGAAATCAAAGCCTTGACTAGAGATTGACTGACACTGGATTTTTGAGTCCAATATTATTATTGTTATTTTTTGTCCATATGATCTGAAAATAATGTATCTGCCAAATATTTTAACATAAACACATACCAAGACAAAAAATATGAGGAATACACTAAATTTGGCCATTGCAGTAATTGTAACAAAGATGTGGGGTGAGTGGATATTTTACAGTGCTCTCTGGTGGACAAACTATGTAATGATGACAGTTTCTAAATGATCCAAAATATATCTTTGGAGTTACTGAAATTCTTTGTTACTTCTCAGACAACAAATATGTCAAGACGTCATCATCTGTGATGAGATAAAATAAGTCAATACTGTAGTTTCAACAATGCCAATATATTGGTCAGGCTCTAGAGTTCATTTTATCAATTTTGCCACAAGTGGTAAAATCTTGATGATTGATAAAATATTGACAATACTGAACTGGGCACTTGCTAAAACCACAAGTACTGTGCTAATAATCTTGATAAGTGACATCTGTATGGTCAGGATGTTTAAGAGTAGTCCTAGTACATCTGTATGGTACGTTATAAGAGTGGTCCTAAAGCAATATCAGACACACTCCTGAGTACTGTACCTGGACTTTCTTGAGTGCAACCAGCTGTCCCTCCAGCAGGTATGTGGCTTTGTAGACCTCACTGAACTGGCCCCGACCAATCTTCTTTTCAATCCGAAAGTTTGCCAGAGTGCAGCAGTACCTATAGCTTGGCATGTTTTTCTGTACAAGAAAATTATTACTATTAAAAGATTTAACAAGGCATTGCATTATAGTGCAATATAAAGTATGTTTTAGCCACAAAATTGGATTGTTGGAGTTTAGAAGCGAGGGGGGAGCTAACTGCAACAGTCAGTTGTGTTTACCTACTGTCTATGTAATGGAAATGAGAAAATATTACACACGCATTTTAAAAAATGTAACATGCAGCTTTTTCTCTATTTTAAGGACTTTTTTACTTTACGGACTGACAACATACTGGTTACACATCGTACCTGATCCTCTTGACCAGCTATCTTGTAGAGATTGTTGTGGTTGTCTAACGTGGGCTGGTTGTTGTTCTGTGCCTCCATGGTGGCATCACACCTACCCACTACTGTAACAAAGAAGACAAATGTTAAAATGAAATCTGATAACCCTATTTCTTAAAGAAACTTAAGACAGCAAAATGTCCATGCCAAGTTCATGTTAACTCTTATAGTGGAGCAATAGAACGTATCCTGACTGGAAACACTGGATATTGACATGAAATGATGGACCAGGACAGGAGGGCTCTGCAGCAGGTGATTAAAACTGCCCAGACCATCATTGGTACCCATCTACTGAGCATCAGTGATGTCGCTGAGGTGAGGTGCCAGAACCCAAACGATACTAAAAGACAAAACCAGCCACTGTCTGTTCACCCTGCTGCCATCTGACATGCGATACAGAGGTATCTGCAGCTGTAACACCAGGATGAAGAGCAGCTTCTTTCTGGTGTCTGAAGGCGGCTGTGACTCAGGAGGTACAGCGGTCATCCACCAATCAGGAGATCGGTGGTTAGATCCCTGGCCTCAGCAGTCCACATGCCGAAGTATCCTTGGGCAAGATACTGAACCCCAAAACTGCCCCTGATGCTGTGCCATCGGTGTGTGAATTCATATGTACATCGCTTTGGATAAAAGCGTCTGCCAAATGACTAATTGTTATTGTAATTGTAGTTTCATTCCTCTGCTCCACCATAAATTAGAGCTTATCTTTTATGTATATTTAGTCATCCATTTATTTTTTTTTTATTTTGTGAGTAACATAAAGGGACTACAGCATTTTGTTGTACAACCAGTGTTGTAGAATGATAAATAAATTAGCCTTGAAAATCTTCATTTATTCAGCACATTTAGTAACACAGCAGTTTACTTTACAGAGCATAAATACACAAAATCTATAGCTCAAGATAAGTGGGATGAGAGATAACCTATAAACACAAGGTGACCTATTATAAAGACAAATGGTTGCATGTGGCCCCCCATGAGTTCAACGGTCTGAGTTACAGCAGAAAACACAGCTGATACCTCATTCGCTTTGTCTCGCATCATGTATCATCAATGCCCCTCGCTTTCACACCAAGTGAAAACAATGATACATTGCTACACTTTCATTCTTGTCCTGTTCCTGTTCACACTGACTTTTAACAGACAAACCAAGAGGCGTAAACGTTAAGTCACATTAAGTCAAAGACTGACAGTTAACTTGATTGGATAGTTTTGGCAACAGTTTTGGCAACTTCTGATGAGTATATTTATGTTGTTTGGTGTCACAAAGAGCTCACAAAGAAATAACTATTGAACTGAAAACCAGCCGCATATTATGACTAACAGGTAGAGACACGACAAAAAGGAGGTGTCTCATACAGTAACAATTCGGGGCATACTGACACACATACGTGTCACCATGGTTAAAAAATTCTTTACATAAAATCCTGCGATTGGTTCCTTTGTTGTCACGCCACAAACAAACCACACCAGTGTCCAGTTGATGGTGGACCAAGATCTGTCTTTTCAAACAGTCTCAGCCCAGTTGTAATGTCCACACCAGCGTTTGATCGACAGCTTTCATACCAGTCCATACAAACGGCAGTAACTAGGCAAGGGCACCAGGGTCCGTTTTAACTGAAGCACACAGGTTAGCAACCATGCCATGTGACCATGACACACAGCAGTGCTTTGAGCTAAAGGCTTCTGTCAGCATGCACACATGCTGATATGAAGCAGGTATAACATTTACCACATTCATCATCTTGTTTTAGCGTGTTGGCATGCTAACACTTGTTCATTCAGGACTTAATCCCATTAAGGGGAATCCCATTAGTTTTGCAGGTATTTGGTCATAACCCAAAGTACTTGACAAATTTAAGTTATACCGCAAATGTCAACCTCATAGTGGCACGACAGGAGAAGTCAGAGGATCACAAAAGTCAACACGATTCCTCCTCCGGGTCCATGAAGTCAAAAACAAGCTTTCATGCCAACCCAACATACCTGGAGCCATGCTGCTAGTGTAGCTAAAATCTGGCACAAATCAGCAAGACTGAAAGGACAATGAAACAACACATGAAGAATACGCGTTTTGTGTCATTCAAACATGGACCTTATTTGGCAAAGGCTGAATGAAATGTGTAGGAGACCTGGTGAAAAAGTTCAGGTGTTTCTCTGTGGGCAGTGGTCTCAAAAAAAGACCTGGCTGTGCCCACCGACACTAAACAGGTTTCTTGTTGCTGTTCAGGCAAAGTTCAATCTTCCAGTACACATCAAGATTCTCCATTATAATTTTTGACCAAGGTACGTAGTGAGTGGGACATTTTACAGTGTAAAAATAAACTTGTTGGAACTCTCTGGTGGACAAACTATGTAATGGAGACACTGTTTCTAAATGTCTTCAAACACCTTTGACATTTCAGTACTGACATATCTTGTATTTCTGTGGCCCCCTGCTTATTAGCTACAATCTTAGGCTCATGTTCATATGTGTGGAGCGTGCTCAGGAAATATCTCGGGAATATCATGGCACAACCCTGGACAACGCTGCAGAGCACCATCACATTCACCATCCCCCTTTGAATTTAGTAATTCCAAAACCTGTTATGTACTGCCATTCTGAGGTCAGTCTACAGTATATAAGTGTAACCATAAGAGGAAAGCTCTAATAATAGCAAAATACAAAGTAAACAGAAAATAAATAATACATTTGTATATATCAATATAACAGTACATGACGGTTTGCAGGGATTAAAAAACAAAAAGAATGAAATAACAGTTTTAGGATACCTCAGTTACAGTTACACTGTGAGCTAACTAACTCAGAGACACACAACAGTGCTAAGTGCTCTTTTCTGACGGTGGAGTTGAAGCTTGCTGAGCGCCTGTGGTGATGACTCATGGATGGAGACCTTGCTCTAGTTTCAACTGGAAATAATAAAGCCATTTCCAAACAAGTGGATTACTGAAAGCAAGTCACAGAGTGGGCTTGTGAGCAACACCCCCCACCCCCGTCTCTACCTGAGTCACCTAAGCATGCCTCCTCTCTTCAAAAACCCATTCTTTATGAAGAAACACCTCATTAAGAAGTGATTCCTGGAGTTACCATTGCCAAGTACTGAAGTATTGATGACTTGTTTTGACCACAAATAGCTGCTAAAATGCCTAAGCTGGGTCATGTTGAAACCTGCTCCCTATCCTAAAACATTACAAGACTTATTCTTCAACACCCCCCACCCCCATCTCTGATGAGTCAGCTTTAAGTATTTAGGTGAGTGTACATGTGTTAACTTGCACTCACCTTAACCTACTCAGCTCTACTAACCATTAAAATGTTAGTAATGCCAAGCAGGCCTCATGCCATGACTTAAGTTACACCACAGGAACAGATCTGTGCTGCACACATATATCAGGCTGCTCTTAATTGTGGTAATGAAGACTGTGCTGTTGTTGGCATTCAAGGCTAGGAAATCTCTCAACATAGCCTTGCCTGACTCTACAAGTGATCTACAGACCTCCAGTGGTATGATTTTCCACTAAAACACACTGAGATACAAAAGCTGGGTGGAGGACTCCTGCTGAGAAAATAACTCCCCAAAAGGAATCAACTCTCCTGAGAACAACTGCCTGAGATTTATGAATTCTTCTAATCCAGTGATTCAGTGGTCCACGAGCCTGTCTGCTCTCATAGCATGCCTGGCTCTTGCACAATGTTTCAGCCAGAAAACTGTAAAATATATTTTGGAACAGGGCTCTGTTTCAATTACTCCCTGTGAACATAGTTTCAAAAGCTGCCTGAGCAAGAGCAGGGAAAGATCAACATGTGGAATCCTAAAGAAACAGAGCCCATATGTGGATGCAGGGGTGGGAGGATGACTTCATTTATCAAACATGTCTATAATATATGTATACATCTATTTGTTTATATACAGCGTATGGCTATGCCTCAACTCATCGCAATAAATAAATTACATTAAACTAGTGAGACCAAAAACAGCCCTGCATTAAAACAGTGCAGGGGGCTGCACTCGTGGGTACGTGTTGTTGAAGGTACTGGTGAGACATGAAATATGATCCAGGAAGTCTAGTTTGAGTAACATATGAATGTAACACTCCAAAACACTGAACAATGGTTTAAAACTCACAGACAGGATTTGATAACTCGGAATCTTTTATCTTTCATCCCGATGATCATGAGGTAAAACATAGAAACTGAGCATTATAGTTACAAAGTAAACCACCAGGACAAATTTACAGTTGCATGTATGTGATTGGTCAGTGCAGCACATTGTCAGATAATGTATTGCATTTCAACCCTGCATTTTACCAGAGCCTCCTGTGTTGGCTTGACTCCACTCCACTGAATGACAGGGCTGCATTTTTTCATGCAGGGCTACTGTTTGTCTGAACATAGCCTAAAAGTCTACAGCCATGCTAGCAGCACTGTGAGGTTGCACTTTGAAGTAAGTGATTACATCAGCACGCTAACATACTCACAATGACAATGCTGATGCTAAGCAGATATGATGCTCCTACTTTGTTGATGTTAGTTTGGTATTTAGCTATAAACACAAAATACAGCTGAAGCTGACGGGAATGTCTTTGGTGTTGCTGGTGTTTGGTCACAAACAACACTGATGGACAAGTTAAAGTTTTGATCTGATGATGGCACTCGATGGGTCAAGGGATGGCAAAAGGGGTTGAATGTAGCAAATTTAATGGCAATCCATCAGACAGTTATTGAGATATTTCACTCAAAACCACAAATGTTAACCTCCTGGTAGCGCTTAAAGAAAAGTCAGAGGATCATCAAAGTACGCAGGATTTGTCCTCTGGGGACCATGAATGTTTGTATTAAATTTCACACCAATAAATATTTGCTGAGATTTTCCACTCTGGACCAAAGATGTGGAACAACCAAGCCAATGCCGCTAGCATGGCTAAAAAAAATTATGGTATCATTTCCGTCCCAATTTTCAAACACAATGACACAGTCATGTGTAGTTCTTTGTATTTTGGTTAAGCACTGTAAAGCCTGCCACAGCAGTTCATGAGCCATCACAAAGAAGTACTCCTAAAGGAGAATTTTTGGCACCAGCCACTTTGGCATAGGAGCTTAGTTTAGACCCTGGTTCCTCTAGTCCAAATCCAGCCAAGGTTCCTGAGTTCCTGATCCATTATTACAAGATAAGTGAATTATGCAATTCCAGCTGGTGCATTCAGATGTTAACAGTCAGCTCCCGTATTCAGTGTGACAGATGGTGGACTTACAGGATGTTTTGAAGGAGCAGATGGAGGCAGAGCTGTGACCCTGTGCTCTGATTTAAAGTAACACTGAACAGATCTGTTCTGAACTGAGTCCAGCTGATCAATACCCAACTTCAAACCAACTACCACTCAGTGCAGACATATTTAGGCAAAACATGTGTCCAGCTTGTGATCAGGCAGCCTACTGCTTGAATAGGAACTCCAAATGTTTTATTTTTGCACAACACGGCCAGGTCCAGCTTCACTTTTACCAATGCTTCATTATTTTGTTTACAGTAACTGGGGTAAGATTGTAACAGGAACCACTGCATGCATCATCAGAGAAGTAATGCTGATAAACTTTACAGTGCCAATCGTTTTCTTCAGGCCATTTACCTTGGGGTCTTTGCTGAATGTCAGCAAATGTACAGCCAATGTACAGGCACTCTTGGTAGGCTGAGCAGAAGCTGAGGTACAATAGTTTGTTGGCTAGCAATATGCTTGATATTTGTCTTTGGTGGCATTTCAAAATGCTTTCCTTTCACTGATTATTTCGAAAAAAAAAAAAACAGGTTTGCTCTTGCACGGCTCCTATTCACCAATTCCATTCGCAGCTTTAGTTGTTGAAATGAATTTGTGCGCTGAGGATTGGCCATGCTGCAGTGAAGCTAGCATGGTTTCTTTTGTTTATATCTGATTTCAACATGGATTCTTTGTTGCATTATCAAGGAAAAACATATGTGTGTCCCATGGACACGTGGATAGTGAGTTTACTGTGTCTTTAAGGTTCTTAGCGCATCACAGACACAGGATGCGTACCTTGTAACATCACTGCCATCTCTGTTTCCAAAATCAGAATCATTCCAAGAAAAAAATGTGACTGAAAAATGTGACTGAAGCCAGAACCTGAGAGGTCCTCTCAAGCTATTCTGCCTATGACTTTTCATTTCTGTTGACCCTGTGCTCTAAACCCACACAGCTGTTTCCTCTTCCTCTGTCACAATGAAAAACAGTTCTGAGCCTCTTACAAACCCTACAGAAATTTCCAAAGAATTGGTAGGAGGGAGATTCTTCACATTACAAAAGATCAGACAGAAAAAAGTCTCATTTTCTTTACTCTTGGTTGTCCATAGGTCTGACTGTGAGTTTCAATATGTTTGAGCATATGAGTGTAAACTCTGCGAAAGACTGGCAGCTGGTGAAGGGTGTATCCTGCCTCCTTCCCGAAGCATGCTGGCATGCTTTGAGATGCAATTTTCACACAAGGAAACTGAGCCATGTGTTTGTCTTTTGAGTTAGATGTAATTAATATAACTGAAACACCACAACATTACAGTGTCTCCACAGTAGGGCTGTTGATCAATTCACACTTACATTTGAATTGTAAACAAAATCTTAAATTTGATTGCGTTTTCTTGTTTGTTTTTCTTTAACAGGAAAATCTGTTGAAATCCAACATATTTAAGTCTCTCTAGTCATAATGTCTGGTGAAAATAATTCTAAGTTCGATGTGAAAATATTCCAGCTCTTCGTGTTGTTTCCCCTGCTGCTTCTCTAATGTCTGCCCTCTCTCTCGCTTACTGGACAACAGGAATGGGTTTTGTGACTCCTGTCCACCATTTACTGCTTTCAAAGCAGATTAATTTTCACAATTGAATGTAGGTATTTTTTTACAATTCAAATATAAATTCGAATTTAGAATATTAGTTGACAGCCCTAATGTACAGGCTGCGTGCACTGCAGCCCGTTTCCATTGCAGCCCGTTTTGTGGCTGCTGGCTGCAGCGCTCTCGCTCGATACTGAAAAATCTTCAAAAATTGTTGTCTCCATTAGTCACTCTCACACGGAAACATGGCACAATAGGGTCCACAATCAAATAATATCTAACCGGAATTCCCCCCATTTGTCAAGGACATTGAAGTCTTCCAGGATGTGTGGACCTAAACAACTGTGCACACAACATCATTTTCATTGACTGAAAGGTAAATGTATGTCAAGCTTATTTTGTATTGTGTAGGTATGTAGATCTTTAAAAATATGTTTATGTTTTACACACACACACACACACACACACACACATATACATACACACATGTTTTTCCAGTGCACAGTAGGGCTCGGCTCTACTCAACTCAACTCACTTTTGGTACTATTCTCAATCTTGTATCCCTCTGCAGACCCCTCAACACTGGTGGGATTCTTAGCTGATCTTCACAGCAATGCCACATGACACTGTGGTAACATCATCTCCAACATGATGCAAACGCACAGGATCAATGGAAGATATCCTTTATTTTGAGATACTTTCACTGACAACCACACAGAGAAAAGTCTTGCACCTTGTCAACTGGCCACATCATCATACCTCTGTTAAGTTATGATGTTTCCATCCCATTCTTGTGTATCTCAGGAATGCCTTGAGGGAATTTCTTCAAATTTGGCACAAAAATCCACTTAAACTCAAAGATGAGCTGATTAGATTTTTGTGGACAAGGGACTAAGGTCATTGGGACTTCATGTACATCCCATTTTTGTGAATGCAATGTCTCAGAAGACCTGGAGGAAATTTCATTACATCTGGCACAAACATCCACTTAAACTCAAAGATGAACTGACTAGACTTTGGTGGTCAAAGGTCAAATGTCACTGTGACCTCACAAAACACGTTTTTGGCCATGACTCCAGAATTCATATTCTAATTATGAAAATATTTTCACACAAATGTCTAATAGGATAAAATTATGAAGTGATGACATTTTATATCCAAAAGGTCAAAGGTAAACTTTACTGTGAAGTCATAAATACTGTTCTGTCACTATTCAGCACCATAACTCAGGACCAGAAGGGAGACTGTGACTATATTTCACTGGTCAGACAACATCCATATTTGGAGCAGCATCCAAAGTGAAATTTAAGTGTGATTTGTCAGGTGTTGTGCCGAAACGTGATTTCGTCCTATTGCCCCCCTGGGTCAAGCTTCCCCACCTCACACCCTGAATGCAGAAGAAATGAAGAGGAGTTATCCCTCTGGAGCCGAAAAAAAGAAGCAGAGAAAAGAAAAGGAGGAAAAAAGGAAGTGAGACAGTGGTAAGTGCATTGTTGTCTACTGACTTACTGTGTTGTCACGGACTCCATAGGGGCTAACACAGCTAGCTAAGCTAACAATTAAGCCATGATAAATGCTATGAAAACAGGACACAAAAACATTAGCAGGCTAGCTAGCAGCAGCCACTAGATTTGCTTCACTCATCAACAAAAAAACAACAACAAAACTTCCATTGACTGTCTAGATATACAGGCAGACTGATAGTCAAATAATATGATAATGATGAATGATAATAATAATAGCCTAATAATAATAATAATAAGAAATTGTACCTTGTATGAAAAATCTACGCATAATGATGGATATGTGCGTACTCCGTGGAGAACATTTAAACTTAAAACATGCTGAATTATAATGTCAAGTGATTTTGAACTGACTTAATAAATATGTATAATATATACATATACATAAATATATTAATATATACATATATAAATATATACATAAATATATTCTTATCTCTCCTCAGGATTGTGACTAACATTTTTAAAACCAGCAAAGCCAGGGAAGGATAATGTGCCCCCTCCCAATACTGATAATGAAAACTGTAAGTTCAGTATTCCACTTGAATTGATAATATATGCTATGCCCTCTAAATATTCTTTATGATAGTAGCATGAAGTAGTAGTAGTAGTAGTAGAAAGTGCAGTGTGCATACATAATCATATGCCTGTCCTTAAAGATTCTTACATGCCCTGTTGTTATTTTTTGTATCAGTTCCGTCAACATTCACCTCCAGCAGCACAACTGCTCCCCTACCTCCTGTCTTACATGAGCAGGAAGATACAACAGAGACAGATGATCAAGCGTCAATTCCAAATACTGATACTGATGACTGTGAGTTCAATCATTTTTACTTTCATTGAGAACATATAACAACAACAATAATAATAATAACTGAAGGGCTTCAAACTGCTGGGTGTGTTTCAGCACAACAATAACAACTGTATTTAGCCTATGCTCTTTAAAGATTATTTATAACAAATATACCTTGTTGTTGTTGTTTGTTTTTTTTGTCATCTGTTCCATCAAGACCTGAAGGTGAAGAAGAAGATGACGCGCCCCGCCCAAAAGATTTGATTTTGATCCTAAGCCATACTGAACTGTGCCAAATGGTAACAAGGGGAACTATACAGGTGAAAGATATCCCCCAGACAAATATCCATGTAGATTCAAAAAGGAATGTTACAATATGACCATGAAAAATTGAGACAAAATATCTCAAATGTCCCAGAAATTGTGCACTTATGTGTACAAAAACCAAATTTTTGTGGCGTCGACAGGTGGGGGTGGGGCCCCAGGGATTTCTTGCTCGGAGCCCCAAGAGTCCCTAGCAATGCCACTGGGTTAGTGTTCAAGATGTTCATGTCGCACAAGTGGCGAATCTATGACAATCATTGGTCTGCAGTGTTTCCCTCCATGGTTTAGCATCAGCTCAGCTTGGCGGGAACTTTGACTGAGGTGATACCAAAAAAATGTAAAATTTATCAGGTGCTTTCCACAACTTTTGACAATGGAAAACAAAAAAAGAGTCAATAAAGTCCAGTAGAACCATACCATGCAGTGGAAACATGGCATACTGAGGGTTTCTTTTTGACCTCCTCAATAGAAAAGATCAAACCTTTGACACACTAATTAAGAACATTTTGGGACTCAACTCTTCCTTGTCAAAACCTGGTGCCTAAATGTAGCCAAATTTGCTGAAGCAAACGGCTACTTTTCGTTCTTGACAAATAATTTTCACAAACATTTTAGATAAAGATCCCAAAAATTTGTTTTTGTTCAAAGAGTGAGTGACCAAGAGTTTTTACAGAGTGGGACATTTTTACAGTGTAAATTTAAACTCATCAGTGCTCTCTGGTGGATGAACTATATAATGGCAATATTTCAAGGTGTCTTTGATCTTAACTGTAGTTTGGGTTGCAGCAGTAAACCGCTACCTTCACATACTGTGGTATGAAAATAGATAGATAGATAGATAGATAGATAGATAGATAGATAGATAGATAGATAGATAGATAGATAGATAGATAGATAGATAGATAGATAGATACTTTATTCATNATAGATAGATAGATAGATAGATAGATAGATAGATAGATAGATAGATACTTTATTCATCCCCAAGGGAAATTCACAAAATTGAGGGTTATTATACCATGTGCCTTTTTTATCTACAGTAATGATCTCTACCATATTAATGTTAAAATATATATATATAGAACATAATATTTTGTGAAATTACAATAAAGTATTTGTTCAACCAAAATAATGTTGTTTTCATTCTTTTCAGAGTCCTTGTGATAATTCTAATAATAATTGTGTAATACTGTACACCATGATACCATAAAACTGATAACTTTGTGATAATTCAAAATCAGTTGATAATATTGTCCATTGTTGTATACTGTTCAGGCTGTATGATTTCATATTTTATCAGTCTGATGCACATTTTTCTTAAATGTTAAAACGCACATCATGACCACACAAGGCCAACTGTCACCAGCTTAGCTGAATATACCTATATATCCCTTCATTAAAACTGCTCTGCACTATTGCTTCTCTGTTGCAGTTATTAAGCAGCCCCATGGACGCTAAAGCCACTCCTACCAGCAAGCATGACTGACATTTGTAACAATGACTTTTGACACATATGTGTCAGAAAACTAACCTGTGGCTTAAAACCTCTATCCACAATCAAGTGTCCAGAACCATGTTGCCAAATATAACCACATTCAGCTGTTGCAAACAATAGAGAACCTTCTTCTCAACCTCAAATGGTAAAAAAGGCAGAGAATAACGGAAGAGCAGCGTGTGCGGACTTTCAGTGAGGATGTATGAAGGCATGGCTTCCTGCTGGGTGGATACTAACCAGCCCTCCCAGTCACACAGGACACTGGCTCCCTGTCACAGCTGACACGTGACTAATTTTAGCCAGTTATTTGACCTTGGATGCCCAGGCATCCTCATAACCACCCGTTCAACACCGTCCACCCCACACCCGGCCCCCCCACCCTGCAGCCAGCGTTCACCCCTGCTGTTACCATTTCATGTGATGCAAGTAACATTCATTTATACCAACAACAGCCGCACACCACACACCACAAACACAGGCATTAGATTCTGCTTTCATATAAAATGTATCATGTTAATGTGCTATTTTCCTTGCTGGAGTGTGTGTGTGTGTGTGTGTGTGTGTGTGTGTGTGTGTGTGTGTGTGCGTGCGTGCGTGCGTGCGTGCGTGTGTGTGTGTGTGTGCAACATAAATCAGCATTAGCTAGACTCTGCCTCTGTTGCTTTAGATTATATATATTATTACAGCAGAGGCCATATTGATTCCCTTATTAACTAACTTAAAGGAAAAGGAAAAGGTGACAAAGTTGCATTGCATTGTAATTAAAGGTGAGTGTGACTTCTTTCATTCAGAAATATTCCAGAAATTGCCATTTTGAGAAAAATGAGCCAGTGACCGCAGAAGTTAACGATGCCTGCAGGGGTTTCCTGTTGTGAAAGAATAACCTACAAAGAGGCAAAAAATATCTCAATAGCTCGATCATGTAGTGATAAACAGCAGCATAACTTCAGCTCCAGTGACAGGCAGCAGAGCACTGAAATGACCTGGCAGCGGCCACATGTGAACGAAAAATGTGACCAAGTTATGCGATATTGTTCTAGCTGTGTGTTGGTTTTCCGTCCACAGCACACGCGGCACAGAGCACAGCGCTTTGTTTCAAACTGAAAAACACGTTCAAAGCAGATCGCAGCGATCCATGCAGCCGCGTCTCCAGCGGACAGATCTCATTTCCATATGGTCGCTCTGAGCGGCGGCTTAGCGTCGGCGCTAACTCCGTGTGCGCCGAGCAGCTTCTGCAGCGCTCCGACACGAGTAAACAGACGCTGCTCGGTCAGACGTTTCATGCAGAAACACGAGTTCATGTCAAAAAAAAAAAAAGTTGACTCTCACATAAGCTCTGCATGCTGCTTAAACGGGTCATCGACAAGTCGGAGATGGTAATTTATAATGAGCGCGTCATGTCTTACCTGAAGAGGCGTCAATAATGTCCTGCTTGGAAGCTTTGAAATGTTTCTACAAGTTACATTGGTCCGTGTTATTGTGCAACTCCTCACACCGACAGACAGACCCCCTCCCCCGAGTCTCTCTCTCTCTCTCTCTCGCTCGCTCTCTCTCTCTCTCCCTCTCTGTCTCCCTCTCTGTGCCTGTCTGTCTGTCTGTCTCACTGTCTGTGGTTTGTGCCACTGCTGCCACGCAGGCTGCTCAGTGAGTGTGCTGGCAGTTCGCTGAATGAGAGGAGGGACACTTCAAAGTCTCTAACCTCTGCATAGTAAAGTGAGGTTGTGAAGAGTTTTTGTTGAAAAGTAGGTCAGGCGTCACAGCTCCCTCTCTCCTCACTCAGCCCCCATGCTTGTGGGATGGGGCCATTGTTTGATGACATGTGATCTTAAAGTATTTACACACGTGACAGAAAGGAGGCAGAAGCATCCGGTATAAATCACTGATCTCAGAGGTGAAACAACTTTTTGCGTGCATTAGATGTAGAAAGTAGTGTAGTTTTTACTGAAGTGAAAACTACCCCCCCCCCCCCCCCCCATAACCATGAAGAGATGTGAAAATTCTGCAGAATTTTTTATTATTTTGGATGCTTTTTTACTCTTTTTTGTAACATTTTTCTTTTTTGTGACATTTTTCAATCCATTTAACAGTAACAGAGAAGTTTCTGGTGGTCTGGACCAAACCAGGAATACATTCTGCCAGTAGGATTTGCTAAATTCTCATATAATTTGTTCATATAAAGGGTAACTTGAGAACAAGCTCAAACACTATTTCACTATGCACTCTGTGTGTTGCACTTCTGATTGTGTGGTTTGGTGTAGACAGAAGTGTGCAAAATCATTGTGATGTCACAAAGTTCTGACACGCCCCAAAGTGCACATCCAGATCACTGCAGCGAGGTGAGAAGTTAAAGCACTCGAGGTCAGAAAAAAAGAAGAATTGTGTTACTAAATAATTCAAAGTAGCATGATGAAATGCTGCATACACATTAATGCATCATTAAAAATACATTAATGCATCAGTTACTGGCCCAGTTACATATATGCACTGTATGTATGTATGCACTGCTGGTGCAATTATTCGAAAATGGAAATAATACAAAATAACCATCAATCGCCCTCGTTCTGGAGCTCCATGCAAGATCTCACCTCGTGGGGTAAGGATGATCATGAGAAAGGTGAGGGATCGGCCCAGAACTACACAGGAGGAGCTTGTAAATGATCTCAAGATCTCAATCACGTCGCCGTAATGGATTGAGATCCTGCAGTGCCCGCAAGGTCCCACTGCTCAAGAAGGCACATGTGCAGGCCTGCCTGAAGTTTGCCAATGGACACTTGAATGATTCAGATAAGGCTTGGGAGAATATGATGTGGTCAGATGAGACAAAAATTGAGGTCTTTGGCATCAACTCGACTCGCCATGTTTGGAGGCAGAGAAATGCTGACAATGACCCCAAGAACACCATCCCCCACTGTCAAGCATGGAGGGGGTAGCATCATGCTTTGAGGCTGTTTCTCTGCTAAGGGTACAGGAAGACTTCACTGCATTGAGAGGTCAATGAACGGGGCCATCTTCCCTCAGCAAGAACACTGAAGATGGGTCGTGGATCGGTCTTCCTAAGCATGACAATGACCAAAAAATACAGCCAAGGCACCAAAGGAGTGGCTAAAGAAGAAGAACATTGAGGTCATGGAGTGGCCTCGCCAGGCTCCAGACCTTAATCCCATAGAAAATCTGTGGAGGGAGCTGAAACTTCGAGTTGCCAAGCAACAGCCTCGGAACCTTAAGAATCTGGAGAGGATCTGTAAAGAGGAGTGGACCAAAATCCCTCCTGAGATCTGTGCAAAGTTATATATGTGTGTGTGTGTGTGTGTGTGTGTGTGTGTGTGTGTGTGTATGCATATATATGTGTATATATATATGTGTTCCTTAATAGTTTGGATGAATTAGGCCTCCATGGTTGAATTGCTGCAAATTCGATAGATAGATAGATAGATAGATAGATAGATAGATAGATAGATAGATAGATAGATAGATGTGTGTATACATATATATATACACAGTATATTATGCTATTTTACTGAGACACAGTTTTGCAGTTGCTTCCTTCTTTTATTGATTTATAAATGATCCTTTTGCTAGTTGATGGCTTAGTTCATGTTTGATATTTAAATTATTTTTATGCCTTCAATTGCTGTGTGTACATTAAATTAGATTAAAAAAAATTATATGAACAGATACAAACAAGTCTGGACCAAAAAAACTGAATATATAAATGTAATCTCTATAATCTCTCCTACTTTGTTGTAAAAAAAAAAAAAAAGTAAAAAAAAAAAAAAAAGAATCCTGTCCACACAAGCACTGTTTTCAAAAAAATCTCTGACCATATGAAAACACAAAAACACAACTGAGCGTGACAGTCAAGAGCATGTCAAAACAACAGCAATATAAGCCTTACTCTGAAGCCACAGAGGCCATTCAGAGGTTTACCTTTACCAGCTACCCGCAACCAGAGATCTGATCCTGCTATGGTGCAGACATGATGTGCCTTCAACATGAAAACAAAGAGATAATGGTGCATACCATTCAACAGGGTTTTTCTAGTGTTTGTTTCCTTTCTCTTAGTTGTAAGTTAAAGATTAGCTGTGTGTGTGTGTGTGTGTGTGTGTGTGTGTGTGTGTGTGTGTGTGTGCAGTCTAGGAAGTAATTGTTACAATTGCAAAAGCATCCAAAAACTCTATTTTCAGTGACATAAAACTCTGTGTGTGAACAAAAGGCCAAAGTGCATACAAGCTACATTTTGAAAAATATCCACATATGTGTGGACTAGGCATCAGAGCAGGTGCACCAAAGGAGCAACCTTTCTGGCAACCTGAACCACTGGAACACTGCACAACAAAGACTGCATCACTTGACATCAGAACCAAAACTCTTCTCAGCCTGGCTCACCCACAGTCACTGGAATCAGTGCAGCTAATAAAGCACACCAAGGAACCCTCTCCCTTCATGGACTGGTAACATTAACTAGGAATAATATAGCATAATGGACTAAGCACTGGACTGTTTCTCTTTTGTCAGTGTACATGTATGGATTTGGTTTATGGCTATTCACAGATCTTTATTGTAATGATGCCTTATAGGTTATTGGGTAGCTGCACTGCTGAGTTGTTAGTTGCGCTTCACGCAAATAGGCTTACTCATGGAGCTGGAGTTACATCCAGTAACTATGTCTCACATGTAACTATCTATTCCTTTTTCTAACCTGACAGCACCATGACACCACATGACCTCAAACATAACCACTTCAAACTCTCACTTCACTTACCTTGGTTGTGTGTTGATGCCCGTGCACATGGAACATAAGGAGGGGCATAAAGAAACATAGGCATTCACTCTGACACAAAAATGCTCTCTCTCACATACACATGCACACATAAACTGCCTATTGTTACAGTATTTAGTTAAGTACATTTAATGAGATTACATACTGTATGCTTTATTAGGAGCCGGACAGCTTGGCAGCCAGAACCTCTTGTATTTGCCAATTTTAATATTATTCTTGATCTTAGGAGGAAATCAGCTTTCCCATGCAGAAAATGAACAAAATTTTGTACATAGGTCCATTTTTATGCCACAGTTCCCCAACTGGTATTGTGGCAAAATAGTCCTGATCATGGTGCAACAGAAACAGTATGTACAAATACAGTATGTATGTGCTACTGCTTAGCAACTTTCTAAAAATATAGGCCCAGTCTTCGGAAATGTTCAGATGCTTTGAGCTGGCAGGAATTATGAAGTCTGTCACCCTGTTTTTCTTAAAAACTGTAAAACTAACTTATCTCCTCCCACATTTTGGATCAATTGTCAAATTAACTTATGTTGACTCTGGACTTGAGAGAACAGGTGTTTTTTATTTATCCTAATCAACCTGAAATGAAAGTTCAAGTGGAAGTTTCAGACACACGACAGAGGGATTAATGATGATTTCAAAAGGACCAATGAACCGAGAGAAAAGTTTCCTAGATTCACTTTCAAAGGGTGGTCTTTAGAGGAGTCATACCTTTTGGCCAGGGCTGCTAACTGGGACAGGGGTGTGGTGACGGTTGGACTGGGAAAGGGTGGAAGCCCGAAGAAGAGCAGCTTGAATAAAAGCCGTCCTGATTTTGCAGGGATTACAGGGACAGAAGTTCCATTTATCTTCATGTCACACATTTCATAGAATAAATCAAACTACTGAAGAGGGTCATTCAAATCACAATGCTGCAATACCAATCAATACAGATGTTGCTGTTGGCTCACCCATTGCTCCTACACCCATTGTTCCTATACGTGCTACCAGCATTGTTGCTGCTACCACAACTACTGCTGTTACCACAAGTCCTGCTGCCATCACTGCTCCCTCAGCAGTGAAAGCAGCAAGCTGTGACAAAGTAGCTCATTAGGGTAATGGACCAGTTCCTTAGATTATTTCATTTAGGTTTGCCTTTCTTTGACGTGTATTCCTGTGCTCTGCCAATGGCTGCATACCAGTAAAAATCTCCATCAGTGCAAGAACAAAGCAATAGAGTAGCCCCATTGATTCATTATGCAGTTATAACATTTTATTGGAAGTGATTTATAAAGTACGAGTTAAAAGAAGCTTATCAGCCACCTTTTCTGTCTAACCTGTAGATGTTATTTCACTCTTATGTTATGTCACTGTCTTTTGTTTTTGAAATGCTGCAGGCTAGAGGAGCATAGACTTTGTTGCTGTATTATATACACATACACACTACTTACTGTTCATTACATGGGAGTACAGTATGTGCAACATATAACTGCAGTGTATTTTACATACATTGACAGCTGTTATTGCATATCTGATGGTTGTGCAAGTCTTAGTGTGAAGCCACCTCCCATTTTCCCATTTCTCTGCAGAACTCAACATGATCACTGTGTACTATCAGTGGCAAAGTTTTTGAGTTCAAGTCCCACGTGATGCAGAATGAACATCATGTACCTGCTGAGGCACTGTACGGACGTCAGGGTTGACAATTTTGGTCCAGTTCTGCAGATGGAATACTGCAAAAGGTTTAATAAAATAAATGTATAATACTTCATCACGAATATTGTTTCAGGAGGCCTACTTTCTGAAACCTAAAGGTGGAAATACAAATGTCAACAGGTATGCTATTTCAAATCACTTAACTACGTCAGCGTTCGTTAGTTGCCTGAACCTGCGGTTGTTTAAAATGACTATAAAAGTAATTATTATTAAAGAGTTTATAGTTGTTCCTTTTTATCAATAAATAATAACAATACTAATAAGTCCAATTTTGAGGAACATTAAGCCATACTAGCTCGAATAAACTCCACATGCATCCTTCAGTATTTCGTACACATAGAACTGCTCCAGGTAAAGTAAATAACGGCAAATATTTCTAACAAATGGGCTGATATGTCTTATCACGGGACCCAATCGTCGTCAACGACATGCATTATGGGAGCTGTAGTTTATAGCACTAGATTGCTCCGTATGGAAGACCTATATGTCTTCCACAATAGAAATACAAGTCCCAGAGTTCATCGCAAGGTGGAGCGTGATCTACGCGTGTAGACAGACCATGGCGTTGTATAGGTCTGTGTGACAGTTTAGCATCTGAAAAACACCACTGGACAGACGCGTCTGCGCATTAAAATCCACTGCCGACAGCGACGGCAGAGAGAGGAACAAAGATGGGGTCCCGAATCAAGTAAGAATGTTTATCCGCTGGTTCCACCGCGACTGTTAGCAGCCTGCTGCTGTGGTAGCTTGGTTACAGTGACTGACTGGGCAAGATACAGTGCAGTGCAAGGCCATGACTTGTTGCGACACAGGCTTAAAACCAAACACTGGTGGTGCCCCACTTGCTGGACCAGAAAACAAAGCTTTTTAAATGTGTCGTACGCTTTCAGGTCTGCTAGTCATTCACAGGCTGATGGAGCGCGAAGCTTACCGGAACCAAGTTGAGACAGAGATGACTGGCAGTCAGTTAGGAACATGTTTCTGTATGAGCAGCTCATGTAAACATGGCAACTGTGTCAGAATGTCTTCCTATACCGGATGCTAGTTTTCAGGACAGAAGTGGAAGACCGGAACGCCGGGTTTTGGCTGAAAGCCTTGTGCTTTCCTGTAGCCGAATGTTACTGTTGTAGGCCTACGACTAATGTGTCATTAAGTTTTGGTAAACTAAGATTTGCAGTCCGTTGTTTTTGATGGTGCGTTTGTGGGGAGTTAGCTAATGATAATTGCTAATAATGATTGCAGGTAAAAGACCTGTTCCTCTGTAGTGAATGTAATACATTAAGCTGAGGGACAGTGAAACTAAACAAGCACTTCGACAGAAAGCCTATCAGTAATTTCTACCACACTGCAGACAATGACATGTTTTAATAATCACCTCGTGAGGGTGAGTATGGAGTCCCTGCTGTGACAGGGTGCCAACTTTGTGTGGGACATGTCCATGTGTGTGTTTCTTCAAACAGATTTTGTTGTTGGTCAAACAAGCCAGTGTCTGATTCCTAAACATCAGCCTGCTAATTATTGGATTAATCTGATATATTTTCAGACATAATGTCACCTTGTATCCAGCAAAGCCTCTGTAGACTTAGAATTTCATAACTGCAGCACTGAACAGGGCAGCAGCTACCACAGGGGACATGAAGGTCACTGTTGTCATTGTTTCTTGGAACTTCAATACTTCAGTACTACTCCGTACCTTTTTCGATACCACAGCAAAAAGAAAAACAGTCCGAGGCACACAAAACAGGATTGTTTTCCTTTCTTTTTATTAATAATCTGGACTCCTGTCCAGTACAGGAAAAGTCAGTGAACACATCCTCATACATTTGTAATAATGTTAATAGTAATGATTTGAGGACCAGTTGATTTTCTTTCCTGTTGTTTCATCTGTGCAGCCTTTGATTGAAAATCTGATTGTAGATCTGTTTTACTTACAACTTCGGTACTTCCAATACTATCAAATATATGAATGGAGAGAGTATCATTTTTAACACATAGTATCAAAAAAGTATTGATATTTTTGACAACCTGCTGTTAAACATAGAGGGTTTTAAAGGCTGATTCTGATATTTGTAGACAAAATGGTTTTAAGTTTGACTGCAGACAAAAATTGTTAAAATCAAAATATTATTGAAGTGTGGAGAAAACGTTGAAATACCATAATATATTATTATATTAATATAATTATACAATGACTTGAGTATTTCTAAGGTACTCTATAGAATACTAACGTAAATATTCAAGTTTTATTGTCCTCAACATATTAATTAGATAAGTAAATAAATACAAATTCAATACCCATTTTTTTACCTTTATAGCAGTATTCCTCTGAAACCAGCAGTCTGATCCACTTCACCGCTCCTTCCACCTGATAGTAGTCTGCTGTAGATACAGTAGTTTGTCTTGCAGCTGTTTGTTTAGCAGCAGCTGAGCAGAGCTGTGGTGCTGAAAGGACAGCGGCAACCCAGTCATGTACAAATACTTGTACAAAGTAAGTACAAATGCGGTGAATAGCCACAATATTTGTTATTTGTAAATCAGAGTTCCCACACATCCTGGAAAATAGTCGATCAGTTTTGATAGAAAAAGTGAAATGTGCTGGAAAGTCTTGTGTTTCCTGGGAAATTATTTCAGCATTCTCTTATTTTCCTTAAGCTGAGAATGAACTGCTAGGCTATCTGTCAGAGCTACCCAAAATGAATAACACTGTCATCTGAAAGGGATGAGTTATGTTCAGGATCATGTTAACATTGAAATGGTAGTTTATGGACGAAGGTGTTTTGAAAAGGCTGTTTTTGGTTCTGTTGTGGAAATTATGTGAACGCACCCCTGAATCGCATCACATGATAGCACATGCAGGTTGAATGACTTTTAACTTAAATGGCCAAAACTTGAATAATGTAAATTATTACTATCCTTCAAACGTAAATATTAATCACTACTGGCTGGTAATTGTAGTAGTTTTTATTGGGTTTTGATTAAAGTTGTTTTCTTCCACAATTTAAATTGGTTAGGATGTTTGGTTCAGTTGCTAAAGTTGTCATGCTTGCTAGCTTGTTTTGGCCACAAAGGATTAAAGGTTTTATGTATGAGATTTTGAATGTTGATATAGCAGCAAACAACTTTTTTCTGTGTAAAGATATGGTGCAGTAAAAGCATCCTGAGCAGAGAATGAAGTCACATTACTGTGAATGTGTTGCAATCCAAACTTCTCTGTTTTTTGTTTCCGTAGCCGGGCGGCCGTGCGTGCATTTTAGTACATGAGTTCCTCAAAGTGCATCAAGTGGCACAGATGAACAAAGCAGATTTAATTCAGTAACAATCAAGTTTATAGTCAATATTATGAGTAACCAGCATTGACCCTGGTGCCAGCGGGTTTGTGGACTGCTAATTTTTCTGTGAGAGTTTTGAATTTTGCCATGGACTCCTGGCACAAACTAACACAAGAATAAAATGGACACAGTGGACATGACTTTTTCAGCTAACTTGGGTTTTGACTCTGGATACTCCAACCTTAAAGTCAACTCGCCTATCTCACCAAATCTGAATTGCCTAAAAAGTTGGTCACTGTAATGATTAGGTTTTTAGTTAACACTAAAAGTAACTAACCAGTTTTATGCTTGCAAAACAGAGACCGCATGCTTTTGACAGAGCAGCAGTTATCCTCAGTCTGATGCGTTAATAGTGACAAACTGGAACCAACAACCTTATTATGCTCATCATTTAAATTAATGAATAAAGTTAAATGTTAATTATCCCAGGTACACAATGACATTACCTTCACATCCATGCACAATGCAGATCCAAATCCCTGCCTGATGGGTGGAGACTGTGCAGCCATCAGACGCTGTTGGAGCCAAGTTGTGCAGACAACAATCATTTGTTCTATCTCAGAAACAAGTTGCTGCTATCTGCTGATGAAAGCTGTTGTGAAGTGTTTTATTTTTTTTTTTGTTATTCTGTTTATTATTAATTGAGTTTTTTAATTATTTCTGGATATTTTTCAGTTGATACATTTTTTCATTTAAATAAGTGCCCTGCAGAGAAAGTGCAGATCTACTTAAGCAAACAGAGACAGTGCAGACAGAAGCTTTAGGGTTAAATAAATATTCATTCAAGTTCAGAAATCGTGTCTCATTTGTTATTATCGGAAATGCATGTATACACCTCTCCAAGTTATCATTCAATTAGTCACATTTGTCAGCAGTATGCAGATGTAAACACAAGTAAACCATGATGGCTCAGATATATTTTAATGTCTCATACTTTGAAACATACTAAGGAGTTAGTAAGAAGCTTCAGCTACTGAGGAGGTCAGATGGGAAGTAAATGGTCTGTATTGTTACTTTATGTTGTTGGAATGGATGTTCCATCATTAAGAACTCCAGAAGCAAGTTCAGCACATTTATTGAACTATGCTAAAGTAACCTTTTTAGTTGCTGCTCTGTTTTTATTATTTACCACAAGTGATCATGTCATAAGGCTGTATTTTGCACAGTGCCACTGTACATGAATGAATGCATGTATGTGAAGATTATTATTTGCTTCATTTATTTGTTGCATAATGATGAGGTCAGTATGAGACTTCTCTGAATGAGCACCTTGTGATGCACACATGTTCTTCTTTGATGTTTTACATATTATACTGAGGAGCAAAGGGGAAGCTCAGTTAACATGTCACTGACTGGCCCAGAGACAGCTTTATTTCTGAATGAAATTTAGCTGCGCCACGGTTTCAGCCAAAAGCCTAACGACCATTCTTATTCAGTGTACAACAAACACAACCTTGGGTTAAAATAAGTAAAAATTTCAGATTTATGACAAATTGAACACTACTCTGTCACAATAAACCTTAAAAGAGAATTACAGTGGCATTGTTTGTTTAGAAGTTCAAAAGTTTGAGGCTAGTGGAAAGCTCTATTATATGATAAATGTTTATTGACTGTGCCTGATGTTATGTTCTTTAACATGTAAAGATCATAATGTCAAGTTTTTATCCTCTGTTTCAGGGAGAGCCCTGAGTCCACTTTTGAGGTGTATTTGGAGGTAGCCCATTCAGGCACATGCAGCTCTGGTAAGTCTCTCTCAGTGTGTGTGTGTGTGTGTGTGTGTGTGTGTGTGTGTGTGTGTGTGTGTGTGTGTGTGTGTGTGTGTGTGTGTGTGTGTGTGTACTTCAACAATGTATGTATACATCCACATATAGAAATGTTCTTGTATGTGGTCCAATATTCTGCTACACAAACTGAAATACATTTTTTGGACTTTTATGTGAAATATTGGACAGTTTTACCTCACTCAAATGAAACATTTGAAGCAGTTTAGAGGGAAAAATCGCTCTTTGGAGGAGTTGCTCCCAACTAGACAAATGCAAACTGTAGCAGGGTTCACAGGTAGACACTGGTTCATCATGAGGGATCAAAGGTTGGGAACAGCTGGTTTATTGCTATATGATAAATGATAGTTGTTTGATATAATGTTGATGTGTCTTGTCTCTCTGAGACTTTTTTTTATTTGCAGCATGTGACTAATTTCCTGGGTACTGGGGAGAGGTTGTCGGCATTATTTCTAAGAATTTCTTCCTGTTGGAGTCTTGTGCCTCTCACAGTTTCCTGTTCAGTCGTTAAGATGCAGATCAGTCTCAGGTCTGACTGTTCATAAAATATGAAATATTTTGGACTTTGTTTCAAAGAACAGTTTCACACATTCATTTCAGACCACCGCTTTGTTCTTTGTACACATAATTGAAGAAATAACCCGGCCATATGTCAGTATTTTAATGAATGAAAAGTATGCACAAGAGTTTGATACATGGAGGATCACTTTTTCCCTAAGCATTCATAATTTTATTTATTCTTGCCAAAATAAGCTAACTTTCTCAAAACATGACGATTACTATGCAGTTGTATGTACAGTGGTGATGTCTAACATGTCTTGTATTTCTAAAAACCAAAATCCTTTTACATATTTTAAAACACGTGATGCAACACTGTGACCCCTAGCATGTTCCAGTGCACTCCTTAAAGAGGCCACCTGCTGGAGAGAGCATGCAACCACAAACACAGCAGATTTTTTTCTTTCTCTTTCAATGGACTTCCTGCATTGGTGGAAAATGGACATGCAGAATTTAGTAGCAAAATAAAGATAATCTGTATTTTATGCATCCGGAATATTTCTTTGCACATTCAACCATCTTTAATTAAAAGCAGCACATACTCAGAATGCATCTTGGGATATATGCACTACAGGGCCAGAATTATGTGGACATTGCACGTATGAGTTAGTTGAACATGTGATTATGAAATCATGGCCTTAGTCTGCTGCTGTAACAGTCTCCACTCTGCTGTGAGGGCTTTATTGGCGACTAATACTGGATGTTTGATACCGATAACAATATTTTGGAGTTTTTAAAATCCAATATATCGGCTGAGTGTTTTTTTGGGCGTTTTCTGTTCTGTTTTTATTTGTTTTGTTTTGTTTGTGCACAGGAGGACAGACTTTGTAATGGTGACAGGTTTTATATGTGACCTCAAACCAAGTTTAGCATTTGTGGACTGACGTATGTTGTGATTGACTGGCCAACCTATACACAAGTGCCAATATATCTTCAATAAGCTGATATCAGCTGATATATTGGCCTTGCTTTTTAATTGGTCGAGCTGTAGAAGGCTTTCCACCAGATGTTTGGACCTGGCTGCAGTGAAATGCGTCCATTCAGACAAAAGAACATTCATGAGGTCCATCGCTAATGCTTGGCGTTAAGGTCTGGCTCACAGTCAGTGCTCCACGTTATCCCAAAGTGCAGTCCAGTTGAGTTCCACAGCAATACCATTGTTCTTCATGGAAAGGCAAGTCTTTATGAAGCTGGCTTTGTACACAGGGCCATTGTCATATTGAAACAGACAACATGAAACTGTTGCCACAAAGTTGGAGGAACAGTGGAGTATGCTGTATAGGAAATGGGCTCTGTAGCATTTTATGGAATCCTCTTATCAAATCCAAGTCAATTACTGAATTGTATTAGGTTTACTGTTAAAGATTTAAAAGTAAACCTGAAGATATGTAATCAGCCTTTATTGCCTGGGAAGGTAGAAACACCACTGTTTTTAGGGGCAGCCTAATTAATGGTCATAACCTGTCATTACATGCTGAAAATGAGATGAGCAACAGAATACATGAAATATTCATGAAATCTATCTGGCACATTCAGTGAACAGCTGTGGCCTCCTGTTCTCCTCCAGCTACTGACTCCAAATACTGTTGGCCCTGATTCACAACTATGAAGTTGATCAGTTTCAATGCAGATCTTATCTGAATCAAAGTTTAACTTGGAGATTGCTACAGTGACATGACGTGATCAGCTCTTCACCACTCTGTTGAGCTACAAAAACACACAGTCCGCCATGGGTTATAGCGATGTTACAGAGTGATGTGTCTCTTCACTCAGTATAAATCTTTGCCTGAGTACAGACACCAGCAGCAGAAAGCACATTAACAAAAGAAGGCTCAAACTTTTCATTGAAGTCGTGACTGAATTGACGTTCAGTGAGCTAATGTACTAGTGGTCTCATTTTAACCACTGACAGCTACCGTCAGCTTAATATGAGAAGCTGCTGCTGGTATGTTTTCCATTGCTCTTTGTGAATAAAAAAAGAGTAGGAGAGGGTTGATAAGAGATTCACTAGTACCGGAGCTTAACAAATCTGGATTTTTTGCTGACCAGGAATCAAATTCAAAATGGAACTGGCTGTATGAACCCATCCCCAGCTGTGTCTTTAGGAGCTTCCTTTAGATAAGAGACAAGATAATCCTCTATTCATCCCTCAGAAGGGAAATTTGGGTTGTTACAGCAGCACAATGGCAGAAAAAATAAAACAGAGTCTACGCTAGAGCAATTGAACTCAGATTCAAATCACAGGCAATAGCAGTACACACAGAGTAGCCACAACCAGTGCTGCACTTGAAATAATAGTGCAATACCATCTCAAGCAATGATTGACAGGGACAGGGCTGCTGCCATCGTCGGTATGTACAACAGCATTTTACCAACACCACAGAAACTGGTTTGCATTAGGGGATTTCCTTGTGCACATTCCGTGCACTCCACACACCTTCAAGAACTGCACAAAATCAGCTGATCACAAGGTTCCTTACTGTGAGACATTTAATCGTTGTCAAGCTACTGCAGTTTTATTTATAGAAAGGTGGAGCAAAAAATACTGCCACACAGAAGAAGTTGTATGAAGAGAATGGAATCTCCTTTCCCAAAGTGTGGAACTCTCACAATATTAGATGATCTGCATGGACGCATGAAGCGCTGTTGAAAATAGGAAGAATAGTGGCAGCCATTGAAATAAAACTGGCTTGTTTCCAAAATGCATCAGGATTGTTTAGATGTTGTTTTCTTGGTCTTCCAGACCTCCGCTGTTGTTGTTAACTGCCATTTCTTTTCGTACCAAATGATTGATGGTGCCGTTAGATTGTTGCCGGAATGCCCCGTTAATACAGGTGCATACCTGTGTTTGTGTGCGGAAAGCTGGAGAGCTATCGGTTTTTTGAGTGCTGTGAAGGTGTTTTTTTGAAAGGCCAACAATTATGGATTTGAAGCAGAATATTTTGATAGACAGAGACCTCTTCAAATCCTCTCCCTGGATGATAACCGGAACAGGTGGTCCCGTGTATCTCTGGCGGTCTACATACTGATTTATTGACTAGAACTTAATTTACCAGTCTAGAAAAGGCAAGGTTTTTGTTTATTGTTTTCTTTCCGTTCCCTTCTCCACAGTCATTTCATGTTGTCCATTTCTCATAGGGCCAGAGGTGCGAAGACAGTACCCTGAAGACTACACAGATCAGGTTTGGAAAATAATATACTCTACTCCATTTTGCTTTTCCGTCTGTCACCCTCCTCATGGCGGTTCATTGGTTTCTTTCCCATTTCCCCCCTCTGTAGTTGTTTCTTTCTGTTCTCATACACATACACACAGGCTTAACTCTAGCCAAAGCATGTTCCACTGTTGTGTACTGCTTATTTATGTCAGAGATGGAAAACTTCACATTACATTCCTTTGAATGTTTTCCACTTTAATGCTAAGCAACATTATTTATACATATAGATGATAACACATGTAACTACTGTGTACGTCTGTATGCTATGCCTTCATCTGTGTCCTGCAGGAAACTATCCAGACTGTGCCCAAGTTCTGCTTCCCTTTCAGCATGGACAGGTACACACACACACACACACACACACACACACACACACACACACACACACACACATACACATCTCTCCACTTTGGCCCACACAAGTGGTATAGGTGGGGAAGTCTCAGAGTACCTCAGAAAAATATCATTTTGCTCAACTTTGTCCAGCCTCAGATCAGCATTGAATCATAGAGAAAGTTGTCTCTGAGATATCAGGTTCATCAGTGAGTCATGTATATAAATTAACTTTTGCTACACTCATATTTTGCAGTCCTATAAAGGAACACTGTTAAATACGGTACAATGGACCCACATTTTCAGGGTGACAGCAGAGTAGATATGACATGCACTGTTAAGCGGATCATCAGTAAATCAACGTCTCTCTCTGTTAGTTGAGTATTTCTGTTTTTCTCTCCGCTTCATACACAATACTGTGTATTAGTGAGTGCATTACGAACAGCAATGAAATGAGTGGATGTCCTAGAGCTCCTTTCTGGACAGAGCATGGTAACCTGCAGGGATCCACATCCTTTCATCTGTCTCCTCTCTCTCTTTCTGCTCTGTGAACCTCTCTCACCCTGCAGGCTGACAGTCACCCAGGTTGGCCAGAATTTCACATTTGTGTTGACTGACATTGAGAGCAAACAGAGATTTGGCTTCTGTCGCCTCTCCTCGGGTGCCCACACATGTTACTGCATTCTCAGGTGAGTCTGTGGGTGTCGATGGGTGTGTGCAGGCGGTGTAGCCTGTAGCTTCAGCAAGTAATCAGCAGATAGTCTAGTAGTATCCATCGAATAGGGTCTTAAAAACCTCCAAAACCCTTCTCTTTTTGTGCCAAATAGATAAGGTTTTGGGAAAAACAAAGCACCTGTATTATTAAGTCTGGCTTTTGGTGCAATCTAGTCATCAGCTCAGTGACTTTATTGATATATATTTTAAATAGAACTCAGTCAAACTCAATCAAACATCAAAAAAACATTTTTTTTTCTCAGCTATCTGCCCTGGTTTGAAGTTTTCTACAAGCTGCTTAATATCCTGGCGGACTACACCATCAAAGGCCAGGTAAGTGATGGACAGGTGACTCATCTTGCTATGGGGACATTATATCACATTGCTTGACTTTAGTCAGCAATTAGTTCACTAAATGTGTGGCTCTTATCAGTATTTTGCTTTTGAGCTAAATAAAAAAATCTTTCCTTTCAGCTTCAGTTCTGCCTCAGTTTGTCAGGTTGGCTTCACATAATGAAGAATTAGAAAAATGAGAAAAGGAACAGATGTTAGTTTCAGCTGGTTTCTGCTTAAATTGACTTAAATTGATCTGTTACAGTGATAAATTGATTTACATTTAACAGATTTCAGATGAATCTGTAGTAGACTCCAGCAGAATGTAAATATCTCATGTTTATGCTTCTTCACAACTGGCTGAACACTTGAGAGATAAACCGACAGCAGTATAAACAGTCACGCTGCTGTCTGATAATAACATGGCAGAGTTTTAATAGCAATACCAAGTGACATTTTCCTGGATGACTTTGCAGTAATTATTCTGTGCAACTTCTCTACCAAATGATTCATTTGACCTTGGAGTTCTGTTTGTGTGTTTTTACATGAGACTGTGTATTTTTAAGTTGGCCATTGCATGGACTTTGGATTTTCTGAATGTTTCAGGAAAGCCAGTGGCAAGAGCTCCTGGTGTCACTACACACACTCCCTATCCCTGAACCTGGAGTCCCTGTTCATCTTGGTGTGGTAAGTCTGACTTCACCACATCACATCCATTTGAGCTCAGTTTCAACTGGAAACACTGCAAGTATCTGTTTTCATGAAGGAAAGTAATATTATTGCAAGCTGAATCACCCTGTCAGAAAAGTGGCCATTTTTACTTTTCAAGTACAGTATAAACTACTACTGCTGCAGGATTACCACAGTACCTGTATACATCACCATATGTCTGTTTCATACAAGTAGAGGAGTAGAGTTGACTACACTGTTTCTCAGTCTCTTGCAGTGCTTTTTATTTCTCTCTGTGAGGGATTCAAACTATAACTGATCCTTTCGTTTTCTGTTTTCTCCAGCATTCATTCTTCACTGTGCCTGACACAGAGGAACTCCCCAGCATACCTGAGAATGTGAGTTTTGTCATTTCCAAACTGTCAAACCTCTAAGCTCCCCTATATTTGACCAGTGCTGGAGGAAGTATTCAGATCTGTTTCTTAAATGAAAGTTCTAATACCACACTGTAAAAATATTCTGCTATGAGTAAAGTATGAAAGATAAAAGTACCCAGAAACATGGCCCCTGTGCCTGTTGAACTGTTATATACAGTATTATATCATTAGATGATTATTACCCATGTAGGTGAATTAGAAACTATAGTTGGGATTCCAAGCAACATAATCAGTGAGATGTGTGTGCATGCAAACAAGTGACAATGATTAACAGCTCAGGAGATCAACAGGAGCTGTTTTTTGCCTTAAACTGCATGAATCACCAGTAATGGGTGGAAAATGTCCCATTACTTTAAGATGGATACCTCCTGGTTTGCTCAGAGTACAGAATTAACATTTAGTTCCAGCAATCAGGTCAGAGTCCTGGTTTCACATGGTGCGGAGTACTAGAAGCTGGCACAGAGTCTGGTTAAGAAGGAATGTTCATTTTAAGGTCAGGCGGTTCACATTGCATGTTACTGTGTGTTCATGGCTGTTAAATGAACTGTGCAAACATTTGCCAGGCTCTATGATCAATACTTAGCTGATCAGTTTGATATGTGTTCAGAGTTTCACTGTGTGACTTTATGACAGCTGATCTATATGGCTGATAAGTGCTGTCTTGACAGTTTCTTGTGAGTGAAGCTGTACCCATAGACACTTGTGTCATATATCTGACAGAAAATGCAGAATTTTCATACATGCAATCCGTCTATAGCTATTTCAAAATAAGACCTCCATTGATGATAAAATGAACAAAACCTACTGGGCATGTATTTGGACCAGATGTATTTTGACCTGTCTTAAGAGGATCTTTCTGTACTCTAGGTTTGCTTAATGAATAAATATACAAAAAATGTTTAAATGTACAGTTCTTTAAATTCCAACTAGTAATTCTTCATATGGAATGGTGAAGAAATACTTTCTCTACATATAAATATATATGTTTTAATATTCCGATATTGGAAGATACATTTATTCTGAAAGCTAAATTTAGCATCTTAAAGCTATAGTTAATGTTTTCTCAGACAAGATTCAGTTGACAGAATGTCTCAAAGCAGCTGAACATATGGCTGTGTATTTGGTGCTTTCACTTTTGGAAAAGGGTTGGAGCTGAAGACTTCTAATTTAATGAAAAAATTCTGGGTGTGTGGACTTTGAAAGTGAGTTTACCAGACCTCTGTATCTTCTGTACATCCATTCTCCGACTCCTCATGATTGAGGCAAGAAGCTCCAGGCTACATTAGCTGCTGTGAGTAATGTACGTGCCAGGTTTGAAGAAGGAGGAGTGGAATAAAAAGATGATGTCTCATTTTCTACTGCACCAATTTTGATCCCTTTTTTAAACTATCTATTGTGAGTCTGACACTGTTACAGCAGTGCAGTGCTAAATCTATGGAGCACTCTTTTATGAACAAAATGTCAGGAGTTTGATAGTGTGGTGTTCATCGCTTGTGTAAACCTTTTGGTAACAGATACTGTGGATTGGTGGAAAATCTGTATGATGAACTGGCAACAATACCATGATTTTACCACTTGATTTTCACAAAACCATATGGAAGCCCATTCCAACAACAAATAGATCCATGAAAAAGATTAGATTAGATCCAACTATTGTGACTTTTTGAGATTTTTGGCATTTGTGGCACATTTTACTAGTCAGTATTTGAATTTAGAAAGTAATAAATGGTAATGATGTGATAGGAAGTACGCTGGACCAATTCTTACTGTAGTTATGAGCAGTATTTTTCTTACCCTGCTGCCTTCACTGTCCCAGATTTAAAGTAATGCATTGCTGTTTGTCAGTTGAAATAGTTAATGGATAGTTTCTGTGCAATACTGAGTTTTATGACTTGAACCACAGTTTATGTCATTCAAACTGAATTATGGTCTTTACCTTCACAACTAACTCTCTTGTTTTTCTCTTATTGTTTTTGACCCTTGCAGAGAAACCTAACAGAGTACTTTGTAGCAGTAGATGTCAATAACATGCTTCACCTGTATGCTAGTATGCTTTATGAACGTCGAATCCTCATCTGCTGTAGCAAACTAAGCACTGTAAGTAGAGTCCACTTCCTGTTTCTTCTCTCTTCTACGGCTCTGCCCATTTTGCTCTCTTAAATCTTTCAGTAATGAGCAAGTCTGTTAGAATCTATTGTTTACAGGACCACAGCATTTCCCCTGTGACCTTTCAGAAAAGAGTTCAGAAAATGTTTTCTTTAAAATGGCATTTTTGAAACTTTAGAATTAAATGTTGAATGTTTGAGGTGTTCTTGGTGTTTTAGATGTTTTTTTCCTGACCAGAACTGTATAATATGAATCATTGTAAGTAACCCAGAGTTGGAAATTGTATTAATGTGAACTAAGTTAATAGTAATCAATCAAGACAGTACATATGTTTATCTATATTCATTTTTCAGTGAAGGACTTAAACAGGAAATGATTTTGAACTACAGAATAGTTGCTGTACCACCACAGCTTTGACCATGCAACAACTATAAAGAGTTCTATGGATGGATTTATTTGCCCATCAGTTCATTTCAATCATCTCCTTTGTTTCTGTAATGGTGAATGAGCTTTTTGTTTGCTGAACAGTATGGAATGGTGTCATTAAGAAAAAAATGAATTATGTGCACAAAACACAGAATGACATTTACATTGTTGACATTTTAATACATGTTTAAGGGATGTCAAGATAACACAAAGTAATACAAAGCTTTGAATTTAAGCAGTGTATTTAGACATGTTCGGGTACACAGTGGTATTTACCTTATGTGTCCAGCCACTTTTTCATTCCATTTCCTGTTTTTTGCCTCCTAAATTCTGTTACAAACACATAATCAAACTACTATGACAGTAAGATGACCAGCTGATTCCAGAGCTGTGCACGAGAACTGGTCTAATTAGGCCTACTATGTTTTTTGCCAGCTCTGTCAGTCCCTTATTTTGTAGAATTAGTCAGATATTTGCCCTTATTTATATTATTTGACTTGATATTTGTCTTTACCAAAACAACTGCTAGCTTACTGCCAACACTCATCATCAATGTAGCATAGCATTAGATACTCACGTTAAAGGTTGTTTTAGCTACTTCCTCCACTTGAGGATGAGCACAGTGTGGGCCTATCTTTGACATCCCTTTAGCCAATGTTAAAATATCAACTATTGTTTTTTGTTCCATATGTTTTGCTATTTGAACACTGACTAAGTTCCTTTTTGTGGCACATGCTGGCCTTCATAGTTTGCATCATTATGTTTACATAATTTTAATTAATTTGATATACTTGCAGGACTCATATATGCAATCTTATGTATCCATATCTACAACAATAACATGCAACCAAATATATTTTGTATGTATATACAAAATATATATATATATGTATAATATGTATAATATTTTGTTTTATTTGTGGTTTTCCACAGTTAACAGCTTGTGTCCATGGGTCTGCAGCCATGTTGTATCCAATGCACTGGCAACATGTTTACATTCCTGTCCTGCCTCAACATCTGTTAGACTACTGCTGGTGAGTATGCTGGCTGCCATCATCCAAACCTGTTGTGTTAAACAAAGGGTACTTTGCATACATTTGGGTCATTGATGACCAAGAGTATACACACAAGTCAATCCAAGTCAGTCGTTATTGATTTTATTGATCTATATCTCCTCGCAAAAACAAGTACAATACAAATACAAATACAACCCCTTTTCTCTCATAGATAGTGGTTATATGTCCAGGTGTTAGTGATTAAGTCCATGTCTTGTCTGCGTGTAATAATGGTAATGTAAGGTAACAAAGTACTAAAGTGTAAACCAATTATAACAGTAACTCTCAAATAATGGCTTTTACCAGACAGAATCAGACCTACATTACTGTTTTGCCCTGTTTTTATAAGTTTGAATTGCATTTCATCATATTTTGATAAGACATCTTACTGTTTTCTGAACTGCTCCTGTTTGACACTTCCCCATGTTTATCTTGAAAAATTCCAATTATTTTTCTCAGTGTTGAAGGGTATTTCACCACTGGAGCGACATCTGTTTAGTAGAAAAGACACAAATATTTTTTAAATTGGTGCTGCATGACCAGAGAAACAGAAAAAGGGCTGTGGTATTCATCTGGCTCAAAAGGAACAACCACCAGAATGCTCTGCATCATACCAGATCACTAAACGCTCCCCCTGGTGGGTGAAACTGCAAGCTGGGTGGTGCTTGGTTTCAGCTTATCCGGTTTCAAGCAGCCTGGTCACAATCTTTCTCGTTTTATAGCTAAACAGTGCACTAAAACGTGTTTCTGAACACATTATGGCGAGAAATAGGCAATGCAGTAACAGAATCATGATTCATATTTGATGACCAGCTAGTTTCACAGTTTGATATGCGTTTCCTCTCCATCTGAGAGAGAGAGTAGCGACTCAGATGTAGAGAGGGGCAGCTTCCATACACTTGTGTCTGTGGAGGTGGACACACAAAAATCTCAAGTCAAATGTGTCATTCAAACACCCTATAGCTGGCAAAAACCCGCCAGATGACACATTTCTTTTGTCAGCAAATGAGTGGGAAGCTCCAGGTGCAGGCAGCACGGAGGGAAGTTTAACATTATTCATTTGCATACACTACCCACATTGTAATGATACAAAGCTGGGTGAAAATCAGCAAGTTCTCCCTCAGTCCTGCACAAATGTTTAACAATGAAAGTGCAGCTCAAAGGCTATTTCAGCAGGTTATTTGCAGCTCTTGAAAAGTCTTAAAAACCAGTACATTTATTTAAAAAAAAAAAGCCCCAGAACATTTTAAAAAATCTTAAATGTATGAAAGTCTTTAATATGTTGTGTTGCTTGCTGTAGGCAGTAGCACTATTTCTAAAATGTGTCTGTATGTGATTGCGGGCTGTCAGGAGATGTTACACATGGGATGGTTGTGACAGTGGGTTGTGCTGCTGCTCAGAAATGCTGCTGAGCTTTGTCAGGGTACACTTGACCTGCACAACCATGCCATTGCATTGTCTACCATCATAAACTGAATAATAATGATAATAAAATATTCTAATGAATTATTCTAATGACATGTCACTTGATCTGTGAATGAAATTTGAGATTAGGATTTAATATCTGTCCGGCAAAGTTTGACATGCTTAGTCAAAGACTACTGAGTTTAAGTTCAATAACCCAGCTATTGTCTTATCAATGTTTAACCATGAAACTGGCTCTTTTTTCAGTGCCCCTATGCCCTACCTCATCGGAGTACATTCCAGCCTGATGGAGGTAGGTGTATATAGCTGACATGAAAGAACCAGGACATTCAAAACATTATTATTATTATTATTATTATTATTAT
>JBBMOE010000003.1:20835880-20875339 GCA_037975065.1 Chaetodon trifasciatus
GTTGTATAGTATCCACCTGTTTTACAGGCACAGTGACTGCATCTTTAGTTGCCTGTCATTATGCTCTTTCTGTTGCTTGTAGAAAGTTCGAGGGTTGGCTCTAGATGATGTGGTGGTCCTGAATGTGGACACAAATACCCTGGAAACCCCCTATGATGACCTCCAAAGCCTGCCCAATGATGTGGTGAGGAACTACTGTACTGCACAATGTGTTTTTGAAAAAAAAGTCCAGTTTTGATATGGATATGAACATTCATAGATCAAATTGTGTACTAATGACTTTAAATTCATGTCCCACAGGTTTCATCTTTAAAAAGTCGACTGAAGAAGGTTTCAACAACAACTGGGGATGGTGTGGCTCGAGCCTTCCTCAAGAGTCAGGCGGCTCTGTTCGGCAGCTACAGAAATGCTCTGCAGATTGAGTCGGTCAGTACATACTGCACACCACAGATATGAAGGATGCAGGGAACGGCCAAAAATAGTGTTGACCTTAATCCTTTCATGTGAGTTTAGCTAAGATGGCAAAGCCACATGGTTATGCCCACATCCTTGGACAACAAGGTCAAAGGCCAGGACTACAGGGCACTGAACATGCAATGTTGAATGTGTCACTGTTGGTCTGTTTTCCTGCATTTTTAGGGTGAGCCAATAACATTCAGTGAGGAAATCTTTGTGAACCATCGTTCCAATGCCATGAGGCAGTTCCTCCAGAATGCCATCCAGCTGCAGTTCTTCAAACAGGTACACACACACACACACACACACACACGCACACGCACACACACGCACACACACACCTTTATTTCACCCATCCTCTTACACTCCAATACATTTTGTGGTTCTGCCTGCAGTTCATTGATGGCCGTTTGGACCTGTTGAACTCAGGAGAAGGTTTCAGTGACATCTTTGAGGAGGAGATCAACATGGGCGAATATGCAGGTGAGTCAGTAATAATGTGTTACTTTTCAGTCAAGTCCATTTGTGCATGGAGTGCACCTATAATGTGTGCTTATCCATTTAAAGGGGAATCATTAAAATAGCAGCAAGAGTCATGATCAACAGCATGATAAGTGTGTTGTTGTGTTAGCATATGAACTAGACCATGCAAATTACCCATGTTTCGTTTGTTCCATTTCCTGTTCTGTCCCTTAACTTCTGGTTGCTAATGCTGGCTATCCAAAGATTGGTCCTGATTGGTTTACACAGCCTGATATACATTTTCAAAGTTGGAAACACATGTCCACATTTATGAGGAAGTCTTACTGAAATGATATTACAAAAACAGAAAACAGTGTGTGTCCAGCACACACTAACATAGAATCTTACAGCACCACTTCCTCCACCGATATCAGATTAAAAGGACCATCTTTGAACAAAGTTACAGTGTTATCAAGCCAGCTGTGTGTTGGAGTACATGTTTCTTGGTGAATTTTTCAAGAGCTCTGATCTTTAACTTGTTAGTATGATGATATTAAGTTGTTAATATTATTTGCAATCGTCACAATTACTAAACCAGGTAATTGTGACACTGCTTTTTGGATGAAGAAATATTGCATTAACATATGTTTTGAACAGCCACTCTAATCAGCTGATCCCAGAGCTGTACAGGAGAACTGATCTAATAAATGCCACTATATCAATATCTGGATGTTTATAAGACTGCTGTAGACAAAAGTCTCTCATTATCAGAGGCACACTAGTTACACACTGCAGTGGTTTTACATCAGCTGTCAGACTGGATTTTTTTAGACCTTGTTAACTAGTACCCAGTATGCCCACTACTTGATATTGTTGACCTTTTATTGTTGTGACTCCTCCACGCCCCACCCCCACCCCCATCCCCCAGGCAGTGACAAGACCTACCACCAGTGGCTGTTCACTGTGAAGGTGAGATGTCTTCAGTGCTATTACCCTAAAGAATACATTGAATACCTTCTTGGTATTTTTGTCATTTGTTTTTGCCCCAGTAACACCATGAAATAGTGTGGTATAAGTGCATACTGCTATGTCTGTCAATCTATCCATCCAAAACTTTTGGTCCTGGAAAAGGACCAACAATTATTGACCAGATTGCCCAAAACTGACTATGGATATGGTTTCTCACCAGAAGATGATTCTTTATGATTTTGATGACTACACTTGACCACACTACTACCACTACCAGTTCAAATTTCCCCTTGGCTAATATTTTGGTCCATGAGGTGTCTTGACTAATAGTGGCCTCTTCTTGATGAGTCCTACTGTTTTAGGGAACCTCCTCCACATCCTTCAGCGTACATCTCACCTTTTAAGCTTTACTTGTGGGAAGCCTATAAGAGTCATACAAATAAATGTAATGCATTCTGTTTGAAAGTGTTTTTTTGCATCTGTACTGAACACTGCAGCCTCTGGGTGCTGCTAGAGATGCTTCAGACCTTTACTCGTGCTTTATAAAGTATGTCCGTTTGCTGTGTGAGAGCAAACCATCGTACACTACCCCCTTTTAAGATAACTGAATGGGGTGTATACCGTTACTAACAGATTTTGTGTAAATGTTCTCACAGAAAGGGGGCGGGGCTATCTTCAACACCGTGAAGACCAAGGCAAATCCAGCCATGAAGACCGTTTACAAGTTTGTAAGTAAATTTTTGTCTTCTATTGGCTTCAGAAATTGGAAAATGAACTGTTAGTTAGATATCAGAATGGCAATGATCTGGCTTTGTTTATGTTTGTTTGACAGGCTAAGGACCATGCAAAAATGCGTATAAAGGAAGTCAAGAGCCGGCTGAAGCAGAAGGTAGCTCTACACTTGTGACCAACCATTCTGGATAATTTCTTCCTTTTTCACGTGAAGACTGTTACACTGGTCTGTGCATTTGTGACTTTAAATCTCCAACAGCAAAGGTGGTGACAATTCTTGGTCTCTTCCTCACAAAAAATACCTTAAACACTACCTTGATTTACCTTAATTGAACCTCCCCACCCCAGCCACGGCGTGCAGCCTCCCTCCCCCTCCCCTTCCCCCTGCTGTACCATCAGTCCTTTCGCCCATGTCAACCTCCAGCTCCCTGTGCCCCCCCTCTGCAGGAGCAGGCGGAAAATGGCTTCTCTACAGCAGGGTCAGCCGTCATTGATGATGAAAACAGAGTGGGTTTTACCTCTTTCACCAGTGCAGTCAGTAGGGAGGGGTCTCTGCGCACCTTGGATGATCAGAGGCCAATCACTGTGCACTTTGGACAGGTGAGCAGGAATGAGGTAGGTGATGACAGAAAGAGTTCAGAAGGAATTTCACAGAGTAACCTTGTACAAATGTAGTGGTTGCACAAGGGCTTGGAGATAAAACTATATATATATATGTGTGTGTGTGTGTGTGTGTGTGTGTGTGTATATATATGTATATATATACACATACATATACACACACACATACACACACACACACACACACACACACACACACACAAGCCTGACTCATCCGACTGACTCAACAACAACTACAACAACAACAACTCTAACCTGGTCGCTAACAGTCTGAATGTAAAAACAAGCTAACATCTGTTACCTTTTATTTTACAGGGATTTAATTCCAGGGGCACATGCAAATGCTCCACCAAAACCCCTAAGGAGTCATGGGTTTAAAGAAATACAAACAAGGCAGATTTTGCTTTTGTATATATATATATATACACACACACACACACACACACACACACACACACACACACTATAGTCTTGCATAGCCAGACCTATCACCAGACCCCAGCTCTATGGAGATGCAGCTTCAACCAATATCATTTTGCTGTAGGCAAAAAAAAGCAATCTGCCTTGTTTGTATTTCTTTAAACCCATGACTCCTTAGGGGTTTTGGTGGAGCATTTGCATGTGCCCCTGGAATTAAAATGGCTAAATCCCTGTAAAATAAAAGGTAACAGATGTTAGCTTGTTTTTACATTCAGACTGTTAGCGACCAGGTTAGAGTTGTTGTTGTTGTAGTTGTTTGAGTCAGTCGGATGAGTCAGTGCTTGGAAGCAAACATTCCTCACAGGGACTGAGATGGGCTTTAAAGAGTTCACTATGGTCAGATGATTCCGTGCCATCCTAGAAAAAAAAATGTGATATTTGAAGCATTATTATATATTTGTTTGCTGTCATGACTGCAACTTCGTGTTCTCTCAAAACGAACTTTATTGGTCCAGAATGTGGACTTATTCAGTTTATGATGGTGATTTTAGTTCCATATTATTTTTTCACTTCCACAGGCTCGGCCACCAATGCTGTTGAAAAGACCGAGCAGCAATGTGAGTCTGGAAAGCAGCGTTGACCAGTAAGACTACCTCCATGATATATAGTGCATCCCATTGTCCATGATGAAACTATGAAAGGGCTTTTACATATTTAGATTGCCTGTGCATGAACTTTCCCGCAGAGTGCCGAAAATTGCTGATAGGTTACTTGGAGTATGTAGACAAGAGCAAGAAATGTAACATTCCAAGCCCATATAAGCTTTCTGAACATGATGGATATTGTTAACTAGTGAGTAATTTAGGAGTGAGTGTAATCTAAATTTATATTTCAGTCCAGAGTTCCTGTTCTTAATAATTTAAATCCCCTAACATGCAAAATCCCCTGTTAATATCACATTAGGTCAACATTATTCACTACAGTTGAAAGATAATGTGGACAGCTAATGGGCATTTGTTGACTGTTCAGCTCTGTACTGCTACAAATACAGTTCCCAAATACAATCACACAGATTTCAATGTTTTTGCATTTATTTCAGCAATTCAACAGATTTGTTTGTTGTTGTTCCTTGGTTTGTATGTTTGTCCAATTGTGGTCTAACTTCCTTTTCAGCTCACTGCACAGCTTCTTATAGGCTAATTCAAATAGATAAATTATACTGTTCAAAAGTTTGGAATTGCCTGCTATCAAAGCTTGATTTGGAACAGTTAGATGGCTGAGAGGACTACTCTTTACAAACAGATGTTATTTTGAATGAACTGTTCACATAATAAGTAATGTTTTGTACATGGAGAATAAAGCGTAGGGCAGAAAGAGCCAAAGATACCCCTGAGCAGTTATATAACAGTTAAATAAAAATATAAGAAATCACCAGTCTTTGGTGAAAGAAACTGGAAGCTTAGCATCATTATCAGTGCACAATAATGCCTTTAACAAGCTGGAATTAACAGACGTCTTCCTTTAGCAAAGCTATTCTTTGAATTTCTTAATAGAAATAGAAGGTTAGTCTAAGGTGAGCACGAGTGTCAGCTGAACATGCTACGAACTGACCAATCTTAGTTTAAACCTATTCAATCTAACTAGTGAATAAACTACAGAGGGCCCAAAGATAAGTATGTTCCCAAAATATTTAGAGCCCAATTTTACCGTTGTGGTTCAGTCACGATATAGTAACTAATGTTCTTGGGTCACTGTTTTTCTGGACTGGAAAAGAAATTCAAAATCAAATAGTTACAGTAATATTCTCCTGTGATACAACACTGTGGGAACATCAACTAAATGGACGTTTTAATCATTTATGTATTATTCTTCATGCCAAAACTATTTGAAATGTAATAAATACATTTGGGGTCTGAATTATACTGTTTTTATTGATGCTAAAATAGACATTATTGAAGGAAAGAAGAAAATATCATCATAACAGGTGATTCCAAACATTTGCATGGTAATCTAAATGAATGAATGAATCTAAATACAGTAACATAATAATCCTAATGCACTATGTAAATGAAAACAAAAACTGCTACTCTTAACTAATTCAACCTTCCTTTTCTTAATTTTCCTCTTCTGTTCCTTTTAAATGGACAAAATTAACATGTCTCTAATGAGCTTTGAATGTCCTGTTGTCTTCCTTGTCCACCTCGTAGCTCTATCCGTCCTACTCGTCACTACACAGTTTTTCTCTCTGAGGATTCGTCCGGAGACGAGCTCCAGTATGACGATGACTCCATCTCTGGGTTCCCTGACAGCTTTCTCTTCTCCGTCCCTTTTGAGTGGTCGCCTCTGTATGCATCTCTCTGACTGGCTTTGCACTATTGACTAACTGATAAGCCTTTCTCAACTCATCTCTTTTCTTTCTAATGAAATGTGTGTATGCTTGTGTACATGTGGTCTAAAGTGTCACATAGTGGACATTATAATCATTGTATAGGAAAATCCTATCTTAGGATGTAATTAATTATGTTGCATTGTTTCCTGAATTTCCTGATTCATCAGGATACTCACTTGATTAGATTGGAGTCCAAAAAAGGACATTCTCATCAGTTTATTTTAGCTGTAAATGTTTTTTTAATATAACAATTTGCTGTGTGGTTAATTTTATCCACACTGGCTACCACTCCCATCAGGTTTCAAGAACAATGCCTACTGCATCCTTACTTGCCAATCAACACGCAACTGACTTTAAACTTAAAGGTTTTTTCTACAGCTGTTGGAGCAATAAAGTTTCAGTATATGTCCATGGTTGACCCTTTACTTGGGCATTGAAAGGCATAGTTTGCTGTGGATATCACTACAGTACTGTAAATAGTCTTTTCATTTTCATTTCAGTTCTCTGTCTCCTTTCTTAATGAAAACAATTAGTCAGCCAATACAGTAGAATTTGAACATTGACCTCTGAAGCCATCTGGCTGCTTTGCTTTCCCTGTTTGAGCTAGACAGTTAGCTAGCAATGTCCTTTTTACTCCCAGCAGGGCTAAATATAATTTTTTTTGTTATTGTGAACTAATTTCATAAAAACCCATAATGAAAAAGACTTTCCTTGCTTGTACCAAGCTCCTTGGTTCCTACTAAATATATACTTTCATTTTTCCAAAAAGTAAAACTCAAATCTAATTTCCTAAAACAGGTGGGCACTAGCAAACATTGCAGAATTAAATTAACATTTGTTGTGGACTATTTTCATCCATCAGTTAATACACATTTGGTGTGGTAGCAAGTCATTTGCCTTAAAATGAACTGCAGTGTCCATGGTCATCATCATGAAGAAATTATGGATTTCTGGACAGTAAGAAAAATGTAGACACTTGCCAACCTTATCCTTTAACTAAAGGAATATAGTAAAGTCAGAGAGAGTGGAGATAGGCACATCAGTTTAGATCCCTCTTTATTTGTATTAAAGGTCAGTGGTTCTTCATGGGTTGGGTACAGAGATTTAACCCATGAAGACCCCTAGTGTGTGAGAGAAATAAATGACCATAAGTCAAATGCTGTCTCTGCAGGCCTCAGCCATATCGCTCCCTGAAGGAGGTTGAGTTGATGGAAGGGGACGACCCTGCTTTTGGGGCAGAAAGTCACACTGCCCCTCCCAGTCCAGTTAATGAGAAGTTCTCCAATGTCAACCTGCTGGGTGACATCTTCGGTTGCCAGGACGAGCCTGACAGCCAACCAATGACCTTGGCTAAAAGTCTTGAGGACCTGAGGACTCCCAAAGATTCTGAGGAGCTACAAATGAAGTTCACCTACCAGGTCAGAGATCAAAATGTTCTGTTGCCAAAAGTTGTGTAATACAGTCTTAATAGTGTTGGTTGCTAAAAGATTTGATCCTGATTCCAGGTTTGTAAACCATTCAGTGTAACTAACTTAACTTTAACTTTAATGATGAAATGCAGTGCAGATGTGCATTTCATTATGATGCATTAGCTATGTCGAGTAACATTCAAGTGAGTCAACTGTTGATTGATTTTGATTGCATGTTTAAATTAACTGAAACCATTTGGCCCCTGGAATGTAGGAAAAACACATTTAACCATACCAACTGCATGTATTGGTTGTCAGTAATGTAGGTTGTAAGCATATATTATTTACTGGGTTGATTGTGAAAAGCTGCTGTTCCTCCTCTAAAGTCTGAATTTTTTCTTGTGTTTGCAGCGGATGGACTTGAGTGCCAGCGAACACTCTCGAACACTTCCAGGCCTCAAGCTCTCCAACCCATACAATAAACTGTGGAGTATAGGGCAGGATGAAACAGCCTTGCCCGTTGGCGTGCCTCCTCTCTGCGACAGACCTCCGTCTGTCCAACTGCAAGTGCGGACAGAAACCCACTCTCCGAGCCGAGAAATCTCCGGCCCGGGCCCAGATCGTTTGGAGCTTTCCACCCCTGGCAACATCACCATTCCACGCCCCCATGGAAGGAAGACGCCTGAGCTTGGTAGTGTCTTGGCACCCCCCGTGGCCCAGTCGCGCTCTAAAACAGCAGGAGCTGGTGAAGGAGGGACTACATCAGGGGGACAAGAGTTTAGGCAAGCCCTAAGCATGACCACAGATGGAGACCTGCTGAAGCCCAGCAAGGACCCTGGGGATGGTATAGATCTGATAAGCCTTCTAGACCCCCTTAACAGCTCAGCAACAACAAGTTCCACTTCATTGAGTGATGGGGTGGATATTGTTGGTTCGTCATCTACCTGCAAACCAACAATACCACCCAGGCCTTACCCACAGGGCTTGCCTCCTTTCCCACTGCATCCTCACATATCACTCAACCCTTTTGCCCAATCTTTGCAGCACACCTCCCCCCAAATGCATTACTCACCGACTGTAAGTGGAAATCCCTTCAATGCAGTCTACGGGCCTCCAGCAGGCTCTTACTTACACACTCCACCCCAGCCACAGTCCTTTTCTACACTACCGGGGCTCTACAGACAGCATTCGCCAGGCAGTTCAACCCTGTCACCTAGCTATGGACTGCTCCAGTCAGCCTTCCCCTCCTCAGTCACATCCCTGCCTCACTCCTCTGCCAGCAATCACGCTCTTTCTAGCCTGGCGGACTCGTCTGTTCCATGTACAGCCATGAACACACTGGCAAAGCCACTTCGTGCTGAGGGAGACACCCAGGTGACTCAGGATCCTTTTGGGGATCTGGTGACTATGGCCAAGCCAGCTACACCCCAAAAAAAGAAGGTGGAGGACCTTCGGAGGAGGTGGGAAACATTTGACTAAAACCTGTGAATTTGTACTGAGGTGCCCCTCTTTGTCAGTACCCACACTTACCCTCACTACTGTATCAGGACCTTCTGTTGCAGTACTACTCTACTCTGCTTATGCAACTCACAGTCATAGTAGAAAAATAGCTGAACTGTTTCAGCTATTTTTAAAGACATTCTAAGGAATGCAAGTCTGTAAGAATCTTCCTAATTGTCTATTCTAAAATGATGACTGATTCTGTTTTGTATGTATTTTAAACCCATGCTGAGGAATGAAGAAAAGAGTTGATCACAATATATGTGGGCTATGCCAGTTTTTTAACCTTAGGTAATGTCACAGCTTATATGCTTGAATCAATCAGAAGATACAGAATACAAATTACTGATTTCCAGAGAGAGTAAATACATAGCTTGGTTAGGAAATGTTAGCTAATTAGCCTTACATTATTCCCCCTGCAAACTTAACATTAAACATCAGTGGTCGTCATTGTTTCCAGTGTCAAGTCAGCAACTGAAATAGGTACCAGCAGCAAGGAGAGAGAGGCTGTCTGCAGCTGAACATGTACACTTATTTGCTACTGCACTCTGAGATGATGATAGCTGAATGTTTTTTCTGCTTGCTACTGTAGCTGTCAACGTGCGACCATGGCAACCATAGAAACCGCACAGAAGAATACAATGCAAGAGCACATTTTACGAGGATCTGACTTCACTGAATCCTCGTCAACAGCAGTAAACAAATGGTCAGACCAAACAGTTCAATACAACTTGTAAATGCTTTCGGGTGCAGCTGCAGTGGTTGCAGCTCCAGCAGTGCGCCCTGCTTCCGCCCATTTGAAATACATAACTGTTGTGTGTCCAGGTGGTAGACAGAGTGGTCACTGCTGAAAGCACCTCAACTCACAAGCTAACACCAAAACTCATGTCATAATCATTAAGAGTTTCATCAGATCATTGACCCAACTTTCAATTCTGTTGAGAAATTTTTGAGCTCCACTCATTGAATGTATTTGCATTCTATTATCACCTCTCTACATAGTTGTTTTTATTGTTATTGGGGGAGTCTGTCTGTTTGTCCAGTGCAGGATTCCAATTGTGTAACCATGCAATAGGGGTTCACAGGAAAAAGTTATGAAGTTGAAGATGACACATTTCTTTGATATTTTAAGCAAGATTGCTTTTATATTATATCTATCTGAGACTTTGGTAAAGGTTATCTGAGAGCTCAAGTCTCTTGGGGTGTCCAAACTGTTGCATTCCACTGTATGTTCACTGCCCCCAATGGTTGATGCAGGTGTCATTTCACTTGCCATTACCACCAGTAACCCCAAATCAACCAGGCCTGAAATCTTAAAGATTGTAACTTGAAGTACGTAGCTTTTTTTACCAAAACATAGTTTATAAGTGGTACATTCAAGTATGATGACATTATTTTTTATTGTCAGTATTACTATGATTGATACGTTTGTTCTATAGCAGGGGTTCTCAAACACAACTGATTTTATTTAAGGTCAGGAGTCTGAAACAGTTGGCGATAACAAAATAACATTTGATCAGTGAATGAACATCACATCTCTTGTGATTGGGCCACCACAAATCCAAGGTAGACAAGGCTCAGTTAGTCTGTATTTATTTCTGACTCACATGTATTCTTACAACTACATTTACACTAATTATTACCTTCTAGAGAAAAGGAAACACATTCTGTGTCTGCAATATAGGAGTTGATGACAAATTATTGGGTGGCTGTGGCTCAGGGGATAGAGCGGTTGTCCACTGATCAGGAGGTCGGTGGTTCGATCCCTGACCTCAGCAGTCGACACGCTGACGTATCCTTGGGCAAGATACTGAACCTCAAAACTGCCCCTGATGCTGTGCCATCGTTGTGTGATTTCATATGTATGTCGCTTTGGATAAAAGCGTCTGCCAAATGACTAACTGTAATTGTAATCTGGTGTAACATTATTGTGTGACACTCTGCAGCAACAACACACTGCACTCTCTTCAGCAGTTGCCAGTGATGTCAGGGATGGGGAAATTAGCTGCATTAAAACTCCAGCTACATTCTGTATTCAACATATACCTTACTGATCAACAGAAAATTTATGTCAAATTAGAAAACATTACACTTCATAATGTATTTTAGCCTATTCATAACACAATGCGGCAGGGGTCCTCAACCACATTTATCCAATAACCAGAATTCTTCAAAGCAGACAAGGTGGGGGGCAGACTTCAACCAACTTTACCACTGAATGAGTCCTCATTTCAACAAGAAACTCCTCTTCAGGAAGCAAACAAAAATACTCAGTTTGAGACTCAGTACAACAGTTGGCCAACAAAAATAAACCTAAATGAATAGACCATCTTGTCTCTGATAGACAACTCCAGAATTCCCTCTAGTAGTCAATTCAGTGTGCTGCTGTCAGCTCCAGGGAATGTTCAGCCTGGAAGCCGAGTGGTTTGATGGTGGGTCCACAGAGTAGAGAGGATGGAGTTGGAGAATAATCTCATTCTGTAGAATGGGTGAATTATGTGTTACTGGCTCTCTGCCAGGAGTTGACAAGATAAGCAGCAATCGCTGTCAGGACGTACTGGGCCTCTTCCACTGGTGAGTAACATTGGATGTGCATATATTCTGATTTCACTGATATTCTATGGGACGGATGTGGCCCATGAGCCAGCAGTTAACAATCACTGAGCTATGGGCTGATCAAGTTTCTGTTCGGCCCGGATGTGGATCAAGGTCCAGACTTTGAGAAGGCCTGTTCTTGACTATAATGACTCTTGTGTGTTGTGCATATGCATCAGAGATGATGTGTCCTCACAGTACTGCTACAGAAGTTCCTGATCCATTTGGAAGGAATGGTTATGTGGTGACACACATGTGCACATGCATTCCCTCCCCACCACCATCAGCTCTGCTTTTGACAAATAGGAGTGTGTTTCAGCTGAACAAATGGGGGTCTCATCAGCCCACAACACTTGAACCACCTGTATCTGTCCAAGGGTCATCTGAGTTTGGATATTTTGTTTCCTTTTCCCGCCATTCAACCCAGGATGTCACACAAAGCAGGCCTTGCTTCAAGACGTTCAGATGCCAACAGTTCTCAGACCGTCGCCACTCGCTAACAAATCGCTGACGCAATTCTTTGCACAGCAGCCTCTTGTGTCACCGGTCTTAAATGCCACCACATTAGCATATTGCTCAGTATAGATCAGTGTAGATTTGTGACTTTGAAAATAGCACGCAGTATTTCCTGAAAGAGGATATATTACACACTCACAACAGCATATGTCTTAATGATGTCAACTTCTACGATTAGCTTGTGTTATTACCAGTAGCTAGTCTGCTATAGTTGATGAACATCCTAATGGTATAATGGTACTGTAGCTGCAAAGTGTGGTGCATCTCAATCACCTATAGCTCACCTCTTGATGTTTTTGGTAGCTTCATGTACAGTGCTTTTTTTGTTTGTTTGTTTTTTTGGCCTTCATGGTGAATCCTTCTTTGGTTTCTCTCACTGACCTGTGAACATCTGTTGCCTCCTACTGTTTTTTAAAAAGAACATTTTTAAGAAAACCTGCAAGCCTAAAATAGACTGCAATGTCCCTAAACTGATTTTAAACATTTGTGTCTAATTAAATATACAGGGACTTTGAAAAAATGTATTGTATATTTGTTGTTTTAAAGGGTCCTTTCGCCAATTCTGCTGCTGATATATGCACTCTTAGAATTACCCTCTGTTGTTTTTTGTATTACTTTGTGTTTGATGACAGTAATGGGCTAATGAATTACAGGCTGCTTCCACATTGTGATGTCAAGTGTGCAGAGAGAGCAGAAGTAATGGTTCTCACAATTTTGCCACCAGTTTCTATTTCAGCTATTCTGACTTTCCAACAGTAGAAATTGTGTGGGTGTCACGCCTCGTCAACCTTTGCTGTGTTCGAGGCGATCTTGGAGCGATCATGTATGGTGAATGCCAAAAAGTCCTAATCGCTTCAAAGTGCTGTACAGCTCTAGTTGCTGTTGTGTGTGTGTACAGATGACACTATATTTGTTCTAAGACTGATTAAAGAGTGGTGACTAGACTCCTACTGCACTTGATTAAAATACAGCTATTTCATCATCACGTCATTTTCACTTGATTAAAATTCCACACCTGACCCTGTATTGTGTATCATTACTTTTTCACAGTGCACTGTGTAGAAGTTGCGTAGAAGAAAACTTATTTGCACAAGATTCCCAGTTCATTTAGTTGTCAATAAAATAGACCCACTGCCAACACTAATTTGTCACCTCTCCAGGAATCAGGACCAATATCAATTTCATTCGTTGAATGTGATTAGCCTAGCTTAGCATGACAAGTGAAAGCTGGAGGAAATGGTCTATGTCAGTAATGTAACTATACGGCTTAGAGTTTCTGGATCAGACTGTCAAGGAAAGCAAAACCATGAATGGATGTCCTTCATTTCTAAATCACTTTTTGTGAGGAAAGACTTACTAGCTGCTGCAGCTACTTGTAGCTTCTCGCCTGGTTCTGCATAATGCATGATGGCATAGGCTTTAGCCCCCTGTGTCTCTGAGCAGCATTAGTGGTGTAGATTATGGATGGATAATCAGAGGGTATGACACTTCACAAGCCAGTTCATTTTATTGCATGTTTACAATACATTATGAATAAAATATCTTGATTTTGTACATCAAAATAAAGAAAACAAAGAAAACACTGATATACTGTGCAACCAAAAAACCTAAATTCTTACTAAATGAATACTTTTGTTTTAAAGACTAATACTGTACATTACATGTTTTTATGTTATAGCGTGTTGCAGGATATGTTGTGTTGTTTCCTCTCAAATTTACACTTTCAGAAGGTCAGGGAGGTCTTTTTATTCCTTTCATTATTTGTTTTGTTGCGGTATCTCAACTTTGCATCCTAAAAATCTCTTCTTCATACTGAGACCTTTATCTACAGAAGCAGTTCAAATAGAACTGTTGTCACTGATTGTAAACAAATGTGAAGTTGCTACTGAAGAGGCCGAGACTAAAATGAGCAGAGACTCCCTTTGTGCATGTGAGGTGCTACCAGTAAAACTCAAAATCCAACAAAAGTGAAAACACAATCACCATAAATATACAAACTGTACAGACTTGAAACAACGTTTCTCTTCTCAGCTATGGAAAAAGCCAGTTTGTGGAGTGAACTGTACAACAGTCTGTGTCCCCAACAAAGAAACCAGACTCTGGAGTCATAAACAAAACAAAGTTAAAGGGCTCTTCACTGAAAATAAAATGATGTCTTTTTATGATATGCATTAGATGTTTGGGGTGCTTTCCAGTGGATTTTTCCCCTTTTGCTCTGCAGTTTGTTATAGTGATTTCACCCTTACAGCAGTCCTCACCCTCTTTTGTTGTGCCTCCTTTGATACCCATGAGTCCACCAGATGCTGCCTCTTCCTTGCCGCAGAGAAGCGACACTGCCATCCTCCATTTCCTCATTTCAATTTATTGTCTGTTTTTTTCTTGGGTTCACCAAAGTGGATGAGTAGTATGTTAGGGAGTATGACTCTGAGGGCCAAGGATTATGGGAATCTTTGCTTTTGGGGCAAATAACAGCTGTGTTCTGTATATGCTACTTGGTGCACCTTTATAAAAGGATCTTAATCTCAAGACAATTTAAAAGTAAATCCTAATATTTGTCAACGTGGGTGATCTTCTCATCTACTTGTCCATTATGACTGTTGGTCATTATACACACAAGGCTAGATTAACAACCTAGTAAAGCATGTAATTGTCCTGGGCTCCCAAAAGTCACAGGTTCACTACATGTCATTTGCTTTTGATAATTTATTGATAATCCATTACAAATCATTTTATGAATATGTCCCACAAAGGCACAATATCAACTCAGGTGGGTTGTGCATTACCAGCCAATCTTGTGGCCCTGTCTTGCAGAGGGGCCCCGTGTCAAAATCTAATTCATCATTTTTAGTTTGTATTGTGCTCACATATACATACTCTTAAATTAAATAGTTATCTTTAACACAAATGCCACAATTGAATGATACACAAAAAATATGGGGCCAGGCAGTTTGTGTATTTCAGCATAAGAGCACTGGTTGCGTAGTGTAGGCATGTGTAGGCTGCTGATTGTGCAGGGTATGTACTCAATGTACAGAGAGCAAGAAGTGGAACAAGAAGTGAGAGCCTCCAACAGCTGTCCAAAACCCTTCAGCTGAACAGAAATCATCCCAAACACTTGTCACAGAGTCCGATCACATCACTGTGCTGCTAATCTGCACAGCATGGTGGATCCTTGCTGACTGACTTCATTACCTGCCTCAGTAAATTCACTCTGCTTCACAGTTCACTGAACTCATTTTGGAAAGCTGTTTGAAGCTCACATCCAAGCAACGCTGATCTTGTTTGAGTTCAGTTTTCCTAAATCTCTACAACACAGCAGAGTAAAACATTACAGCATCACAGCATCAACAGAAATAATGGAGAAAAATATGAGAACAACATGCTGGTGGACCAATTTCAGAACTTCCCTTTCATTTTACTGCCCACCCGTCCTGACACTCAAAATGTAATCCATTTCGACACTGTGGGGATAAGCGTCACTGCCAACTCACAGCACATAGAGTGAGAACACTGAGGTCGCCACACCCTGTCCAATCAGGGAGCAGTTAGTGCATGTCCTCCTACAGACTGCCCCTGCATGTACAAAATAATGCCACTGACTGGTCTTCTACACTGACATGTAGCTCTCTCAAGACCAGAGCAGTTCATGATCAGCAGGTGTGCTATCTTCCCATAAGCTAATTTATTACTTTCTCTCACTGACCCTTTTAAGGTGCTGTACAGTTTTTGTGACAGACCTGCTCTAAATTGTTCTGTCACCACATTTCCATCATGTCACAATTCATTGAGTTGATTTGATAAATGATGATAGATGACTTTTTAAGCCTGGAGTTTGGAGTTTTTATCGCTAGCTGTCATTTCTGCCAGTTAGTGGAATCAGAGAGTGCTGGAACCTCATCCTGTTTCCATCCCAAAGGAACAAGTGCAAAATTACTTAGAGCAAGGCCATTACTTTCAATGCAGAATGCAGTTGTGCTGATTTTTGACCAGGTTTTGCAGAGAAAAACCGATAAACTGAACACTGAGTAAGACGTGTTTCCAATGACATTCCAGCATTGACAGGAGGCAGGAGTTACAGTGTGACACACCAATTTTACGTCTAAGATTTTTGTGTGCCTACATTTCCAGTGTACCTTCCAATCCAATATTCCAATGCAGTCTTTAGAACCCTGGTTAGCTAGTTTGTTAAATACTCTTTATGTAATGCTCTTGATCCTACTCTGTCATGTGCAAGTTTTTATATATGATGTGACACCAGTCTAAGTGCAGCAAGCTGCAACCGACTACTGCAAGCAACAATGCTGCTTTGTGAATATTAGGAGTTGGTTCATGGAGCTGGTGGAGCTAATTCTCCATTCAGTGCCATTAAACCACTTAGAGGAAGAGGACACAACAAGATGACGTCATTAAAAGAGTTCCAGTCAAAGCTCCAACAATGGAAAAGCATGTGAGAAACATGACTGAAATCAGCCATTTCTGTTGGCTTCATAGATTAATGTGAGGAAGGTTACAGTGTCCTCATCACTCCACACAAAAATGTTTTCAGCTCTTCACTGAAAGTGACAAGTGATGTTTGAGTCATATGCTTCATGTACGTCATCATTTATTCGCTAAGTCTGTTTCCAGTGTTTCCTCTCAGACTGTTTTGTGTGACAATTGAAGCTGAAATTGATGGAAACTCTTTATTAAACAAACACATCCTTAATTCTACCTCTATTTAAGCTGCCACAATGTTAAAGTGGAACCGTTTTTGTCAAAACCACCAGCAAAATCCACATTACCAGTAAGTAGAAAAATGGATTGTGCTGGCCACCTGTTGGAGAAGTCGGAGCATTTTTCCAATCACTCCAACAGTCACAGTTTTCTAGAAGCCAGCATCTAGTGGCCTCTAGAGGAACTGCAGCTTTAGAGCCCTGTGTATTGGCTTGACTGTGTTGGGTGCTGCTTGGGCTCCTGACATCTAATGATGTTTTCCTACAAATGCTGCACACTTTCAAGCACCACCCTAGCTCTACCATGATCCTCAGTCTGACTGTGCCCTTAAATTGTCCTCTATGCACTAGTTAAGGTTAAAAAAACAGGTCAAGGCCCTGCCTTAGACAATTTACAGTATGTAGACTTATACAAATAATTGTACTTCCTTGTTCCCCTCATCAGTGAGTTTCTCAGGTACAAAGGACTTGGGCTTATTTCCTCTGATGTCCTTTAACACAAACACAGCACCTACATGATAACTGTTAAGTGAAGGGATCTACAGAGCAGCAGCGTTGGGTCAGTACCTGGTCACCACCAGGAGGGGGCTGTATCCTACAACATTCTGCCCAAGAATGCAAAGGATCTTAAGGATTCACAGTGAGTCCCGAGCACCTGCCTGCAGTGCTACAATCCCCTCTAACACCCTCTGTGTCAGATGAGTCTTTCCTCTGGTGGGACTTTAAGCATGCTGTCCATCTCCAGCCGAGCTCCAGCCATCTCCTGAGTACTGGGGCTGTACGCGCCTTCTGACTGACGCTTCTTCCTCGCCGTGAGCACCATGAAGGTCAAGGCGATGATCATTATGAGCACACAGAAGCAGAGCAGTGGGATGGCTATCACCAGCCAGGGGACACCCTGTTTGTGGGCTTGTTTCTGCAAAGGCACAGGAGGCAGAGATGGAATTGAAATGTCATAAATGTTTTCTTTTTGCATTTGTGATGAATTTAGTTTACTGGGTGTTTGTTTAGATGTTTGTTACGTGTTGCTTGGCAACAAGTGTAATATTTACATCACTTCACCTGTATATTTAATACTAAAGAATGTCTATGTGTATGCATAATACTGAAGAAGAAAACTAACAAACATACGTTAGTGTCACAGATTGGACCGCTGTAGCCAGGCGGGCATTCACACACAAACATGTTGAATCGATCCAAACAGGAGCCACCATTTCGACAGGGGTTAGACTGACACTCATCAATCTCCATTTCACACCTGCAAGACAGAAAAGACATGCAAGTCATGTTTGGAAATATTTTAGACCCCTCTGAACACGTCTAAAGACATTTATCTAAGAAGTCAATAAGTCTTTATTTTATTTATTAGTATTAAAAGAGTTTGTATTGCAGATGTTTGGTTTTATTGGTCCAGGCTTTGAGAGATCTCCTTCAGAGATGACTGTCTGCTTCCATCACATTACAATGGAGGTGAATGGAATAGAGTTTGTGTTGCTCGATGAATTTACAAATTTCATTTAAAACTTTTCAACAGCAACTTTTGTTTCTAGAAACAGTGTTGCTCCACATGGATGCAGATCTCAGTCTTAGCAGTTTTCACAGTAACTGCATTCCCAAAGAAATCTCAGACACAGAAATCCAAACCAAAAAAAGACAATACTGACCATTGATAGAGCACAGAACATTAAATTGAAGTATAAAAATATATTGTATATCTTCATAATTTGGCAGAATTGGCCATTTAAGACATAGGCACTGCACGCTAATATGCAAAGTTTGGGAATTAATATAAACAGGGTCAAATCTATCAGAAGTTAGCTCACCTGCTGCCTGTAAAACCTGGCATGCAGGTACAGTTCGCCCCCCACAGCCCATCACTGCAGACCCCGTCATTTGCACACTGGACGTCTTCACCACACTGTTTGGGAGGATAGTCCCACCTGGTGGAAAAAGCGATAAACTTAGCTTCAGTGAATAATGAATGAAACGGCAGAGTGTTATGTTGGCACTGTATGCTGAAGCCACAGATAATGCTACCTGTTCAAACCAATAAACAGATGGATGAGTGAGTACTCACTGGCACAGAGGGCCTGTGTAGTCCTTGGGGCATATACAGGTGTACATGTTGGGTCCATCTTGACAAGTGCCTCCATGTTCACAGGCATGATGCTCACATTCATCAAGATCCTCCTCACAGAGTGTGCCAGCATATCCAGGGTGGCAACGGCACTCAAAACCAGCCAAGTAGTCCTTACAGCTTCCATGGACACAGGGTTGAGATGCACAGTCATCAGTGTCCGTTTCACACTGTTCCCCCTCCCAACCCAAGTCACACACACAGCCAAATTTATTAAAGAGGTCTTCACATGTGGCTCCATTTAGACAAGGATCTGAATCACAAACAGGGGCACTGGTGCAACCCAAATGTATCTTTGGTTTTCCGTCTAAATGGAACTGAGATGGCTGAGGGGCTTTATAGTCATCCACAAAAGGAAGGTAGACTCCTCCGACCCTCACTGCACCCAAGCAGCCAGTGAAGCTCTCTGCAACAGCCAGCGTGGCCCCCTTTTCATTGAGGAAGTGAAGGCTTCCTGTGAGCTCCGGTACACTGCTGGCATCTGTGATTCCATCCACAATGATGACCCAGGGAGAGGCTTTGCGGTTCGTCTCAGCCATTGAGATGTTAACACGATGCCAGCTCCCGTCAGCCACTCGACGAACTCCTGTAAATGTCAGCGTCTCGACACTGTTACCAATGTGGATCTCCACCCGCACTGAAGAGTCCAGCAGACCCACCATCAGCAGGTCAGAGCCCCAGGAGGCTCTCAGGAGCACAGCGTTCTCTGAACGAGTGCGCAGTTCCATGTATATGTTAGAGACAGGTTCAGCTAGGGAGCCTCCAGCACTGTAGTGCACAGGGTTGTTCTCAAACGTGGCATTGTACACACCTAAGAGACAGCATGGAGACATTAATTTGTATTTGTTGCAGAACCAACAGTCATTTAACTATGCTATGCATCAACTTCTTCTCCCCAACTCAGGGTATCAACTGACCCAGAGTAACGGTCTGATACAAACTCTGTATACCCACAGAGAGTTTTCAGCATCATTGCTGTGTGTGGAATATTATGCAAAGCTATACTGGTAAATATCTTTCTTATATTGATACTATTTATTCATGTTGGACTTCTATTTTTGCTTACATAACCTCGGTAACTAGTTACCTATATTATATTCCCATACAGCTAAAATCTTATGATAAAAGTGGTGCTGTTTTCTGCATTTTGATGTTTATCCTCCTTGAGTAATCCAAATCACAGCTGTCAGAAAACTACATCACATCATCACCATTTCTACTTCACAGCTCAGTGCTATATGTGTCTGACTATCTGTGTCCCGACACAGCGACTAGACATGATCTCCCAGCAGTAATCCTAATCCTTAATGAAAGTCTGTACAGGACAGTTCATACTGTCATTGACCCTCAAGTGCTACTCTGAGGTATGAATGTTTTTACAAGTGATTCTGAGGTCCCTGATGAATACTGGTCCAGAGCTGCATTCAACAGGTGGCGCACCTGCTAACCAACAAAATTTCCTTGCCTGCCACTCCATGCAGTATGGTGGTGACATGATATTGCACTAGAAATATCCCTATTTATCCCTATTTATATTTCTAGTTGAAAATATGAAAGAATAATGTCAAATGAGAAACAAAAAAAGAAACATGATTCCTTATCTACATGTTTGTGTTTAAGGCATAGCTAAATTTATAACAAGAAATCCCAGTTTTAATAATACACTGTGTATCCATGGGAAGTAAACATTTTAAAATCATGGGAAAACATTCAGCCCTAAAGCATATGGCCAATAATTAAATTAATTATATACTTATATTTCTGACTAACTGTTATAAATCATGCACATGTTCTTACATTCATATCCATCAGGAAGGTCCACACAATGTCCGCCATTGACACAAGGATCACTGACACACCACACACGTGTTTCACAGGTCTTTCCGGTGTATTCTTCCGGGCAGGAACACGTGAAATCATTGAATGTGATGGTACATTCTCCTCCATTTTGACAAGGTTTCATCTGCAGAGGGAAGCATTGAGATTTAATATAATCCAGACAGGAGGAAGCTTGAAAGTGTTAGCAATGGTACTTTATGACAGGTATCCAAAACAAGTGAATGCTTTACAAGTTGACATGGTCGGGAAGGCTCCCTTAAGAAATGCTGAAAATGTTAGCTAAAATTTAAAAGGGTACAGCCTGTGTATCTATGGCTGTGTGTTTAGTTTTGGTAATTGTGAGGCCTGTTTTTGTCTTCTGTAAACTTATTTGGAAATCACAGCAAATTTGTATATGCTGACACTTCCTGCTATCATTCTGTGATACAATAGAGCCAATCTGCTGTTTCACCTGCTGCCAGGTCAGTCCCACCTACATTAGTTAACCCTTTACAGACTGTATTTGAGACCGTTTTGATGAGAACTGGTTGTAATTGGATGAAAATAATCAGATGCATCTCCTGTGACTGATCGACCTCTTAATGACTCTTTGGGAGTAGTTGATGACTACTAAAATGTAGCAGTTGTGAATGCCCTAGTTCCCATTATCATGTTGCTCTGCATCATGAGAGAAAGCAGAACTGCAGTCAATTGATTTGTGCTGTATAAAGATTCACGTCTTTTCATGTCTCTGTTGGTTATATTGTTTAGCAGTAAGACTAACGCAGTTATTATGATAAATTTTTATTGTAACAAAGCAGATTACGGAACTATTTCCTACCTTGCAAGTATCATCGCTGACGCAGTCCTTCTTTACATTTTCAGCATCACTTGGTAAATACACCTCCTCCTCATCCGAGCTGTTCCAGGCATCCACATCTAGATGTACCGAGTCTAAACGAAGGTCCTGCAGACAACCTTTGTAATGCCCCCCCCATCCATCAGAGTCCAAGTCTCCTGGAAGTCCTCCTACATAGGCTTGATCCCCACTGTTAACATTCACATCAGGGATCTCTCCTATTCCATAGCGAAGGCCTGCATGCTCAAAGATCACCTGTCTGTGCTGGACTTCCACCTGCAGAAACTGCTTTTCACCAGTGGTCACAAATATTGGAGCTGTCAGTGAGGCACTGTTAGGCAGAGAGCTGACAAAGACCCTCCCCATCCTCAGGTAGACTGTGAAGTAGACCTCTTCTCCCTCTTCTTCTGTGGGTCTCCTCAGTTGGAACAGCAGCCCATCTGGCTTTAAGGACCTCAGGAAGAAGGACAAGTTAAAGTTGCTCCCGTGGGTCTTCCCCACATCATAGACACTGAAACTCACAGTGTCCTCGTGGCTGTATGTCCATGAGGGGAATTCTGTCAGGGGAGAATTGGAAGTCACTTGAGTACTGTACTTAAGTACAATTTTGAGATACTGTGCTTAAGTATTTCAGGGCTATGCTGATTTATTGTATGGGCGTTTGCTCTGCTTTGACCAACAATTAAAGCTCTTCTGAGACATTAGTGAATCAGTAGTAACAAATCAATAGTATATAAAAATAAAACTATGTGTAATGAGTATTTTAATTTTTGATACTTAGAACATTGAGTACTTCTATTCAGGTCATGTTTTGAATGTAGGGCTTTTTAGTTAAGTAAATGACACCTTTGAAGACTGCTTTGACATCACATGTCAAAAGGCTGGTGGTAAAAGTGCTTACCTTCAGAGCAGCTCTCACTATGGAAGGGACGGTAGCAGTCACACTGATAGCTGGTCCACAGGTCCACACAGCGTCCATGTCCATGGCAGGGGTCAGGCTTACACCATTCAGTCTTACTGCAGCCCAGTTCATGGCCTTGGTCCTCTGGAAGTGTTTGGGGTAGGATAGGCTTAGAGTCGATCATCAGGTCTTCCATACATCCAATGAAACCTGTACCACTTGAAGAGTACTCTAAAAGCTCCTCTGGTGCCCCACCTACATAGACCTGCATGAAGGCTTCAGAGGCCTGGAAAGGTGGTTCGTCAACACCAACATCAGTAACTCTGCATCCATCCCTGTCACAGCCAGGGCCTTTCAGAATCAAAACCAGACCTTCATTATCTACAAAGACATGAGCATCTCGCCAGTCTCCATCACTAACCAAACCAGGAAATGTTACATCCATCTCAGACTCCTCAGAAAAGGCTTTTGCATGAAGACCACCGTTCACAATCTCCAGCAGGAGGTGATTATCCACATCCCCTCTGTAGAAGAGCAACATATTGGGTATAGTTGTCCGGAAGCGTAGCTGTACCCCAAAGCCACGGTGGACATGGTGCTCAACCTCCCTGCGGGTTCTTTCTTCTAGAACTACCTGGATGTGAATGAATCCAGGGGTGGAAAAGGAGAATGTTGTTCTTGTGGAGCAATGTTCATCAAAGAAGCCGTGAGGGCACAAGCACGTATGACCGTGTTCTCCATTCTCCAGCCACGGACGGCAGGTGGCTCCGTTCTGGCATTCATGGTCCACACAGCCGGAGAGTTTCACATCGCAGTGATCACTTCCCCAAGGAAGTTCGCCTGGCTCGGGTTCAGGACAGTGGCAGGTGTAGGAAGCTCTGCCATCTTCACACCAGCCTCCATTCTGACAGGGCTGGCTCTCACATTCATCAATGTTCACTTCACACAGCTCACCTGGAGGGAGACAACATGGAGGGTTAGATATGGTGGTGGCTGACTACTAGACAGTTCCAGAGCTGTACTGGGGGAGAAGGGGAAGGATAATGTTGCCATTTTTGGTTATTTTGTCATTTATATCATTAAAAGTGTTCATCTGTCTCTCAGTACTTTCTAACTTCCCTCTCTGTCTGTGACTCTCATCTCCTGGCCCATTGGTTCCTACTGAAGGCAGCTGGTCAGCTGGCAGTTTTTGCCAAACATTCTCCTGTTGTCCAAGCAGGAGAAAATATAGATCATCAAACAAAATGACCAAACATTTTCTGGTTCAAGCTTCTCCAGTGTAAGGATTTGCTGCTTCTCTGTTTTATATCACTGTAAACTGGAAATCTTTATGCTTTGGACTGTTGGTGAGAGAAAAAAATAATTGAAAATGCTCCCTTTGGCTCAGGCCCATGTTTCATGATGATTCATAGATTAAACAATGATAATTCAATTCAATTCAATATTCTTTTATTAGTCACGCGAGGGGAAATTCCAATTTACAGCAGCATCAATAAAGTGGGTAGAGTAATGAACAAGTGCAATGTAAATTAAAAACAACAAGTATAAATACAAAAGAGTGGGATAAAGAAAAACGTCATCCTAAGAAATTGTAAATAGTGTTTACAGACTGTTGTGCACAGATTATTGCACTGGTTACTTGGAGCAGTTTTTGTTGTGCAGTCTGACAGCTGCAGGAAGGAATGACCTGCGATACCGCTCCTTCACACACTTTGGATGTAGCATCCTGTCACTGATGGAGCTCCTCAGTGCAGTGAGTGTGTGTTGGAGGGGGTGGGAGTCATTGACAGTCATGGAGGACAGCCTGTCATCCTCTTCTCCCCCACCTCCTCCACCAGTTCCAGAGGGCATCCCAGGACAGAGCTGGCCTTCCTAATGAGTTTGTCCAGCCTCTTCCTGTCAGCTGTTGTGATGCTGCTCCCCTAGCAGACCACACCATAGTGTAGTTCCAAAATCAATAATCAATAAAGAGAATTATGAAAATTATGAAAACTGATTCGACATGGGTTCATTTCAGGGTCAAACAACCAAAACTGCATTTCCAAAGTTTCATCTGCTGAAATCTTTAATGTACATGCCTTTCGAAGCATCTCACATTGCCGCTTTGAGCCTGTCAATCACTAGTAACGGCTCCCTTAATCCCTTTAAAGTTCACCGTTTTTCGAGTCTGTTTTAAAACAGCAGTCAGGTGTCCATATGAACATTGAAACAGGTCTTGCTAGCTGTAATCGTTCCTCCAAAATCCACAGTCCTCGTTCTGTTTGAAAATGTATTCTAAATTTAAACTGAAGTTGTTATTAGACTGGGCCTGTTTTTGTCGTTTGTATGAATGTTTCAGCTTAGGTCATTTGATAATAGCGGAAAATTAAAAATGCTTCTTTACATTGAGAGAAAGTGTTGCCACTGTTAAAAAAGGCTTTATTTAGTACATATACTCTTAAATTTAACATGCATCAGATGCTTCTCTCTATTTCTAAGAAGGTGCAAGACTCACCTAGAAATCCAACTGAGCATGTACAGGTGTAGCCGTTGATCTTATCCTCACAAGTGCCTCCGTTCTGACAGGGTTCAGACTCACACTCATCAATGTTGACGGAGCAGTTCTCTCCTGTGATGTAAAATAAATCAAATGATTGTCAGAAGAAAAACGGTGTAAGACCTGAAATGTTTGTTCACTGGTTCTTGAGTGTTAATGACCTGCAAACCCTGGCTGACACTGGCAGATATATCCAGCTGCATCTGCAAAGCTGAGCTCCCAGTCCAGCTCCCAGTGAGACGGATCTGAACGCTCGAAACACTCCCCACCATTCTCACAGGGCTGCTCGGCACACTCGTCGATGTCAGTCTCACAGTTTGGTCCTTCGTAACCTGGAGAAAACAAAACGTAGCTTTTTCTGTTTTATTCACACTAAACACACAAACATATGAAGTGTTCCACACATCTCAGATCAGTCATAAGTTATAAGGAAGAGTGTTTTCCGTGTTGGGATACATTAACAATAATTTATGAACCAAAATGAACCTTTAATGCCTCACTTAGATTAAAAACGGCCAAATACTTGCAAAACTAATATGATTCCCATCAGCCTCAGATGTACTTCATGTTTGTTGCTAAGTAGCAAATGTTTGATGGTAAAGTGCTTAAGTAAGAAGGTCATCATGGTAAATATTACCTGTTTAATATCAACATTGTTAACATTATCAATGCTAGTATGTTTGCAGCTGTGAAGCCACAGAGCTGCTAGCATGACTTTAAACTTGTTAAGTGTATTCATTGATCCTTGTTGGCAGCATATTGTTCTAATTAATAAAAAATATAGAAAAATAAAAAAATAAACTATTGCTGTGCAAAATAGTATAATCGACATTTGTTATTGAGCAGCAAAAACTTGTGATTTCACGCCTGAAATAAACTTATTTTTAAGTGAAAGGATTTGATTGAATGTTCTGGTGCAAAGCAAAAACACTAGTAGCTACTATTGCAGTGAAAGAAAGCAGTTTCATGTGTCCTCTTTGAGTAACAGAGCACAATTTGACATTCATGCTTATGGCTTTACAAAGATCTTTTTTTTATGTGTACGCTTGTATTGTGAATTAGTTGCAGGTCAGCTGATTTCTTCTCTGTGGGCAGTTTGCGTCTCAGTGGGAATTCTACATACTGCATGTGTATCAAACTGTGGTTTAACGTAAACCTACAGCGAGAAGTAGTTTGTGCTCAGAATCAGCTCATTTCACAACCTTTGCTTGTTGGCACAGAAAGGCTTGGTGTGCAGCATGATAGGTCAGTACCTGGCCAGCAGAGACAGGTGTATTCTTTGATTCCCTCTAAACATGTGGCACCATGCTGACAGGGATCAGAGGCACACTCAGAGATGTCCACTTCACAGTAATCACCCTCGAATCCTGTATCACTGCAGTCACATTCATAGCTGCAAGAGACACAATTAAGTTTTTATACAGCAGGGTATCAGAATTCCAACAGAGTTGTCATGAAGATTTCTCAAAGCATTAATGGGACTGCAAGTTCTTCTGTGTCAACTGATATGCAATACAAAATGAGAGCATGGCCACCACCATGGCTGAAAACTGAAGCTAATGCAGAAGTGGCTCAAGATGAAGCAGATACCAGTAATGAATGCTAACTCTAAAACATCCCAAAGTCACAGACAATGTTCACTTCTAGCGTGTGTCTGTAATCTTTGTCCCATTAAGGAGTTATTGAGGACAAATATTTTGGGGGCATGTTCGATTGATGCAGGAGGTTGTTGTTAAAAATAACCTCTATGTAGAGAACCATGTGTGAGTCTTCCATCCAATGTGATGTCCATGTCCAATTTGGTACATAATAGAGACTTAAGACAATGTTAGCAGGTAAAAGGTGACTAGAAGATACAACTTTATTTAAATTAAGGGCTTTTCTGGTTTGCTTTGAAACCAGTTAGGGTAGTAAAGCACTGCTCTTCAGGCTGCTATTAAGTTACTCTTTTTGATCAAATAAAAATGGTTTGAACTGCTACTCTTTGAGTCTGCTAAAAACAAGGCTTTCTGTAACATTAATAATACTATGTTATGGCTATATCAGTTTGCTGCTGCCAGTGACAAAGCTAAGCATAAGATTTTCCAGCAAATAAATACCCCCATGATTTTTGATAAACCCGGAAGGCCACCTGACAGCTCTTGCTGCTCTGAAGAAGTTTCCAGAATCTTTAAAAACTCTTCTAGAATGAAGAAATATTCTGCCCAGCTCATTATATAATAACAGTGACTGTATTTCCTAATCCAAACAAAGATGTTATCTGGAAATGACATATGTCTCCAGTCAAAAACATTTCAATTTGTTTACTTTTCCCTTGTGCCATGGATAAAAATATGTAATTTCCAGCTATATAGATAGGAAACCAGTGAAACTTTGGGGGATTCTGGCCTCAGAATATGCAGTGGTAAGTGTTGTTAAACCCCCTGTCCTGGTTATTTATTTTTTAGAATGAACGGATGTTTAGCTGTGCAAGTTGGAAGAAATAATAATAAATGAGAGGCAAAAACCTGTGCTAGGTACAATAATGATAGGGGGAATATCTGATGGCGCTGAAGCCTGGCCCTACACAAGCTACCCAGATATATCAGTCATCACTGTTGCATTCACAATCACTGTAGCTCCTATAGACAGTAACTTCAGCTTGAGCATCGGCCTACCTGTTCACCATGTCATGACAGACACCTCCATTCTGACAGGGCTCACTGACGCACTCATCAACATCGACCTCACAGTCAACGCCGTCGAACCCGGGCAGACACTCGCAGGAGTACATGCCGATCAGGTCGTTGCAGGTGGCTCCGTTGCGGCAGGGGTTCGACTCACACTCATCTATTTCAGTTTCACAGTTGACTCCTGGTGGAGGAGGGATATGAAAGCAGTGATGATGATGATGATGATGATGATGATGATGATGATGATGATGATGATAGTGGGAATGAAATGCCCGCTGTCTTATATCTGTTAAGGGCAGCTGTTACATACTGTGTGGCCAAAGGATCAGTCATCTTTAAAGATCAACACTCCACTCACACTGCACTGCCCAAATGTCTGCATCAGTGTGTCTATTCTGGTCTCCAGATACCTGTGATGATAAAAGCCTGTCTTTAAATTCTCTGAACAAAGTGATTGAGAGGGGAATGCAGGATTGCTGATCTGAGCCGCCCACTCACAGATAACATGAAGCTCCTCTGACACAGAGCAGACTCATGGAGAAAGAAAGGAGTGTAAGAAAAGCAAGATGGGAGTGTTTTCTCACTCTGCACGGAGACTTTATCTGAGCCGAAGATAAGATGCCTGACTAAAAACGTCTTAGTGTGCACTTAAAATACTCCTCGTGCCCAGTTTATCAGGAACAAACAAAACACTTTGGAATTAACAAATGACGGAGAGGAACAAGTAGAAAAACCTCTAGAGGGACAAATAAATGGTGTCAGGGAGCAGAAAGTCCTCGTCTCTCTGTTGTTGTGTTCTTTGAGGAAATGATTAATGATGACACAGTCGTTCATGCTATGGGGCAGTAATCCACAGCTGGAGTAATCTGCTTGTGGGCCCAAAGGCAAAAATGAGTTGTAGCCCCCTGCCGACCCCTTTTCCTCCCACTCTTTGTGCATTGTATGTATCTATTATCTTTAAATACTCACCAGGTACAGTGCACATGACAGCTTCTTTATATTTAATCCAGATCTCATGAAATCAAAAAGTACCCCTGTGTTTTAGTCGTTAATAGGCGTGTCAGTTTGTGATCATTTGATTGAATACAATTGTATTTAGGAAAATGGACCATATAAGCATTATATCAATTCAAAGAATAACGCTATTAAAGCTAATTTTTGACACAGGGAAAAGCACAGGAGGCAGCTTAAGGCCTGCCTTTATCTCTTCAGGTCATTTCGTACTTTTAATCATAACCCAGCCCAATGGACACATTTTAATGTAGCATTAAAGTGTTTGTAATCAAAGGATAACTCTGGTGATATTCTAAATTTGTCTTTGTACCGACAACAGTAAATAAAAACCTCAAATAAACACACACACACACACACACACACACACACACACACACACACACACACACATAAACTCAGTGTGACTGTGTGGGTGTGGTTTCATCAGATGTGACTGAAAATGACTGAAACTGTTCATTTCTGAGGTATTTTGAAAATGTAAATCTTCAGTAGAACCGGTGGGCTCAGGGCTGAGAGCCGGACAGGGTTGGGAAATCAGAGTAGAGATGTACAAACACACTGCTGGTTTGGGTCATTTCATGAGATTTGTTGAGTAATGAATATGACCAGTCTTATCCTTTCAAGCAGAGATTTTCAAACTGTGAGACGCCTCCCCAGAGGGAGCATGTGAGAGTTGAAGGGCTGCAGAGGGAGACACATTAGACGACTGTGTGAAGTGAAAGGGACAGGTGCATGCTGGTCTTCTGAAAACAACAGGAAGTTAGTTATTGTGGTTTGGCTGCTGATTTGGCCGCTCACCAACATGGTCAGCAGTTGCAGCTGCAGCAGTGGCTGTGACACACAGCTCATGGGGGCAGTTAAGATACTTTAAAACCTCAGCACCAGACTGACAAAGAATAGTTATAGTTATAGGAGGAACAAAATTCATACGGAATTAAAGTTAAACAGACTTACCTTGTGTACTGACTTAAACCAGTGTATGTTTGAGGTGTCCTATATGTGTGTGTGTGTGTGTGTGTGTGTGTGTGTGTGTGTGTGTGTGTGTGTGTGTGTGTGTGTGTGTGTGTGTGTGACTTTTGAATGTACCTGCAAAGCCCACCAGGCACTCACACTCGTAGTGATCCTTCTCATTGATGCAGGTGGCATTGTTCTCACAGGGTCGTGAAGCACACTCGTTGATGTCGATTTCACAATTAAAGCCCTGAAAACCAGGGACGCAGAAGCAGTGAAACTCCGCCACTCCATCTACGCAGATAGCTCCATTCTGACAGGGCTCTGATGAACACTCATTCACATCTTCCTCACAGGTTGTGCCCTCAAACCCTCGTGCACAGTGGCATTCAAAGCCCTCTGGTCGTAATACACAAGTCCCATTGTTCCTACAGGGATCATCGATGCAGTCAGTCACATGTGTCCTGCAGTCCAATCCTCCGTACCCAGCAGGGCATCTGCAGAAGTATCCATTCCGCTGGTCCACACACAGAGAGCGGGGTTCAGAGCACGGGTTGCTCTGACATTCGTCCACCTCCTCTGTACAGTTATCACCTGTTAGTCCATCTGGGCAGATGCAGTGGTATTCTGTGGTGCCAGGGGTGCTGGTGCAGTTTTCACACGGAGCAAATGAGCAGGCGTCATAGAGCTCGTCGCAGTTTTTGCCCATGTATCGCATCCCCTCTCTGGCACAGATACAGGCATAATCATCCATAGTGTCCACACAAGAAGCTCCATTCTGGCAAGGTGCCGACAAACATTTGTCTGATGTGGCTGTGCAGAGGATTCCTGGAAAGCAAAGGAAACATTATGCTGATGATCAATTAATGCATGTTAATAACATATCTGCTATACTACAGAGAAATGGTTGCAAACCTAGGGGACAGCATGTGTCAAGGTGAAAATTCAGAGAAATGTCAACAACAAAACACACACACATTTTGTCAAATTTTGCTGTTTTTAGGTTGGCTGTGCATTGTATATATATCACTGACACGTCATCAAGACCAATATGTGCATCAGGATCAGTACTTTAAACAAGAACGTCAGTGCTGGGCTCTGGGCCCTCTATGGAATCACATGACGTGCAGACAAGTCTGGTGAATCTCTCATATACTGATGTTTGTTTGCCAAAGAAAAAAATTATAAATAAACATTATACATTATACTTAAAAATTAACTAGATTTAATATCTTTGAAAGGGGCTCAGGTTTCTGAACAATACACTTAGAGCTCCCATCTGTTCTCGTGAAAAAGTAAAATAAGAAAGTATACTCAATTTCAAATAATTTAACAATTTCAGCAATGTTGTTTATTGTTTATTTTGTACTTACTTTTAGTACAGATTCTGTACAGGCATTCATTTATTCCATCTACTTAACCTCAATGTCTTATCTTTCAGTATTACATGATATCTAAGAATAATTTGGCATTGTCAGTAATTTACCGCACCGCCCTGAACTAAAACCTACAGCTGGTCTGGACTGCTGTGGGACCACAGACTGCACACATCATGAGACTTGTTACATGTCAGGTAGTCATATGATTAACAGTGTGCTACTGGGACACAATGTTTCCAATTAGCAGCAACAAACAAGTGGATGACCTGAAATGACCAAGTGTCATTAAAATAGGCCACCTGCTTTTAAACCTGTTACACTTATTCATTGTGACATTTCCTCTAATCTGATCTCACTGCATTTGAAAAGACAGACTGTGTGGGAGAGTCCTGGCACTGATGTCCACATGCAGAGGTGTTAAATCCTCACATATACTGTACACCTAAACCCTCCCACGCATGTCCCAGCGTCTGCTTTGCCCTCAGCATAAACTCTTGACTCATGCCCTTTCAGCCTTTCTTTTGACTTGAAATGAGTTGATAATGATCTTAAAAATTTATTTCTTGTGTCCAGAACATTCCCTGAACTTAAAGACTGGACGAGTCACTCTGTTTGATTTTGGATTCATATGCTAATGCTGAAAAAACATATTCATTCTCAGAGAGATTAATTGGGATTTCAGGTCTTTGATTTAAACATCCTCCATGAACATGGAAACGATAGGAAGTAAGTGCAACCCTTACATGAAGTGAGCTTCAGGTCACTGGGACTTGTTTTATTCCACATATAATATTGTGTTTTATATTAAAGTGTTTAGTATAATACACCTCTATCCATTGTCAATCTACTTATTTTATTGTATCTTTTATTGTGATTATTTCCCCTCCAGTCCTCAATAACAGTAAGCCTGCATTAAAATAAGTAAGCAAATTCATTATCTTTATACTTCCAAACATAGAACGTCAGGTTTACTTTGACAATTTTCAGCAATGTTTTGATAATATCTGTGAAGAAAGCATGTCAGTGAGGATCTGCTTGCAGAAGCACTGGACAGTTGGTAGGCAGACTCTCCTCATCTATAGCACCAGCAATGTTTAAGTTCAGGTACAGTTTTTACCCAACAGCAGAACTATAGAGTGAAGGTTAACTTTGTATGTGTCTGTGCCCCCTCACCCTATCTGGGCCTATGATCTGTCTGTGGCCTCTAAGGGCCCCTTGTGGGATTTTTAGTCTTGTTTTACAAAGACGCATGAGGCACAAGTTTCACTGTTAGTGAACACTGGGCCAGCCCAAAAGGCTATTGCTTTTTTTCTTTTTTTACATTAATAATTGTGTTTCTTGTCTCAATTAGCATGTAGCCAGTGCAAATAATGACTGCATTGTGCATTATCCTCCATGAATAGCTATGCTCTCAGTTTGTGGGGCTGTTCCATACGTCAATTTACAAAGTGGATGTGAATGGAGGGGTGGGGTGGGGGGGCAGTTTAGTGAGGATTTACAATACATACGCTGTCTGCCCTCATCATCCAATGCCATGAGGTCTCTGTGGAATCAGTCCACATTCCTTTTGCTGGACCAATCTCAACTCCCTGTCCAAAATACCCCATCCACCACTCCCAGCCTCCCAGCCCCCAACACTTTGATCAGTGTCCCGTATCCAAATTCTCACTGAAGTGGAAGATATTAACAGTGAAGGGAGTTATGGAGGGGAAGAAAGGGGAGGCAGAGGGAGATAGAATATTTAATGAGATGAATTAGTAGTGAGGAAGATAGCCACTCACTTATTATTTGTTGCAAAAGTCTGCCATCATTGGGCTTTTTCCATAACCAAGACAGAAATAAAATCAGAAGACTATGCACATTTTGACTTTTTTTCTTCTCTTTGACCCCTTTAGAAGGCCATGAATCTGTTTGATACCACTGTATCCTGATAAAATGAGCTCAGAATGTGAGTGAAGACATACTAATACAAACACTAATCATGACTTTGAACTTGCCTTACAGGGATGTAGTGAACACCTGACGAGGGACAAACATAGTCAAGTCAAGATAAAGTCTGTTCAAAACCATTTATATTCTTTCCCAAGATCAAGCCTTAAAGCCTCAGTTATGCTCTACACCAAAGATTATTCACAACATAGAGTGCTGCATTAACATACTCATTTCTGCTACAGGTACAGCACTTCTGGTCATATCTATTTTATGTGGTGTTTTGTTTACCACACAGAGTTTTGAAGTAGGTGGTGCTCTACTGGAAAAAGATGGTGTCACATATTTACAGTGGTATGACAAAGTTCATGAAATAGTTAAGTGAGTAGAAGATGGACTGATGTCCAAAAGGCATAAAGTTAAAGATGAAACATTCTCTTCAACAATTTAAGCAAGATTATTTTTGTTCTGTAAGATCTCTGACCTGAATTTCTCTGACAGTAGCTTGTTTAATGCTATGGCTTGTTCACCATTATCATTAATGTAAACTGATGTAAACTTCAAGCTTTCTAAATACTGTGACTCCTCAAACCTTATTCCAACAGTCAGCAGCCATGGGCTCCTCTAAGCAGCTGCCAAGCACTCTGAAAATTCAAATAATTGATGCCCACAAAGCAAAAGAACTCCATAAGAAGCTTGCAAAGCATTTTCAGATAGCTGCTTCCTCGGTTTATAATATAACTAAGCAATGGCAGTTATTTGGTCATGTTGCCAGCACTATCAATCTGATCAAATCACACCCTCACACTGCTCAATGAAGCAGGCTGGCTGAATTTTAGTTTGATGGTTTTAGTCGGAGAGGAGCAGGTCACAGCTACGTCAAGGGTAAGTCTGATATTCTCCATTTCTGCTCTTGTCAACAAATCCTGTGACAAACAAACCATAGAGTCATAGAGCTCCAGTGTGATCCTAAAACTGAATGCATCAGTGAGCCACACTGGGTGACATGGACTTCAAATGTGGATCAATCTGCTGCTGAAAATAGTTTCCAACAAAGGTACTATTTCCTCCTGTTTAAGTAATGTTTGTTAAAATATATATATATATATTTTTGTGCTGTATTTTTCAACTTTAAGACTTGGAGATGAGAATCAGAGTACAATTGTCCTAAAATGTTGTGGGATGGACTAGCAGGTGTGTGGTTTGGATCTTTTCATGGAATTTGTGGCCATAAGAAAAATACAGAACAATGCCAGCATTATCCTGCAATGGGGCAAAATGAATCCAAAACATACAGAGCTGTATGCTGTAATGGGTAAGACAATTGCCAAAGATTATGATTTGGTTAGATTACATTAGATTATCATCTCAGAGACCAGGCTGAAATACTAAAGTATAATAGGTATGCAATCAAAATGCATGTGCAGCTGTTTTGGTGCTTAGAGCACCGAAGCACTGCTTTGATCATAGGCAAGCTCTCCTCAATTCTGATCCAGAGCTGCTAAACAGCTGTAGACATCTGAAGCCCACAAGACCATCTTCTCAAAGGATTACAATGGTCACCTCAACAGCTGATGGACTTGTGGACAACACGGAGTCATTCCCAGTGACGAGCACACAGTTATCACAACTACACTAGTAGTTAGAGGTACTACATACTGCACTCAAGAAGGGATGAGATGACAGTGGACTGCAGGAGAAGCCCCCCAACACTGCTGCCCACCACCATACTCAACAACACTGTGTCTGCTGTGGTAGTCTTTGGGTTTCTGGGATCCAGGACCTAAGGTGGCCTCCAACATAGAGTCCATCATCAAAAAGACCCAGCAGAGGATGCTCAGGAAGTTCAACCTGCCTCAGGAGCTGCTGATCCACTGCAATCATCAGTCTGCTCTGTGTTCATCCACCACTGTCGGGTTTGGATCAGCCACCAAACAGGACAGGAACTGACTCCAATGTACAGCCAGGGCAGCTGAGAAAATCACTGGTGCCAACCTGTTCACAGCTCAGGACTTCTACACCTCCAGAGTCAGAAAACGGGCCGGAAACATAACTACAACCTGTTCCAACTCCAGTGCTCTGTACGCCAAAACAACCAGACAGAAGAACAGTTTCTTCCCACAAGCCATCACTCTGATGAACAGTCCTTGCCCCCAAACAATAAGACATCCAGTTGCCTACAAATCATTAATTAATTCTATATTTACAGTTTAAAATACATATTTATTTGCACTATGTGTATTTGTATTTGTTTAGAATCTACAGGACACTTGACTTGTATATAGGCATCGCACTGTATGCTGTTGATCATTGCTGCATTGCTTTATATATATATGTGTGTGTGTGTGTGTGCATTTATTTTCCATGTACATTCTAGTTCTATATTTAGTTTTACCTGTCTTTGTTCAATCGTTGTTCTTTTCCTGTAAATTGCCCTCTGTGTAGGTGCATTGAGAGCAACTTAAAAACCAGAGTAAAATTCACATACTTCTCCAGTAAAGCTGATTTCAGTTCTGATAATCTCTCCAGTAGACATCATGTGATATTATCAAAGTGACTGAATTCTTTCCTGGAAATAAACTGAAGGAGTGATTGATATCTACATTGCACATATCAGTATAACTATGTATTTACACATTGACTCTTTTCCTGTCACTGTAACGACGTACCAACTTATGTAGTAACAAAAATACTTATGGAACACTTATGGATGCCAATCACCATTACATCAACAAAAGAAGAGGCAGCAACTGTCATGTCTTGTCAACACACATTTTTTGTCAACACATTTGACCCGATGAACTACTGTAAGACATGTCCAAAAAACAACAGACATGTGGCAGCTACTTTGGCATTCCACCACCTACAAAGAAATGTCCAACATCAAACAAGTTAGTTCAGCTGAAAAGTGCAGCCGTCCCCTTGCTAAATGGACAAACAAGTTGAATGAAGAACAACAACAACAAGTACTGTGTTTTCTTCAGTCATATCCTCTGTCTTCCCATGCTGAGGTTTTGCTTTATTGAAGCAGTTACTAGTGAATGTCAGAGGTGTGCATTATACAGAGCCTTGCACAATCAGTGAGGAGTGAGAAGAGTAAAGTTGCAGTCTGCTGAATTTTGGGGGCTGCTCTGATCAGAGGACATCACAAACACCACCTTGCAAACTGACAAACTGGATGCACTTAAAGCCAGCAGGAAAACGCTGGGCAAATAGTAAATGCAAGCAATCCAGATTGTTACTCCAACATCAAGAAAGTGGTTTAAATGTCTCTTCCACTGCCTTTGAGCAGTGCAGCATGTGAGAGGGGAATCTCAAATCTGAACATAAAACCAAGTACAGATCTCATCTGTCATATACTCGTCTCTCAGCCCTGATTCACGGTCACCTGTCAAATATGACCACAGAGACATTTGACCCAAAGTATCTACCATGCAGGAAGCTGAAGTGGAGGACAGTGAGGGAGACACCAATGAGGACAGCGAGGAAGATTTATATAGGCAGTTCTACAACTATGCCCCAATGTCACCCTTTTGAAGCAGAAGGTTGTTGTCATTACCAATTCTGGTTGATGTGTGCTCTCCCCTTAGTTTGAACTGTAGATACTAATTGTGTTTGAACTTCACAGATTAAAATGGGCTGCAGGAGAGTGTTAGCCACCTGTAGACTAGAGGAGTCCCAGGTGGCTGTCAAGGTTTCAAGATTAGTTTCAAGTCTCCTTAATGTAAGAAGGAAACCAGGATAAAGAGTGATGAGATGATCCTTTGCTTGCTTCGTAAGAAACTTAAACTGCTGTGAGGTTAAAGATGGGTAGAGAAACATTGTTCAGTCATATGTCGTCAAGGGACGAGAGTATTCAGGCCTGATGTCAGTGAGTCAGTCAGTGTGAGTGATCTCTGTATTAAATTATTTCATGGGGTACTGGTGATTTGTCAGTGCCTGAGAAGCTTATTAGGCTTGGTAATAGGTTCAGGAAGGAAGTGTGGATATGTGGAAGCTGATATGCTTGATTTAACAGACATCTGTCCATGAGAAAGTTCTGATCATCGTGTCTTCACATGCTTGTGCTTTTGCTTGTGTTTTCTTATGCGGTGTACCTCAAGAGTCCATTCTTGCTCACCTCCTTTTTTTCTGCAAACATGCTAACCATTGGCCATGCAATTCACTGTTTAAACAATATGTTTTAATCCTTGTTACGACAATGATCTTTCATTCTAACTCTATCGTTAGTCAAGAACGCAATAGACAATTCAGATTCACATTTAATGACAACGTTATTTCAGCTCTCACTTTCAGCAATATATGTGTGTGGAAACTGTGGTATGTTAAGGTCAGGGTAAGTCTAACCAAAAAGGTTAGCACAAAACACTTGGTAAAGGCTAGGGAGATACAGTAGTGAAAAGTAACTAAGTATATTTAAGTACTGTATTTTCTACTTGTACTACATCTCAGAGGCAAATATTGCACTTTTACTCCATAAAATTGGTCTGATAGCTATAGTTACTAGTTTCTTTACAGATTGCAGTTTTTCATGGCCTTGCTGTCCAGAAAAAAACATGTATTTCCAGATCTGATGATTTTGAATAGTTCTGATAAATTGAAGGATGAAGTGAAGATTGAAGTGATCCTTTGTGGGTTGAGAAAATTCCCCTTGTTCTTAAGCTAAATAAATTGTTTAAAAAGCTTCGTGGATTAGTTGGAAAATGCATCGTCACAAAGCTGAAAACAGGCTCCTGAGGTATGTAGTTCTCACAGTTTGCACTGTTCTGCAAACCATCTAAACAGTGCTGATCTCCAAGAGAATGGAAAGAATTAGAGATTCCAAAATGGGGGGAGCTAACATATTAGCTGCCCGGCACCACCCAACCACAACCAATGGTAAATACTGCACTTCCAAGTAGTGATTATGTCACTAAGCTTCAAGAACCACCTATTTTCGGACAAGGTGCAAATGAATTTCACTGTACTAGATTCTGGTGTGCAAAAGAAGGAATGTTTGTCTCCTATGTGAATTTTGAACATGAGATTTTTTACCCTGACATTTCCTAAAATAAAAATTTTATGTGATATTAATTGAACATTTTCTTCTTTTGTATGTGATCTTGTCTGTCACTTTTCATTTTCTCATTTTTGCCTCTCTGTCAGTGCATTGGTTTTCATTGTGCATACTCTTCCCCTCTCTTTTGACCCCCATCTCCACCACCTTCTCCTCATCCACCCCCCACCTCTACTCTCCATCCTACTTTCCCTCCCCCTCTTTCACCGAAGCAGGTTTGATGGCCTCCTTGACCTCCAGAGCCTTTCCATGTTGTAATCCCTCTGGTCCCTTTGGGTCAATCCCCTTGCTCCACTAATCTCCTGGTGGCAGGATACCTGCACAGATTATAGTTTGAATCCTCAACCCTTAGCATGTGTGTACTTTTGTCACCTACTCTGTCACCATATTGCCTCTCACATACTCTTCTTCTGTCACTTTGACGTCACATTTCACCAACTTCCCCTACTCAAACCCTCATGAAATGTGGCCCACTTGCCAGGATTCCCAGGATTTGTTAACAGACACTCAAGTTGGTACTACAGTTGCAATCTAACACTTCACAGTCTTAAACAACGTATTTCACCGACAGTATTTCATGCTGATTCACAAATCGTTATGCAAAACTACATGTGCTAGAGTTGCTGTAGTATATAAATTAGTTTGTGATTCTATTGCTGATATAAAACTGAGGCTGAAAAGTTCATTGAAAGTACCAGTATTTAAGGAATATAGTGAACACGGCTTGCACAATTTGTTCCCCAGCTTGATTTTGATTGTACTTGTTGATTTTCACATCCCACTCATACTTCCCAAAGTTCTTCACAGCATTCTCAAACTATATAATTTGAAGAATACTGTGAATTTTTAAGAATGCATTGTAATTAAAGGTATGACATAAGTAGAGTTCTCAAACTATTATAATTTACACTGTATTCTTATTTATCTATTCACTCACCCAATTAATGTGTTGGAGGCTACATGTGCAGTCACCTGCAGGCAAACTATATCCAGTAAGTGACATGCTAAAATCAGGGGCGCTAGAAGTACTCCAATCTTTTATTTAAGTAGCAATACCACACTGTAGAAATACTGTACACTGTTACAAGCAAAAGTCCTGCCTTAAAGATTTTTACTGCAGTAACAGTGCCAAAGTATTAGCATTGACATATAAGTACCACAAGCAAAAGTGCTCATTTTGCAGATTGGCCCATATCAGAGTGATGTATCGTATCCATTATATTACTGGATTATAATTACTGATGCATCATTGTATACATTACTTAAATGTTGCATCAGGTGAAGGGAGAGTTGATTTGATTACTTTACAAAGTGCTGGGTGGCTTGTGAATTTCAGTAGTCTTAGCTTATTCTATGATAATACATCATCAGTTATTTCATTCATTCATCTTCTATACCCCAATTATCCCTTTCGGGGTTGGGGGGG
>JBBMOE010000003.1:20875733-20890385 GCA_037975065.1 Chaetodon trifasciatus
GGAGCCTATCCCAGCTGTCAACGGGCAAGAGGCGGGGTACACCCTGAGCCGGTCGCCAGCCGACTGCAGGTCAACACACACACACAAACATTCACTCTCACATTCACACCTAGGGACAATTTAGAGTCACCAATTAACCTAATGAGCATGTTTTTGGTCTGTGGGAGGAAGCCGGAGTGCCCGGAGAGAAACCACACATGCATGGGAAGAACATGCAAACTTCACACAGAAAGGCCCCCGCCTGACCTGGGGATCAAACCGCCAACCTTCTTGCTGTGAGGGACGCGCACTACCTGCTGCACCACCGTGCCGCCCATTTTCTATTGCTAGTCTGAATCTGGAAAGTTACTGGTAACTAGTTATCATGTTGTGAAATACATTCAGTAGAGTAAAAAGTACAGTATTTCCATCTGATATGCAGTGGGATGGAAGTATCATCAGTGTTGTGCAAGTTCCTGAAAATGACCAACTTGTTACAATTAAGAGTTACTTCCCTCAAAAGTAACTGAATGACCTATTCCTGCATATAAAAGTAATAAGTTAGAGGTAAGTATCTTTTGTGTTACTTTTACAATACTCATTATACACATAGCTATATTGCTTTCTTGTTTCTTATTCTTATTGTTAAAACTATTGGAATTACAGTAACACGTGACTTTGCAATGCATTGCTCCCAACAGTATATCATAGCAGAAAAGAGAAATTGTCAAGTAAGACACAAGTAATTTGTTCTTCAGTACAATACTTGAGTGTAAATGTGCTTAGCTACTTTCCATCACTGCCTAAATGAAGTACTGGGGTGGACCAGTCAGAATAACTGTTAAGTAATGAATGAATAGATTTGTGACAGGTACCCGACTGCAGACTGCTTACAAGCTGTAATGGGAAGTGATGTACAGTTGATTGTCCAAATATAGAGCAATGGCTTGATATTGTTCACACTCACACACGCGCACACACACAGTAGAGAGCCACACACAGCACAATGACCTGTCCATCATTCAAGGTAATCCACAGAATACACACACAAGGTTGATCCTGGCTGTTCAGACACCTGCACCTTCCAGACATGACACATAGGACAATGACAGCCAGAGGGACAGACGTCTCATTCACCTGACACAGCTCCAGTTAATGCAGTCACAACTGGAGCTCCCTGGTATCTGAGTATTAAAGACGCAGATCATATCTGTCTGCCTCACTCCCATCAGATGTCCCCAAAAGTTCACAGCTCAGCTTTCATGTACCCTATCACATGGACACACATGCAGAACAACCTTCCTCTTCCACAGTTACACGCACATACAAACAGAGCATTCTGTCTGTCAGACACGTCCCCACTCTCAATGATATCATCCTCTAATCTGTAATAATCCGTCTGTTGTCTCTGACCTCCCTCTCTGACAGATTTATGCCTAATCTATTTTTTTATTTTCTGAAAATAAAATGAAAAGACAAGCGTGACATGTTTCTAAACAGACTGCAGGCAGAGCATGTCTACAGTCTGCTGTAATCAAAGAATCACAGGGTTCCACAGATACAAGCAGGGGCTGCTGCATGCAGGTGCTGAAGGTCATTATGGACACATGCAAGGTTTTACTTTCGTCTTAGACAAAGTTCCACTCTATTTTGTACAGCCTAAACATACCAAACAAAATGTTGCTTTTTTGTGTAATTGTATACCCGCATTTTACTGGTCTGATCTCTCAGCAAACTAATACTGCTGATTCTTTTAGCATCACACTAGGACGTCATTGGAATTTTGAAGATGAAGCAATCCCAAAATAAAAAGTATTTGTGCTTTCAATATACATAACCTTTTACTTCATTATTTTTTATTTGTCCTTGCCTTCGTCTTCTCTTCATTTAGACCAGTTTCATCTTTTAAAACTTTAATAATTGCAATGATTTGGGTTTTTAAAAAAGTCACTTTTACACGGGTAATTCTAGTGAACCCAAGAGAAGAATTGGCCTGCTTTGCTCTTTTTCTCTGTCAAACGTCAGTCCAAACATGCTGTACTTCACATGCTTTGTTTGCGGTCTGAAGCCTGCTAACCTGATAACTTTATAGCCTTGTTAGTAAGGTATTGTTTCCGCACCAGTCACATTCATTAGACTTCCACTCCACATTTTTCTCCCGGTCACATGCCCCAATGCCTCTACACTCCTCAAACGTGATCCATCCCACAATCTGAGAATACTGAAAAAGTCATTCTACAAACAACTAAGAACTGCTGCTATATTGACGGTATTAGGCTACTGGGTGTATAGTGAAACTATATAAATGACAATAGAGTAAAAGTTGCAATAATTTAGAATATAAATAATGAGTACATATATTATAGGATAAGTTATAATTATTGACAAATACTATGCATTGACAAATAAAAATGTCCTTGTAGCTGAATGCAACTATATGTAGTGTGTTATTACCCATTTACTAAATGTTTGTAATGGCCATCAATGCTATACAGTAGAACATAAAGTGTGTTTTGACTTGCTCTTATCTAAAAGCACAACACCAAGAAAGAATAGAAAGCAGATGATGCCACTATCTAGGAAAATACAATGAATACAATACAATGTGTTATGCAATATCTTCACTGTTTCTCACTGATGCAATGTTCAATCAGTGAGCATAATGTTCTTTACATCACATTAAATTGAAAAGAGTCCATGTTTTGATACAATTCAGAGAGTTCATAGCCCAGAGTCATTTAGCAATGCTGCTGCCTGATGCAAACACAACTTTCCAAACTAAAATCGAAACTTTCTGGACATTATGTGACCTCATTCTGCACCTCCATTCATGCTCAGACAGATATGAATGAGCTCCTCTTTGCTGATCTCATCCCTGGTTACTCTGATGGAGTATGCATGACTGAGGAGCACTACCTCAAAACCAACAAACCAACAAAAAACAACCAACAAAAAGGCTAATAAAAAACACAAATAAATGCTGAATGCCACAACTTCTACCATTACCAATCCAATCATACACCAGCTACTTATGTTTCAGAATCCAGTAAAGATATTTGTCAACAAAGCATCCAACAGCATCAGAAATTACACTCCAAAGGCTCATGGCTTCTCAGCATTGTCAAAAAAAAACTAGCCAGTCTCCTCATCATTGTTATAAGTGACAAAGGGAGAACCACTCCCAACTGGTCTCCATCTATTAGAGTCTCCTAAGACTGTGGGAGGACAAACTGGCTCAATGGGCACCTCCAAAGACCCACTTGTGCACCATTCATGGAGCAGCATCTCTGAGAGCACTGATGACATTCCTGAGTCCTGCTCCTGTTAGCTGTTAGATCAAGGAAAGTGACAGAGTGGGTATTTGGATCCTTGTAATAAGTCTTTCCTTGTAACATGTTGTTTTCACAGAAGGATTAAACACTAATTTCAGACAACAAACACATCGCCATGTAGAATCTCTCTTTGGATTTACACACGGATATGATCATCCAAAAGGAATACTTCACACTGTCTTTTAACACAGGACAAATACAACACAACTGTTACTCACCCCATTTGAACATCATCATCGTCAGCAGCACTGTCCTTAGATTCAGGTGAATTTTTCCCAATTCCATGGTAAAACTGCTGACCTGGGTCTGTTTGAGACCACGAGGTAAATGTGGAAAAAACAAGAGAGAGATCCTAAAGTACTGACATGCTGCTGTGGGGCAGAGAAGCTCCTCACTGAGTTGCTGTTGTCCTGTGTTCAGAGGCTGGCATGCTACACACTGGCCATGCTTGGCTACTAATGAGTGCTGTGCTGGACTCAAACAGACAGCCCTCCCTGCTCTGGACTTTCAGAGTGTAATCAGCCATGAGAGCAGGAAGACAACAGGAAAACATGAGCTGGATTAACACCTGCTAATACCGATGCTCGTCATCCCAACTCCTACTGGATGAAAGAAAGACAAGAAAGCGCAAAAGGAGAAAACACCATCAGCACTATCAAAAGACAGTTTAATAAATGAAAAACATGTCAACTGTGTCAGGTGAGACAAAGGATTTTTTTTTAAATGGCACTATAAGTATAGTTCTGTACAGTTTTATGTTATTAAAGTTGTTAATGCTTTGATTAGACAGGGTAAATGACATGTTTAACTGTAACTGACACTGTTAACCCTTAAAGGGTCACACCCAGAGAAAAGGAAAATGTATTATTATTATTATTAGTAGTAGTAGTAGTAGTAGTAGTAGCATTGCTTGCATTTGTTTTAATTAAAGAGAAATATAATACATGTTTTGTGGGCAAGAGCAATATGAAATATTTTAAACAAGAATTAATAAAACTAAAATTTATATTGTGCCCAAATGAAAATAACCCAAAAATATGCAGGTCGGTGTCTTTAGTTGTAGACTAGAGTTGTTTATCTGTCTTTTGGTGAAACACACACACACACACACACACACACACACACACACACACACACACACACACACTTTCAGGTAATGTATCTTCAACAAACCGTTTCTAAACTGAGTATGTCCTGCACACTTCAGTCCTGACACAGGCTTTAGACAGAAGAAGTGATCAGAGTAAAGTGCTCTGGTGTGTGTGTGTGTGTGTGTGTGTGTGTGTGTGTGTGTGTGTGTATGATATTTGACATATAAACATGCTAAAAAAAAATCACTGTTGTACAGTGGAGACGTTTCAGTTCAGGTACATGATGGATGGCTAACTTAAAGATACAAAAAACACATGGAAGACGTATTACCTTTAAACTGCCTCCTGGTTGAGATATCACTGCTGAAGGATTTTATGAGTAACAGCTTTTTCACATGTTCATGTGGGTGTAGTTTCTGCCTACATGTACCCCACCTCTCACCCAAAGTGCCTCTGATGAGCCTTGACAGACTAAACGTGTTGGAAAACAGATTTTTTTTTGTTTTGTTTTGTTTTTTTTTTGGTTTTTTTTGGTATTTTCAGAGTGAGTGAAAAGAGAAAGAATAATACAGGAAAGACAAAGCAGTCTTGCATTTCGTAGTCAAAAATATCTCAGCTGTAAAACTTCCTTGAGATTTCTAAAACCAGTTCTCAACAAACACAAGTACTGACAGATGTCCAAAAACATGGAGAATATTCTCACATACTCCTTTAACTGAATGTTGGCTTTTTCTTAAGAACCCTAAATCCAGGGGATGGCCTCCTGTCCACCAATCAGCCTCTGGCATTGTGTGGCCCGTGCAGTCCAGTGAATCCAGGCCAGGTTTTAGTCACTGGCTCATTAGTGTCTTCAGCCGCTTTAGTGACTCCTTTGTAGCATGGGGCTTAGCAGTCTGACATCCATCACTTAGCCTGTTACAGACTTGTTGCCCCCCTTTACTCCCTCAGTCCTCCAAGCACCAGCTGTGCCTGACACCCCATGACCTAACGGACAGATTTGCACCCATGAACTCTAAGTCACTTAACAGTAACTGGCACATCTTTAGGATTATTGTGCATTGTGCATACTGAATAGGTAAACTTATGTGAATAATGTTAAACTCTAGACAGATAGTTTTTGTTGGCGTGTTGCAGAAGCGGACGTATAATCACAAAAGGTAAGTATGTGTAATACTGTATATCCATGATTTTGAAGGCTTATCCGACACCAAAAGACTTCACAGCAGTTTAATGAGAGAGAGGATTTTACAACTGAAAGCTATCAACAGTAATTCGATTCTGTTTTAATGATGATGAGGTAAACAGTAGAATTTTAGTGTTCACGCTGGAAATGTGTGGAATGTTAGGAATGTGTGCTTGCATGTATTTGATTGGCCAACTTGTTGCTGCGTTGTGATTTCACGCAGATTAAATTACCATAGTGTGTTTATTAATGCTGTTCTAGAGTTGTCCAGAACACATCTAAAGTTCTGGAAGTGGGGCCTAGAGGTGTTCATTCAGTGTTCATTTCAACCCACTATATGAAAAGAAACCAAAAATAATAGCTAACGAGACACTGGTGATTTCTTACATAGCTAAAAACACTGGTCCTGAGGGTGACACTAGAGGGAATATGCTCAAGAACATGCTCAAGAAATTTCAGGGAAATGTGCCGCTTAAATGGTCAACTATTTTGTGTGCAAAGTCATCAACCAGATAGTGGGGTGACACCAGAAGATGGCTCATCAGTGTCTAAACAGTTCATTTCCTGGGAGCAGAGATTGCAAAGTAAATTTAAATGGAAACCTGCCCTTTAGATTGTTTGATGGCATTGTTGGAGAAAAGGTGAGGGGTTCACATAAAGTTTTAGAAATGAACGATGAAGACCTGACATGGTTAAAAATTGGAACTATAATCTTGAGCACTGATACTCTGCTTTTCCCAAATCTACTATTCTGCAACTGACCTGTGTATAGTGTGGTTATATGTACTGCCTTCCTTTATGTGATCATCCTCTGTGGACCATGAACATTTACAGTTAAATGTCTTGAGCTCCACAAGAGCAGGTGGCGCTATGAGTCAGTTTAAACATGCCAGGGTTAAGCAGGCAGAGAAGTTGAATGTCATTCTAAAGGGATATGATACATGAATTTGAAATTGAATAATAGTGCCAACTGCTGTTGTGGAGGTTGAATAACTAAGAAAAAATTGTAGAAAATCCCAGAGCTAATCACGGCCCTCCTGATATTCTACTCTTCACATACTGGACGGACCAACACACCAACTGACAACAACATTTTAGGCCCAAAATTTACTTAATTTGATGCAATCAAAGTGATTCACTTGTGTGATTTATCTGTATGTGAAGAAGATAACACTGTGATGTTGAGGCAGGCTTATCCCTTACACAGGCCTGTTGCATTGCAGGCCAGTGAAAGAGGTAAGCTTCAACCCCACATGACCCATCCAGTGGAGACAAGATGGTATCTGAAGCTGACAAACAACAGACAGACATTTCCATCCAGACAAATGCGTATTACTGAAGAACTTCCAGGTAAGTGATGAAATATTCTGTGACTCCCACAAACAGGCACACTATTGCAAACTGAGTGGCAGCTGGGTACACACTGCATTCACCGGATGTCTTTTCAGTACAGAAAGTAAAGTGAATGCAAGCTGTGAAAAAATTCAGCATGATACATGCTAAAGCCCACAGAGGAATAGATTTCTGTAGCAGATCTGTTTTTCTGTCCTTGAGAGCTTTCTTTTAATCAGTCATAGATAAAGATTGAGTGGTGAACCACACAAGGAGTGAGCGGCAAAAACGAGTGTTCTGAACACATCTGTGAGTCATACACTGTGTCATCTGAAGGACAATGCTACTTGCATCTTTGAGGTCATCACCTATTTTGCTCATCACACTACTTTTTGGTGTCAGCATTACAAACAAGTTTCCTGTTTACCATGATGAGCTGATCAGGATGAAAAATAGTGCCATATGCAGAACAGAACAGACATGATTTATGACCATGTAAGCAGGTTGATATAAACATGCTTATCATGTTTTTCCTATTTCAGCAGACAAACTGACAGCAGCACCTTAAATCTAACCACAGTTCAATCATGAATCACGTCAACTTTTTTAACTCCTGAGCCATTTAAACTGTGGGTCATACATGGGATGATTCAGCTGTGTGGCCTGTAACTCACTTCAAATGTATTCAGACACTCTTATTTGTGTCAGAAATTTGACATTTCCAGAAAAGCCATAATTTTATTCCAGTTTAAAAACCAGAAGCAAAGTTGTATTTGTTCACCTAATATGGTCCCACCGGTGGATTTTTGCTCAGCGCAATCAGGTTAATCTGATCATGGATAGCCTATAGGAATGGTTCATGTTGATATCTGAGTCAGAACTGTCCATCAACTATCATAGAATACAGCTTTGAATGACTTTTGTCCCAAACGAGTACCTGCTTAGACTGCTGCTGAGGTTGTATATCAATGACTTGGCAGACACAAAGAAGTGTTAGAAGGGTGCAAGAGCAGTTAACAACTTCACTAGAATTCCAGTATTTTGGACCCAAGCCCAGAAATTCAATTTCTGGGCAAACAGAAGATTTGGCTGAAAGAATATCTAACCTGACCTAAGCCAATACATTATACAAGCTTCAGGAGACGAATGTGAAACTGCTTACTTCTGTGGTGTAAAGGCAGTGGAATTTATGTACTGTATGACAAGATATTTATTTTTTACTTTTAATCAGTCTAATCTGTAAAGTTCAGATTACAATAATGTACAAGAATGGAAAATATTATAGTTTAGGATTTTGTTCAAGCATGACTTGTTGGAGCACTAACGAAAAGACACTAACATGTTGCATTGTGTAAGATTCTGTCTTTTTGAAACTTCATATATACCACAAGACCAGATATCTTGACCTCTGCTGTTTGGATTTTAATTGCATTCATTTTTGGTAGCACACTGCTTCTATATCTTAAAACTAATGAGAATCATCTTTAAATTAGAGTAATTGCAAAAGGGAAACTACAACAGTTAGTGCAGGAAACAAATGTAATTTGAGCTTGAATATCAGACACTTAACTAAATGCAAAAACAAAGACTACAATTTTCTAGTATTTTTATAATAAATTTATCCGCTCAATTTCGAATTTCAATAATTAATTCATAATTTCAACACTATATAATAAGAATGTAAAATCATTGTAGCCTTTTATTATTATTTAACTATTAATTGTTGAATCGATTTATAAGTGATTAAAAATGTAATCTATCAATTAATTTATTATAATTAATTACTGTAAAATTCAAATTATTCTACTAATTGGAATTCTACTAATAATTATTATCAGTAGAATAATTCTGATGGCATTTCACCCTCCAGGCTTCATAACACAGGAGCAGTCCAGGCTGCAAAACTACTTCATGCAAGAAATAATATTAATAATAATTTGTTTGCCCTCTGGTGGTTATTGTTCTTCACCATGTTTAAGAAAGCTACTGTACATGACAAGTTCTTACATAGCATGATTTAATATGCGGGTCTTTTGTCAGAAAGAAAAGTCTTTGTTTTGCTGGGAGCATATCATATTTTGACTCCAAAATAAAACCGTGAAAAATCTGGTGCCGCCGCTGTGCAGACATAACGGAACCACTGAGACAGCCAGGTAGGAGTCGGTCACATATTTCACTCCGATCCACATTGTGCGCGACACCGGAAACTGTGCCTGGGAAAGATTCGCGTTTATTTCCTTAGTTTTGTCTTACAGGTAAATTAGGTCATATGAAGAAAATAATTCCAAGGTAACTGCAGTGCAAAACTAAAATGATTATGTCTTTTTAGCGGAAATGTATGTAAGGAATACTTATATATTACTTACTAACACCTACTTACTTTCTCTGAATGTGTCAAATTCAGGCCTCTATTTTCGAGGAAGAGTTAGCAAGCACTCCAATGGCGCCTCCTGCAAGACAGTGCTGAGGATCTAGGAAATACCAGTGTAGGATAGCGTTTCCATTATCTTTTGGTTTTCATGCTGTCAGAACCTGCCATCGTTCTACCCTACTCACTGCTTAGGAAATTAATAGAGGACAACTTCATTAGAAACATGATGCAGTTCACAATTAACAGAATCAAGTACTCTTATCATGGTCGTTAGCTAACGTAAGCTACGAAGCTAGGTTACTTGGACAATCCCTTCAACTTGCTCGCTGACAGGTTAGCTTATGACAGCTAACTTCGCTATGTGAACTAACTAAGCCGGGAAAGTGGCGATAAAGAAACTCCCTGCAACTCTCTGGTTGGTCTACGTTTTGAGTTTATATTTTGAATGCAGTTTTATGTACTAGCAGGTACTGTTGGCTAATTGAGTGAATGTTACCAGTCCTAGCTAACTTGCTATTAAATTGTAGTAGTATTACTTAGCAGACGTTTGCTACAAAAGTTGCTAACTAGCCAGGTAGCTTGCTTGGACTGAACGCATGAGCAGATATTGCTAATTGCTTGTGAAAGTAATAACCTCCAAATTTGTAAGTCCAGTAAATAAGATACATACATAGGTTACCTAATCATTATATCTACGAGTGCCTTTTCTTTTAGCAAAGGCATAAGTCTGTAAGCTGTCTGAAGCCTGGCGTTAAAGCCTTCAGCTGGTTTTGTTTTCATGTTTAACAGTCTGAACTTAATGACAGTTAAAAGTGCGCAAACACAAATGTATGGCCGGAGTTTAGTTGACATGTCAGATGGGAATACTGCTGGTTGATAAATCTAAAATCTTAACTAAATTTCCTCAGGACTGTATTGAGGGGAAACTCTCACAGTTTGTGAATTGCCTTTTGTACACAGCACATTATTGACTGCAGATCACTACAGCTGTTTATGCCTTTAATTCTTTGTATCTGCTGTGATCCCAAAGTCTTCACGCTATTCTTTCTGACTACGCGCCTGTCTTATGAAATTATGACAGATAAGTCAGTGTGATACATTTGATCACACATTGAAGTCATAACAGTGCATCATTAAAATGTCATGAATTGTTTTGATCGACCTGTTGTGGACAAAAAGCCCAAAATATTACACTGCAAAGAAGAGGAAAGGGAGAAAAACAGTAAATCCTGACATTTTAAAATCAGTTACCAGCAAATGTTTGACAATTTGATTTGATACATTATTTGAATAATGCAGAGTTGTCATTTATTGATTTTCTGTGAATGACAAATCCACCAATTACGTCTTGTTTAAGTTTCGTTTTTTGCACCATGATGCTGGCCTTTTGCTTTCTTTAAAAAGCTGTCATTCAAAGTGGTTCAAGATTTCAGTTATGTAATTCACACTGATTGGACATTAACTTATCCCAAGCATATTATTTATCAGATTCCCACTCTGTGGATGCTCGAGTCACTCGTGTGTTTAAATGATGTGCTGAAATCAGACCCTGCATTGTTCTTGCAGGTGTTGCAGGTTGCTCTCATGTGCCCATGGAGAAGGCGGCATTTGAGGGGTGGCTGGAGTCAGTCTCCGCCACTTTCCTTACTTTAAATGACCAGCAGCGCAACCAGTCTCTGGACCATCTCATATCTTTAAGTGGTGCTGTCCAGCTCCGTCATCTGTCTAATGGACTGGAGACATTGCTCAAGCGTGACTTTCTACGCCTCCTCCCTCTGGAGCTGGCCTTCTACCTGATGCGCTGGCTGGATCCGCAGACCCTGCTCACCTGCTGCCTGGTCTGCAAACAGTGGAATAAGGTAAATATTGTGCTCTCCTGGCATTTGGTAGTGTTATCATGGGGAGCAAGTCATGGTTTTATATGCTTTTTCTCACATCTTAGCTCCTCCTGTCTAAGACATGAGGGGTGGATGGTAAGGAAAAGATGCAAGGAAAGAGAAATTATATTTATATTTATATTTATATTTATATGTATAATGAACTGAGACATCCTCTGTCACGTGTTATATGAAGTAAGGTCAGTTTCTGATGAAGGCTGCACAGCTTGATATGCTGTCAGTGTCATTTAAGTGTTCTGCATTGTTCAGGCTGTGCACAGATCAGTAAAACCACACTTTGTAAGCAAACGCCACTGCTAAGATGCTGAATGCATGCAGTATGAGCAACCTCTGCCAGCAACAATTCAGCAACATCTTTTATATTAATTATTGACTTCCTCATGTTATGATACTTAGCTTGTAAATTCCTCTTGTCCTCATAATCCACTGATATGTTCTGTAATGTGCAGAGATAATTTGAGACTAATACCTGAAAATCAGAATAGGTTTGGTCAGAAGTATGGTGCCTGATTTGCAGCATCACATATGACTGAATGGAACAGAACGTGTTTATTACTGAAAGACAGTCGATAGCAATGACAAGCTAGAATATTGTAAATATAGTCTAAAGAATGTTGACAAGAATACAAGATTCATGCTTATATTTTCCATCTGGCCAGCAGTTAACACTCACTATTTTAAATTGTTAGATTGGAAAAACAAAAGAAAATAAAAACATTTTGGAGTATTATAGAGCAGGGTAGCCTGGTCAGGACTGTTGATGTGTGATGTTTTATCACCATCACTACACATGATTTCAAGTCTCAATGATGTTCACGCAGCATTTGAGATCTTTTTTTTTTTTTTTTTTTTGTTAAATGAAGAATGGTTTCTGTAGAAAAACATGCTTATATTTCTCAAAATAAGGGACCAAAATAGTTTTGGTGTAAAGAGACTCTGGTATTATATTGGTATCAGAAGCGACATGATGGTTTTATGCCAATTGTTCCAACTAGGCATACAGTGTATATATTTCTTCTGATGTACATATATGTGTAATAAAGAATTACTCATCATTAATCAAATGAAAAAGGGTTACTTGATATGATATTAAAGGCCAGAAATAATGCTATAGTGCTGTAGATCAGCTCACCCTTTCTAGTATTGAAAGTACTCGTCATTTACCCACGTGTGTTTAAAGCGTTTAAACACTCCAAAAAGCGTCTTTCCTCTTGTAGGTGATAAACTCGTGTACAGAGGTGTGGCAGGGTGTGTGCCGGGAGCTGGGCTGGAGGATTGATGAGTCCATTCAGGATGCATCACACTGGAAGGGCATCTACCTGAAGGCTAAACTGCGTATGATGCAGTTGAAGGATCAGGAGGCCTTTGAGACGTCGTCCCTCATTGGCCACAGTGCTCGAGTCTACGCCCTGTACTATAAGGATGGTCTCCTCTGCACAGGTACATTATGGCTGTGGTTTATTTTAACTGTGGAATAGGCTGGGTTAGACTCAGCCTTGAGTTGTAAACAGATGTTGAAAATCCTCTCATCAGTCTTGGAGGCTGTGAGCTAAAACCCCTGTCACAGAAAACAGCCCCCCACTTTCTTGTTGACCCACACAGGTGCTTTCAGTTAAGTTGCCTGATTTGGCCCCTTCTCAGGACTGTGGGCATGTACACTCTGTTCTGTTTGATTGACATCTCCCTGACTTTTGTGTCCTGAGCCAATCAAAGGAAAGCATGACAACTATAGCTCAACCAATGACGAATCTGCCCCTCTGGGACATCAGATTATTGTCTGGATGGAGTGTCACAACATGAACAGATGGCGCCACAATCTGCAGCCAGAGGCACATGGTGTAGTTTTTTAACACTTAATTAGTACAATAATGATAGAAATAAGAGTTTGGTGAAGCAGTTTACATGAGTCTATCAATTAGTTATTAATCCAATGTCTCCACACAAACAGCAGAATACAGAGTTCAGACCAATCAGTGTGATGAGTGTAGGTGTGTGCGTTTTTCCTCTAGCAGCCAGGTGTCATCCACAGGTGATTCAATCAGTGTAAGCCTGGTGAACAGTGTGTATAATGGCACTGCAGTGTTCTGCAGCCCCTCTCAATTCAGGGTTTTATAGAGTTGTGGCAGAGCTTGTAGCAGACAAGTCACGGCCATTCAGACTGGGGGGATGTGAGCCGCAACAGATTTTTAATTTCTGGATTTTTTCGATTTTCCCTTTATCTTATATATTTTATCACTGTTTTTTGTAGTCGTGATTATTTTATCTCTCGAGTAAGATGTGTTCTTCTAATTATGTCGTAATTCATACCTCAGAAAGACATACACAGCACTGTGTCCAGCATCAGTGCTAGAGGAGATAAGGAGTTCAGCTACAGCTTCACGTTTTGTTACTGAAGTGGTTAGTAGAGCATCAATTCCTGTTTCAGACATGTGAAAATGAAATGCAATTAGTTATGCAAGTGCATTTGAGAAGTATGGGCAGATAGGCTTTGCAAAACTAGTTGACCTCTAACGGCTAAAGTGAGTAGCCATCCTTCAATCCACCTTTTAGCCTTCTGGCTCACTAGCCCTTATGTTTTCGGTTTGTCCTTCTGTCCCACTGTACGTCCATCAGTCTGTTTGTCCCATTCATGTAAACATGATATCTTATGACCATGTGGGAATATCTTCACATTTGGCAGAGACCTTCACTTGGACTCAAGGATGAACTGATTAGAATTTGGTGGTCAAAGCTCACTGTGACCTCACAAAACACATTTTTGGCCATAACTCATGAATTCATATTTTAATTATGACAGAATTTCACAGGATAAAATGATGACATGATGACATTTTATATTCAAAAGGTCAGATTGTGACCATATGTCTCATTTGATCAGACACTGAGTTGATGACACTAATCTTTGGTGTCCACCTTGAAGCTGTGCTGATTGTTTAGATCTTCTGTGCTGCTGTTTCACAGTTTGTAGCTTCTTTGCAGCAGCATCCATATTTGAATCTTTGTAGTCCATCATGAGCTCATTGGTTTACTGATATTGATCTTCAGGTGATTGTTGTTGCTCCATGTGATGAAGCCCCCCCCCCAGTTAACGGCATTACTGAGGATGTTCTCTTGTATTTCAGGATCTGATGACCTGTCAGCTAAATTATGGGATGTGCGCACTGGGCAGTGCATTTATGGAATTCAAACACACACCTGTGCCACAGTGAAGTTTGATGAACAGAAGCTGGTGACTGGATCCTTCGACAACACTATTGCATGCTGGGAGTGGAGCACAGGGGCTAAAATCCAGCAGTTCCGTGGCCACACAGGAGCAGGTTGATTTTAATATCCCTCAGATGTGTGATACTTCTAATCATAAGACAAAGCAAGACTTTATTTATAGCGCAGTTTATTCCGGCGTAGTTACAGTGCTTGACTATAAATGTAAATAGAAATAAATATATATGTGTGTGTGTGTGTGTGT
>JBBMOE010000003.1:20890623-20924618 GCA_037975065.1 Chaetodon trifasciatus
TTGTTCTCTGTGCATAAATTGTGGGTGCTGTCAATTAAACTGTACTATTTGTAAACGTATAAAGCAATGGTGTGATTGTATGATGCAACTGTCGAATGTGTGTTTTTTTATTTTTTATTATAAATATTCTGTTTTTGCATTTTTCTTGAAAGAAATTTGAGTTTTGAACCCTTTTGTGTCTGCTCAGTCTTCAGTGTGGACTACAATGATGAGCTGGACCTGCTGGTCAGCGGCTCTGCAGACTTCTCTGTGAAGGTCTGGGCTTTGTCTGCTGGTGCATGTCTCAACACTCTGACGGGACACACTGAGTGGGTCACCAAGGTCAGCTAACCTTACTGAGTCAAGGTTTGGTTTTAGGAAAATAGTTTTATGCCATTTATGCTTGAACTAGAAGTTGGTTGGCACATTTTAAATTAATATTCAAATGTGAGTAATGTTGCAAATGTGTTTACTGCCTGAGAAATCTGTTAGCTAACAGCTAAACGTGCTGAGAGACTAACGTGATCAGTGTTCAACAATGAAATGCTTGATGTGTTTTGAAATGTGTCTTGTGGTGTTATCTCCCATCAGGTGATACTCCAGAAAAGTGAAGTAGAATCTATGGTGCATAGTCCTGGTGATCATATCCTCCTAAGTGCTGATAAGTATGAAATTAAGGTAATGCTCCTCTCTACGGTTTCACTTTTGAAGAGTAAAGAAACAAACTAATTTGAAGCTTTTTTCATTGTTTTGTTATTCATGTCATGAGCTGCAATACCTGAAGTGTCCTTAAGATGGAGCAAACACTGTCTTCCCTCCTCAGGTCTGGCCTTTAGGGAGAGAAATCAACTGCAAGTGTTTGAAGACTCTGTCAGTGTCAGAGGACCGCAGCATCAGCCTTCAGCCGCGCCTGCAGTTTGATGGACGCTACATCGTCTGCAGCTCTGACCTCGGGGTTTATCAGTGGGACTTTGCCAGTTTTGAGATTCTCAGGTAAAATAGTGTACATGACAAGGTGCTAAGTGTTTTAGGGATGGCACGTGTAAAACCGCATTTCAAAAGCCACTGTGAACACAAAACAGCCCAGAATGAAAAGCAACAGTCGTTTTCCTCTTTGGTGCTGACAAATTAAAGAGAGAAAAATAAGGCCTAAAATGTGCTTCTGTCATATGCATGATTGCTGACATCAGCAGTGTTAAAGAGCTCAGTATGGATGTTGTGATTACTGAATTCTGTAATGCATCATAGTTAATAACAAATATGAGCTGCTGGACAAGTTATATAAGAATTTATTTTACTGTTTCCTCTTTCGCCAGTGTTTCACACAGCCCCTTGATTTAATATAAAAGACAGTATTGAAAACTATACATGCAGTCTTTTGACAGGAATAGGGAAGATTCACATAATCTGTTTTCAATGATAATCCAACATCATAACAAGATCTTTTTTATTTTTACTAATTCATGGTTATCTCATCACGAGAAAACCGTTTTTAGATCACAAAGTGTATTACTTTCCGGTTAAAAACAAAACAAAAACTTGTCCAGTTGCTTTGACCTTCATGACCTTCCTTAATTTCTCAGCACTTGGTGGTTGAGTTGTGACGTTTGCTTACTGTGAGGTGAGGTGGCTGAAGTCACTTCAGTGATATTAATAGAAATATGTTTCTGTTGCATAACTTTGTTTAGTACGAAAAGTGTTTGTGTTGAACAACCACTGCTGTGCGTTACACCAGGCAAAACTCTGCACATGTAAAACAAAACTGAGAAGTTTTGCTCATTTTTCATGACAGTTTGCTCAGTCATAGCTCTGTTATATGATGTTTTTATGTTCCCTTAGGGTCATAAAAACGCAGGACCCAGCTAACCTGTCCCTGCTCAGCTTTGGCGAGGTGTTTGCACTGCTTTTCGACAACCACTTCCTGTATGTGATGGACCTGAGGACAGAAGCTATCTCAGGCCGCTGGCCTCTACCAGCCTACAGAAAATCCAAACGAGGATCCAGCTTCCTGGCCGGTGTGACTTCCTGGCTCAACGGCCTGGACGGGGGCAATGACTCTGGACTGGTGTTTGCTACCAGTATGCCCGACCATAGCATTCACTTAGTACTGTGGAAAGAGAATGGATAGAAGCAAACAAGGACTCCAGTCCCAAGACTGCTAGGATATGAGCTACAACCATGTCTGCTCTGGAATAAATGAACATTAACAGCCAACATAGATCATGCATGGACCAAAGCATTTTGATTTTCCGTTTCTTCCTCGGCATACAGTCCTCCTCTACACATAAACATTCTCACATGTAAATGGAAGGCATACTAGGAAAGATGATGCACTTTGATGTGCTACAGTCACTGCTAGATCAGTGCTCGCTCCTGAATCCTGCAGAAACCTGTAAACCTATCATTGGTCTTGGTCTTGGACAAAGACAGAAAGAAAGTAAACAGTCTTCTCGAAAGCCAAGATGTTTCAGTGACAGCTAAAAAATGGCATCAAATTCACACAACCATAGAAATTCTCTTGTTGTAGACTTAAATGTGGAAGTGTTGTCAGATTAGCTCTCTGATCAGTTTAGCATTGTGCACTCATATTTGTAGCCAACCTTTAATTCATAGTCTTTTCATTGGGTGCCAACTTTGGCCAGTGACCTTTTCTTACCAGAAGAAGACTATGTCAGATGTGCTGTAGCTAGAGCATGCCCAATGCCAAGCTGCTCATTGAGCTGATGTGCCAAAACATTGGTTTCCTTAAAGAAAAGCAGTGTTGCCTTAAACACAGTTGCTGTAAATAATGAAGAAGACCTCCGCTGACGTCAGACTGTGACGTCAGCAGAGATCAGCGGAGATCTTCTCTGCGGTTTTTCAGACCATCCCCAACGACGCTGTATACTGAATCGTATGTTGAAAAGTGGTTTGGTACATTGTCATGTACCATGTAAAACTTTGTGAGGTTTCATGTAATTCACTGAATATGCTTTTGGGATGTCTGGTTTAAATGTCAGCTTGAGAAATGTGATGTGCCTTTTCAGTTCATTTGATGTTTCAAACTAGAATTCCTTGATAACTCTGGCACATTGCGGTATGGTGATGACTGCATTGTAAATCTTACTTTTATGTTGAATTTTTTGTATTTACTGTGCTCTAACAGTCTAAGATGTCTGTAATTTTATAGTTATCTACCTGACATGAATTGCTCAGTGAATTGCTTTTATGAATCATTGACTGTGTAAAACATCAGGTTTATTTTTCTAAAGGCCTCAACACATTGCACAGCTGAGGAAGTGACTTGGCAAGCAGTCGGTTCTGCACATAATTACTACTTCAGACTTTAAAGAGAATTTGAACAGATGTTTTCCTGGCATAACCACAGAAAGGATGAGAAATTGTGCCTCATTCTGTGCATCAGTTTTAAAGGACCAGTGTGTAGGTTTTATTGGCATCTAGTGGTGAGGTTGCATACTGCAACTAACTGAATACTCCCCCCTTCCAATCATGTCTATGATGGCTACAAATTCAGGCTTTCTCCAGAGCCAGTGTTTGGGTTGGTGGTGCAACATGATGGACTCTGTTCCCTCTGTAGACATAAAGAGCTCATTCTAAGGTAATGAAAACACACCAGTTCTTATTTTCAGGTGATTATACACTGACGAAAACATACTTATGAATATTAGATTCTATTTCTACCAGTGGATCTCCCTAAATCCTCTACACTGGGCCTTAAACACTGAAATTTTAACCATGAATGAGTGCTTTTCCCAGAATTTTCCCTGGTCTTCCTTTGCATTCGGCAGGCCACAGATCAGCACAGATTGAACTTCATGTGCACTGAACCACAGCTATGACAGAACAGTTTTTTCTTGCATACACAGACCGTAACCTGTTTCTCACATGGATTATTGTACACAGCAGATGTACAGACTGTTCTTAGTTTAGGTTTTTCAAATCTAATTAAAACACCACCAATATACTGTATTCTGTACTGTTGTCTGACCATTGCACCACATTATATCCTCCAGTAGCACTCAGTTAAAATGGAAAACACAGTAAGGTGATTTGTATGTAAAGTGATGAACTGAAATTGGCCAGCAGAAATGTGAAATGTATCTGTTCACAGTTAATTGCCATTGAATTCAAGCTCTGCACAGTGTTATTATCTCACAAAATTCCAACTGTAGCTTTTTGGTTACCTGCATCAGTCTACAATCAGCTTCACTATTGCAGTCTTTCAAATAAATAAAAGTAGCAGATGCACCGAGTTGTGTATGTGTATTTGGTCATGCCACATTTTAAAATGTCAGCCGACAGTATGTTCCTGATGCATGTTGTTCTTAGCCACGCTAACAGCAGCTTTAAATTGGGGAAACGATACAGTACGATTTTACAAATGTGGTTTAATTCCACCTCATACTGTACAACTAAATTGTTTGTGATGTAACGACAAAATCACAATTTAAGAGACCGCTCTGTGCGGTCACCATGACCTGAGTGCAGACACTGAAAGGCCCGCCGGCTCCTGCAGACCGTTATGGCTACTGACAATTGTTAATATAGATCTGTTATAAAGCGCTGAGGCAGGTAGAGGTTTGTTTTCCAGTGGAGGTCTGTGACACACAGTACCAACAAACTTACAAGCTAGCTACAACAGTATTACAGTAAACAGTATTACCAGGCAGCTGAAAATCAGCCACTACTTCCTGCCACCGGTTTTCTTGTGCCTCTTGATAGAAGAAGAAAACATCAAAGAGGCACATGTACTGTTGTCACAGCTTGACCAATCTGGCCTCCGTATATCTATCCACATGATGTGTCATGTCACCATGGCGCTTTGAGACGCTCCGTTTGTAACTCTGCACAGGCAGTGAGAAAAAACTGACCTTGAAGAATCAGCTCGTGGCTCTGCCTCAACTGAGCGAAAGCCTGACAGCCAACCAAAATTTATGATGTCAGAAATTCATTAGAAAGTTCGACGGCCAGCCTTGATTGGGCTATAATTGGTCCACCCCCTGCTGTACACTGCACAGTAAGCAACGCCAGAGAAATTGTGTCTGACTTTAAAATGAGTCAAGCAGCTAAAAAATCGGGTCAGATGTGGGCTCAGGCTGAACAGTGTATGGCCAGCTTTAGGGATGGCAATGTGGTTCCAAATACTCACAGACTGGCATTGCTACCAGCTTTAGCTGTAGTGTGTACTAGTGCTAATTAGTAAATGTTAGCACAGAACAGGGGATTTTTACAACATACTGAATTATTGAACACTAATCGCTGTCATGGCCAGATCTGCTTCTCTTTGGTGTCGGATGGTGGTAGTGATGATGATGATGATGATGATGATGATGATGATGATGATGATGATGATGATGCTACTCAAAGCTGGTTTTCCAGCTTCAGGTCAGTGAGTCTTGAGTCTTTGCTGCAGTCAGCTTTGTCTGTCAGCATGCAAACTCTCGAGATTGGCCTTTTTCATCACTGCAAGCGCATCCTCCATAAACTACATGAGTAACACTGGCTTGCCTTTTACTTAAACATGGTTCCTTTACACTGGACTTGGTGAATGGTTTATGTATCTGAGAGCCATGTTAACCTCGGTTTAACTGTTACCAGACCTTTGGCAGTGTTTTCAGTTTTCTTTAATCAGTTAAAAAAAAATGCATATACAGAATAAAACAACATCCAAGAAGCAAAACTAAGAAAGATGCAGTATGTGTGAGCTGAATGTAATTACACCAAAAATATGGAAAAAGATAATCACTGAATGCACTTGAAATTCAGTGATATGTGTTAATGTAGGAGTAAGTATTCAAATATTCAAATGTAAAAATCAGAAGTCAAGAAGAAGGTGCAGTGTGCAGTGCAGGAAACACCTGAACCTTATGTCGTCCACTGCTGCTTTAACTGCTCCTCTCTAGTTGAGTTTGCATGCTTCAGCTGTGTCCCATCACTAACTGCATCATCCAACAAATATCCAAGATCACTCTGCAGCTCCTCAAGCTTCAGTTTTCTGCCAGGATCGGATCATCATTAACTCTTCCTACGCTCCTTTTCACATTGAGACACACGGTAAATGTTAGTGACAATCTTCTCACTGTCTGGTGCTGCTTTATTAGCAGTAACAGCCTTCAATGTCTCCTGAAGCATCTTGTCTGTCCTTGATTCTCTGCAGGATTTCTCCATGTGTGTCCCCATGTTCTCTCTGCCTCTCAGTCCTTTCTGCTGCAGCTCACACTGTGTTGTGGTCTTTATGTTTACCCGTGGAGCAGAGATAATAAATACACTGCTGATTGGTGTGGCAGAAAATCCTCATCACCTCAGAGGGCATGCAGGGGATTCATAGTGAGGCTGGAGGCGAAAGTCACAGTAACACACCAGGCACACAAGACAGTGTGACCGCTCAAATAACATGAAAAAACACAAATCAACAACAATTATTATCATCATTATGATTATAACACTTATTATTGTATGTGTATCCAAAGGTATTTAATATCTTTATTGGACAGCAAACATTAAAGAGAAGCCAGAAAACAAGAGGAGACCAGGGAATCACATGCCACATCAGGAACACTGCAAAGTGCATCTAAATACATATTCAGTATCATATTTATTCTCAGGCCATCAGCAGTAGAGAAAGAGGAAGAAGACAGTACCTGCATATGGTCAATGGTCAAGGAATTTAGGGAAATGTGTCTCTTTGAAGAATCTATGTACTGAAATGGCCTGATGTGGTATAAATGAATGGGTTCTGAAATTATAGTTCCATTGTACAATACCCTGATCCACAACAAAACCTGGAAAACAGGTATTGTGACTGGATGTACAGCTGAGTGCAGACAAAGCCATGTTACTGTCAGGGTGGTGTGGCATTCACTGCATAACACTAAGCTGCAGGAAAGTCTTTGTGTTCAAACCTTTGAAAAAATATTTGACTGATCCATCAGCAGTACCAACCTGGCAAAGTGGGAAACTGACCTGAAGGTTTGGTTTGGTGGTTTGTGCAAATCTGATTGAAAATGTGTTTGGGAATGTGCAGCACGAAACACCATATCAACCCATTTTCCCATGATAATAATTCATAGCGCCTGTAGTTTCCAAAGCAGGGGCCAGACTATGACAGAGCTTAATGCTTGTGACAGCAGTACAGATGCACCACAGAAACTACATAAAGGCAACAACTTTCTGTACAGAAATTTTATTCCCAATTCAGTGTCCGAAGCTGAAAAATACAGCAACATATAGCAATGCCATGGTAAAAAATAATTTAGCAAAATAATTACAGACTGATAATCACGACCCAGTGGTTATCTTTTTCACAGTTACAACACTAGAAATTTTGTACACAAAAATACATGCGATGTCCCATTGAACGCATTGATCCATTTTTTGCTCAGGGGACAAGATAAAAAACAGAAACCTGTTTAGATCCAGCCCAGTATCAAGGCAGTCTGTGAAATGATCAGGAAACTGAATCTATAGATTTGTGTGCATGGACACGAATGTTCCATTTTTTGTGACACTCAGCAGACTTAAGGACAAACACAGTATAACGTCCACATTGAGACGTGGTCAAGGTGGATGGATGGGTCAAACACAAGAGACCAGGGCTTGACTTCAATGTGAAACCAATAGTCAATGTTGATTGTTTCAAGGAAGCAGCTATTTTAGCCAAAACTAAGCAAGTTTTATTTTGAAAATCTAACATTGCATATTTACACATTCATGTTTCTTATTTATTATTGCTAACTTGACTGCAGGATGAGATACTCGGTGGGCGTGGTGCAGGCGTGAAAGATACTTCCCATTGAAATGCATTTGTTTGAAGTCATGCTGAGAGTCACTAATCCACTAATCCTTTAGATTACAATTCAGGACAAACTGCTCTGAGACTGTGTTGTTGGATCTAACGCATACAAGTATCAAAAACAATAAAAGAAGCAATACTTGTTGAAATACTTCATGAAAACAAACTGGACAATGATACGATGTAATCATGTACACACTGATGCTAACATACACTACACTTGCATCAAATGTATTTGGATAATCAGTTGTAGAAAAAACACTGCTGAAGGGGAAAGAGGGCACTGATTCTAAACTGGTGGTTTGTGAGAGAAATGTTGGGTCAAGCTGCGGCTAAACTAACAATGGCTGCATTTTGGAAAACTCCCTGGCACATGCTGACAAGGTAGAGGGATGATTTGAGTTATTTGAGGAACAAATCATAGAAAAATGTACATTTTAAAACGCACTTATCTCATAGGTACAGTTCACTTGTCTGCCTGCTGTCTGCTGCATTCAAAGATTTGTCAAAATTGGCTCTAAAAACAGATTTATTTACTGTATAGAGATAAGTAAATGAAAACTGTGGTGGCACATAGTTGGCATGAAACTGATGAGTCCAGTGTGTAACAATTCAAGCTAAATCATGGCGAAGTGTATTAGTTCCTCAGAGGAACACACTTGTATTTTGGAGACTGTGGTTCTTTGGCTCGTGATTCAATTGATGTTTGTGTGTGCATGATGCTGTCACCCAGATCTCGCATTCCTTTAGTGTTATCTAACACACACGTCAGCACATGAACAGTATGTCAGACACTATGATATGAAGTAAGATCAGCAGTAGACTGAACAAACCACAACAACGACAGAAAGCTTTGAGGAGAAATGAACAGAGCTTGTTGTCGTTTTCTACCATGGCCTCAGCATCAGTGCCACCATGTTTTTTTCACCTTGTGCAAAATCAGAAGTTCTCAAGGAACATGTACTGGCACTGATATCCAGGTCCTGATCTGTCCTGTAGTGTATACACGTTTTCACACCACTGGTTAGTTTTGGCTAGTTTGACTTTGATCATTTACTACAATGGTGCAAATGTCAGGAGTGCTTCATTATTGGATTTCTATAAGGATTTTTGGATGAATGAATTGTCAGGCAGTGAATTTTTCATCTGACTCTGGTCAAGATATGAAACAAGCATATGCTATTACCTGAACATGTTCAACTGTTTCTTTCATTTGACACATTTACAAAAGTTTTGAAAAAGCATATAAAATAAATAACAAAGCTGAATATACTTCACAGCAACAGCGGAGGGACGTGAAAGCAAAAACGTTGATGAGTGTCTTCACTCACTCATTCAAACTGTGTGCAATGACAGTCAGAACATCTTGTTCAGCTGCAACAACCACATAGTACAATAGTAAATACTAAAGAAAAACACAGGCTCAGTCACAGCTGATAAGTGGTAAGAGTGGACATTTTCCAGTATATTTATGAGGAATGGCTAATATTCCTCAGTGATTAGAGGAAAATTAGAGCCTAAATTTTCCATTTATTCCTTTCATTTTGACAGTCAATTAGTCAATTAGCAGACCTGTGACACTTGTTTGGGTGTGTAATCCATTACATGACATCTGCACTCCTGAAAAGTCGACACATGAGCTCATAAAAATAATGTAGCATTGTCAAAAATAAATGCGCACCTTTTAAGGCCAATATGGAAGAAAAGGCTCAGTTCTTTGGCTGTTTCAGGAGCTTTCCTCATCATTTTGATAGCCAGCATGAGGACATGATGGGTCACACTTGTATTTTTGCATTTATTTGTTCTCTGTGCGATATGCTTGTTCTGTTTTTATTATTTTTATCCAAAATGATTCATTGTTATGCTTGTGTTTTATGTCATGCTTGCTGCTCTGTGAGGCTATACTTTGGCAAAGCAGTGCTTAATGTTAATGTCAACACACACTCACACTGTTAACATGCTGATGTTATAACGTTTGCCATGTTCACCATCTTAGTTCAGTGTGTTATCATATTAGTGTGCGTAAAGTAGCAATAAACACAAAGACTTTTGTTCAATGGGAATCCTTCCTTTAGAGGTCTCAGCCTGGAACAAAGTGGTGGACTGCCTGACTGAATGACTGACTGACTATGCTTTCCCTTGAGCCAAGATGCTAGTGTGACCTTAAACATATCTTTGACATTCTTCTACTGACCTGCTGACCTGCCTCTTGTTACTTTTTGACTGACATACAGTACAGTATACCCCGATACCCATATATCTGAAATGAGCTAATAACGGGCAAGATACATGGGTCCGGCCTGTTCTAATGTTCACTGTGATGGATTACAAGACTCAAGCAAGAGTTTGTTCATTGATCTTCCTCTCCTACAGAAAAGAATGGAATCCACTGACAGTCTGAAACACAGCAGCATGACTTGCAGAATGATTAGCTGTGTTGTATATGTAAGTATATGATCTGAAGTAAATGGGCTTAAACAAGTATTATCACCACTATGGTCCTCTAGAATTTAAGAGAGCATTCATGACTGTGTTCATCTGAAGGCAGACAATAATTCTGGAGAAAGAATTGGACTAGCTGAAGAAATCCTGACTATTAGTCCACAAAAGATTTTAGTCAAGTACAATACAGGATGAGTTCTGAAAAATGAAACAATTATTAAAAAAAAAAGAATACTAAATCCATAATATTCTTAACAATATGACAAGTGATGACTTCATTCCTGTTTTTCTGTACCTCTGCCATCATGACAAAGCATATCATAAATGACTGACAGTTATGATTTACAATAGGGAAACAATATGACATCCATTAGTAAATGTTTAACATCATTTAAATTTTCTGAGTTCTACTGTCAAAGGATAATTCCAGTTTATGACAACTTCAACCTTCTTTTCATACCTTTGGCTGTTGTTTCCATCAATCATGATAACACTGTGCCCACAGTAAGAAAAAGATCTGGAAACATCAGATGATCAAACAAAACAGATTATCTAAACCACTTTATTTGTGGGTCCATAAACTGTGTTGGCTTTTTATAACAATGATAATTTGAACTTTCACCTTCATCTTGCCTTCCTGATAAGTTAATAAGTAACCTGTCTGATCGGTGGACTGCTTGTGTTTGATCTAATGTGTGATGTTTAGTGATGTCTGTCCATCCACCTTACACCACAACCAGATGGGACAATCCCTCCTGGGTGGTCTGGGTCTACCTCAGGCCTTGCCCTTGAACTTGCCCCTAAAACTCCCACAGGGAGGGGTCTATCATCATCATCATCATCAGATGCCAAAACCACGTCAGCTGACTTCTTTCAGTGCAAAGCAGCAAGAGTTCTACTCCTCTACGACCTCCTACTGGACGTCTGACCTTCTCAAGGTCTGGTGCGCTTAACTAACTAGTGCACACAATGTGTCATCTGGCCATGTCTGAAGGAAATTCGTACCTCCATGAAGCTGGCCAATCACTACATAATGTAGATGTGGTTGTTGGATTGTCTGTTTCAGAAAATTAGAAAAATTGTTTGGGCACAATGCTTGTTCTTTCAAATGTCAGAATTGTGTGACCTGCATCAGGTAACATCTATAAGTTACAGTGACTTTAGCACTCGCTTCACACAGGAACTGGTCAGGTGTGTGGAGTACTCGTTTTTCATTTATGTATCATTTATTTATCTCTGTCACTTTTCATGTGAACAACTGAGTGCAACACTATAAATGTCTTCCCAGAGAGACGGTCAGAAAGTATGCATCGTTATTCCCATACATATCACATCTGCCCCCTCTATGACAGCCAGCTTTTCACTCTGCCTTAGAGTGAAGCAGTGATTGGTCAGCTGTGTGGAGGTATGAAAGTAGACAGTGCAGCTACTTCGAATTACTTCAGTCACTGTTTGCATCAGTGCAGTACAAAGTATGCCTCAGAGAAAAGAGACACGTTTTGACAAGTGTGTGTCGTTGTACCCTTTGTAAAATTTATCTCACCAATCTCTAGAACAGCTGACTCTTCACCCCTGCCTTCCAGTGTGGCCATTCAGAACACCTGTAAACACTCTTTCCTTCAGACGTGGCCGGATGACACATTGTGTGAACTAGTTTCCTGCCTTGAGAAAATAGCTCAGAGCAGCTATGAACACGTTTGCCTTTAGACATGGTTGGACAACATCATACAAACCAGCTGTTTTCCAGCATGACCCACTCCTAATGATGCCCTCTTCCTGTCTCTATGGATGAGCCAAGCCACAAGCAAATTTACTTAGGCATCTTGTACCTGCAATCTCATTATTTTGGCCATAATGTAAAACTCACGCTCATTGGTGGGGGCTGGAATAGAGAGCGACCAGTAAATGGAGAGCCTTGACTTCAGGCTCACTGCGGTCACTTTGCCAATACAAGAATATTACCAAGGACGTGACACCAATCCACCTGTCCATCCTATGCATCAACTTACCCTCACTAATGAACAAGACCACAGGATATTTAAACTTAATTTACTGTGTTCCCAAATCTCAGTAATCACCTTGGAGAACAATGTCATTTTTACTGATGGGAATGATTGGAAAAAAAACAGTCCAATCCAAGTTGTATCAAAGCAGAATTATCCTTTAAATTCAACACAACATTTTGTTTTTAAAGCATGATTATTGAACAATACCAACGCTAATGGAGTTGTCCCTTATTCCAGTGTCCTTCAGATGGAGATCAAACAATCTAAGTTTTAGGGTGGCTTCCCACCAAGAGTCTCTCTGAGGAGCGGCGTCCTGCAGCAGGTGGTGAACAAAGATAATTCATCGTACCATTTCCCTTTGATGGCCAACTGTCAAAAAATAAACTCTTTTACAAATAAATACAGTATTTACACACACACATGATTGTTGAAAACTTGGTTACTTCATTGTAAATTGCTTTAAATTTGCTGCCTTGACATACTGGTGTAGACAACAGCTGGCTGTCCTGTCGGTTATTAATTTAGTTATCACCTTGTTCAGTACTGTTTCCATGGTGTTTGACAAATTTTGATTTGTTCTGTACAAAATATTAATTGTTGCTATTTGTAAACCTTGTTATGTACATCAACAAACACCATTTACAGGAGGACTACCAGCTGAGGTAGCAAAGAGTGAACAGGTGAACTGATCCAGGGCTGCTTCTTCATTTGACCAACAATCCAACACAGGCTCCTAAAGCCAACATCATGACTCCATGTTGTTTTTGTACGACCATAAATTCTCTTATTTTGGAACAAACTCAGTCCAGCTCGTCACAGTATGTCACAGCACTGAAGGTGATGAAGTCTCATCGTCTGTCCTTTTTGCTACAGTGCTGATCTTGAATGGTATTAATGAAGCCTTCAAATAGAGTCACGTTTTTCATGCTCACATCTCCACAAGTTAGGATGTGCATTCACTTTGCTGCCTACTCCTCCTCCTTGATATGATGCTGAAATGCAAAGAAAACATTGCAAAAGCAGTTTCATGAATTTAACCACTTTAAGAGCAGGAGCGTCTTCTCAACTCTCCATGTTTAAAACCTGAACTCCATTTGAAGGCCGTATAACACTGATCTGCAAACTGTCCGCAAACATCATTCAACTAACACTGTTGTCTACATTTGTGCACTGAAGCATCTTTTCACCGAAACAGAAACCCAACATGGGCCAAAAAAAAACAAACTATGTGCTTGCTCACACGTTTTTAGCAGCATAATGAATAACAGTGAACTATGAAGCCTAGGGAAAGAAACAAGGGACGTCCTCACCAAAGTATTCCAATGACTACATTTTTCCAGAGTTTACATTACACTTAGTCCTGATGAAGACGACAGCAGGTATGTTGGCATATGCAGTCACACATCCAGTGTCCTAGAGCTTCTCCTATAGTGTCAAATGCATCTTGACTCCTGTTTCAGTAGATACCATCAATTCCACTGTGTTACATCATTTAGTCTGTACTCCCAAACAACTGGTTTTGGCACAATAATGTCCTTCTGGATAAGGTCTGCTCTCATTCAAATGACATGAGGTTTGCTGGTATCTGTTGAGAGAACAGAACAGATATTTAACACAAATATAGAAACAGGCAAAGCTGCTAACTCTGTCAAAAGTGAAATATCGTATACAGAGGCAGCTCTGTGTCTGTATGAAGCAGTTTTAATGTACTGTTTTTGGCTACCTGTAAGCAGTGCAACAAGCTATAAATTCAACACCGATATATTATATCGGTGTTGAATTTATAGCTTGTCATAATTTATGATCCTATAAAAACGTGTGTGTTGTGTGTAGTGAGGCAGCAATGTAGCCTGTCACGATAGTGTACTGTTGAGACTGTGTTTGCTAGCATGGAGTAGTGATCTAACTCAAGAGGGTATACAGGCACTGAGGGCATGTACATGAGAGAAACCTTGTGAACACTTCATGTCCCCACATCTGCAGATGCTGAGAGCATGTATGCAGGAGAGGACCTGTGAATGTTCCACTTCTCCATAACTGCCATTGCTGTTGCTGCTGGGTGACAAATCATACTGGAGGGAATGTGGTCAAAAAAAAAAAAAAAAAAAAATTGGCTGACCATTTCTAGCAAGAGATTGCTTTTCGTCACATTATACCAAAGGAATCACAGACAAACTCTTGGCTCAGGATGAAAATCTCTGCTTGCATGAAAAGCTATCACAGAAATGGTTGCAACCCTGGGCAACTGATCAATATGTAAAATACTGAAAACACTGGACATGACACATCAATATGGATGAATAATATAAAATGAAACTCTACATGTCATTGACATTTCTTGAACAATTATAATGTTAGCCATGCCCATATCTGTTCTTATTGCCTGAAAACAATATTTGGGTGTTAATTTATCATTTAAAGACATAGAAAGGAAGTGGCTAATTAGCAAATTTACTTTCAATATTTATTTTTGTCTAAAGAGTATATTCATCCATTTCAATACAAACTGAATTAATCAATTTATAATGGTACACAGTGTTGAAACAGATGGAGAAAACAGTCTACTCTCTGTTCGTGTCTCCCTCTTTCTATTGATGAATTATTAAGTTTTTAGTTTTGCTGACTATACTGTGTATCCATATAACCATATACTGCATATTTCCACTTCTATTCATCTGTCTCCTCTGGAAAAAGAGTGGTTTCATCTGACCAAAACTGACCCATGGTCCAAACAGATGAGTGTGTGTGTGCTGAACATACCTGAGGTCTACTACTTCTACAAGCCTCTTCCAGGTTTTTGTGCCAGATGATCGCTGAAAACCTGGATCCTGTCTGGAACTTGTAAACATTGCCTGTGAAGTGATACAAATTGCTTTGCATGATTATCTGAATTTAAATGAAGGACAAAGGAAACAGCAGGTACTCTGTTGGTGGTGTGAAGCTGACCTTTGTCTGGGTCATTGAGCTGGAAGATGTTGGGTCTGGCAGGGTCATCTGGCAGCACCACCATCCATCCAGTTACACACACCTTCTTACATGGGCTGGACTTATACTGTGGCAAACACCAGTGGATCAAATACACAGCAAAGATGTGAAAAATAAACACATTTAAGCAGTCATAACTCCAACAAATGAAAGTGCTCTACACCAGATGTTGCTGTACATCATGATGACCAGGTGTAACTCCACTAGGGGTGGGTGGTACACTGGTTTTGTCACTGTCATGTTCTGCCACAACATGGATTTTGCAATGCCATCATTACCGTGATAGATGCTTTCAGCAAATTAAAAATAATGTATTTTACTGTGGCCTTGATAACATGCAGCTACAGGCCTGCACATGCAGTCACAGAACTGTGACATCCAGTAACTACTATTTTCCTCGCTATGATGCCGACTTCCCCAACATATGGAAGATGTGGAAGGTAACATTACAAGCAACACATGCAAATGCATGCAAGAACAACACAAAAGTCTGGTTTTGTTGGGACACGAAAGGCTCCTCTACTGCATGCGCATTGGTATGTGTGTCTGTTACTGCTGTATGTCATTGTACTTCATAGACATGCCCTGTGGTACACTCACTATTGCATAATAGACTTTGGGTTTTCTGCCAAATAAATGCTGTTGAGAAGACTAAATGTGCCCCTTGTCTAACTCTGAGAATACATCACATTACATTTACTAATTAACCTACATTATGAGACAGGTTAATACCATGATATAATACCATCACCACAAAAAAACAAAAAAATATTCCAATTTAAAATTTTCGTCATATCACCCAGCCCTATGCTCCACCTTCATGCATGACATGATTTTTTAGTTCTGTCCAGCAGTGAGTCTGCTGACGTGGAAGCAAGCATTCAGACAGGCAAACACAAGAACACTGCACAAAGGTTTATGATGCTGAGACTTGATTTGAGATTGCAGGATGAACAGCAGAAACCTGACACTCACATCACAAAGTCTGTTTCATGTTATTTCTGTTCTTTAAGCATCAAACTTACATGTTTCCTCTCAGAGGCCCTCAGTGCTTTCGCCCCATAGAATGTCAGTGTTGATCCAGACAGAGTGATCCAAAATCTGGTCCATGATGACAACTGCAACACAGAAAATAAACAGAAGATGACAGAGATGCTGAGAAGATCTCCCTCACTGTTATCAGATAAATCTTTGCTCACATAGTGGACCATATTTGGGGAAAACAAAACAGCAAACAACAACAACAACAAAGTTCAACAAAGTTCGCCTCACCCTGGGCTTCCGTCCCTCCTTCAGCAGTGTTTTCCTTCGCAAGGGTCCTTCAATGGTCACACTGCCGGCCTCACTGCATCCATAGCAGGAGTTGGCAGCGGAGGAGCTAATCATTTGGGGAGGTGGAGTAAAGTTGCAAGGGGGGATCCAAACACAAAACACTGTGAGCAACTGAAACAGCTCTTCTGCTCAGCATTCAGACTTCAGTGTGTGCAAGTCAGTTTGACACCATGTGACACTGTTAGGACAGTGGTGGTTCTACGGTATGTGCAGATTTTCTTCTCAACCAAACTGACTTCACTTCCCTTCAAACTGACTTTAAGTGCCTGCTTTATTAAAAACACACCCTCTGCTGACTTGATGCTTAAAAGGTGGTTACTGCCACAGGAAAATGTATTTTGGTGCCATTTGGGTGGCTAACAGGTGTAGAGCTACAATAAAGTCTGGCAGTCGAAAATGTATTTAGTATGTTCAGCTATGAGAAATCTCTTGAACAACAGACAAACAGACTAATTTTTCCATTGACATCAGCCTACTGCTGTCCCTATGATGATTCTACATTTCACTTCATGATTATCCAGTCTGGATCCATGTAGCCTTTGTAGAATAAAAGCAATATCAGCAAACTGAAAGGAACACAGCAGTACAACAATCACAGTGATCTCATCAAGATAGCATGCAAGTAGAAATACTGACAACATGGTTCCCAAAGTTAGCTTTTCTTATAGTCTGATGAATAAGACAGACAAAAGACGAACATAAAGCACACCACCACTGTGCAGTGATTGCCTCAGGTTGTAGAACTGAAGCAAAGTCGGCCAAAATCATGATCTGACCTGATCAAAATCACTTGTTCTCAGTGACCCCACTAACTGGGGTTGCCTAACATTTCTAAAACATATGAAGACATTCTGCTGATCTTTGAGCCTACAGCCATGTCCACATTATAGCAGAAAACAGCCTTTGCCCTCTTCATTATTCTGTATACAAGATTCCAAAAAAGTTGTATAGACTGTGTTAAATGTAAATAAAAATAGAAAGTAATCTTTTTTTTTTGCACTCCACAACTTTACATGTCTTTTCGGGCCATGTCCAAACTTGTCAATTCTGACAATGTGCTCTCTTGTTTGTTTTGGTCTATTGCTTGGTTGCTATTTGCTTTTGATTTTGTTTCTTTTGGTAATTTGGTGAACTGACCCTTTAAAGACTTTGGAGACTACAACATCGCAAACTTCAGCCAATGTACTAGTAGCTACTCAGTGGAATGTACAGCCCACAGCCATTTCATTTCTTAAAGCTGAGCTCATTATGACACCTGACTTCCACCAGCATGCAGTAAGGGGATGAGGTGAGATAAAACACATTAGAGTCAATCTAGGTTCTATTCCCCAGTAAAGATGAGTTAATTCTTATTTAAAATGTTGTTATTCTCCCACTTCACTGTACCTGTAAACATAGCTGCGGCTCCGGGGGGAGTTGCGAAGCGGGACCCTCCAATTGGGGCCCAGTGTAGCGTACATGCGGCCCCTGTTTGTCACACATTGTCACAGTCAGTCTCAGGGGCTCATAGGATTGGCCTTTTGGTTAACAGAACTATTCAGTGCATCTCATTGGACCAGAAGAACCCAGAGTGCACACTAAAGCCAATTCAAACCATCTACTGAGATACTGATCCCTCTGAGACCAAACATGGTCATAATGATCAACCACAGCCTGTTTTTAAGCTGACACTCAGAGATACAAATGAAATATTTTCTATATATTCTTGCTGTGACAAACATAGATATACAGTATGATTAAGTTCACGTAGGATGCTGGCAACATTCAACTACAGTGATATTATATGCATGATGATATGCTGGAGGTACAGATAGAAACTGCTGGCACAGAAGTACACGTCTCAGACAAATTCAAATAAAGCTTAAAGGATAAATCTGGTGATACTCTACATTTCCCTTCTTGTCAACAAATCTCATGTGCAGACTTAAAGCAACAATATCTTCTGCCTCTGTGCCATAGAGCTCCATTGTAGACAAAACACATCAATGAGCCACACTGTTGCACTGGGAGACAGTACTGACAACATATTGTTGACATATTGTTGGTTTAGTCCTTTATGGGATTTGATGACTACCAAAAAAATTCTAATTACTGTCATTCTCATTTTTAACAGAACCTTGCTGTAGGTTTATAATCACTTTGAAGTGGTGACGCCGTTTCATTTTTTTGTTCTTAGTCTGTTGTCTTAAGAGTTGAAAAACACTTTAATGCTGTAACCAAATCATTTGTCAAAGTGATTAAAATCTTTAAGGATTAAATGATTATATGTGAGGTAGGTATTGCAAATTATACAGTATGTGATGATTGGCTCTCACCTCTCCATCCCAGGTGACAACTCTTCCCCGAAAGAACTTTCACTGCTGCCTATTAGAAAAAAACAAGAATGAAGCACAGGTTTATTATTTGGTCTCCAGTTTAAATAGGCCTGTTAGGCACTGTAAAGACATTATCAGCAGAAGCTGGTTAATCAATAAGAACTGTATTTGTCATGAGCAGAACATCAATGAGCATTACTGTCCTAAGCAGAAAGGAAATGCTATCATCCAGTACATACACACCTAATGACAGACCGTTGGACACAGATGTGCTGTGTGGATCATTTCTGACTGGACTCTGAGACTCTAAGAAGCTGTCATCCAGCAGGTGTCGGGCTTTCTCTATGGGAAACGTGGCACTCCTGCTCTCGGACATGCCATACTGACACATCATACTGTGGACAGAGATCAACCAGCGGACAACAAGTGAAACATGCAGATGGTGGTTTGAAAGCTGTTAAAGTACAATTCACACTCACAGAGAAATTTTCATTGAAGCTCAGATTCCTTTTTCCAGCCTGAGTTTTGTTTCTTTTCCTATCAGTTTTCAGATCATATTACCCAGTGATGTAATGGCTGAGATCTGAGAACATCTCAGACTGGTTTTAAACCTTTAGACTTGCCCATTGTATGTTAGAGCTATGTGCACACAACTATTCAGCACATTAGTAATGACAGCCAGAATTACAAACAATGTAGAAGGAAGGTGAATGGAACTCCAAAAAACTGGAAATCACCAGTGGTGGAAAGTACCTTTACTTGAGTATTGGTCTTAAGTACAAATTTGAGATAATTCTATTTCACTAAGTATTTCCATGTTATGCAACTTTAGACTTGTATTTCCCTACAAAGAGAAAGATTGTACTTTTTACTTCACTACAAGTATTTGACAGTTGTAGTTACTTGTTACTCTACCAATGAAATGCTCTGTACATCAACATGGCTGTTTTCATTCCCTCTAGCTGATCTGACCTATGGTCAGGAGTATGCTGGGTTTTTCATGATGTCACCAAAATCTTTGTACTCATAAGAATAAAAATGGGATAAGTCCCACCGCAGCAGGTACAACAGAACCAACAGGAGGACGAGGGAGATGTCAACCAAGCAGTTTGTACACACGCACACACAGAAAAGAGGTCTAAGTAGCAATAGTAAAGACACTGTGAGTGGACTATGGTTGTGCATGTGCTTTAACATCATTATTATTATTATTTGTTTGGGTACGTGTGCTGTACTTAGTAGTATTTCATTAACAATGTGGTATGATTGTTCACAATCCTGTGGTGGCTTATGTGTTGACTTGTAACTGTACCTTTTAACATTTCATCAAGGTCAATATTATGATTATGTCATATTTTCTTTTTCTCTTATTTCTGCATGTGTAAAAATGGTTATAATCAGTATTGCTTTTTGTTTTTGTTTTCTTCTGTCTGTAAATGTAACCATCGTCTCTAGACGGCGACAAGCTGTTTGAGAGGGTCAAGTGGGAGTGTTGGGCAGGCATAGGCAACCCTGTTACGTAGCCTCAGATATTTTCTTAGACAATCAATCAATCAAATTTCAATGCAGAAACAGTGGTGTTTTCTTAACACATAACACACATTGGGAGTTGATGAGGAAGACACAGGTTTTAAACTTAAGAGTTAGAGGTTAGACTTTAACATGCTTTTATATATTTGGGATTTGATTCATACAACAAATTAAATCTAAGGCCTGTTATACTCACTTGTTTCCTAGACTATGGCTCTTCCTGTGGTGAGAGGGAGGTGGGGTAGGGATATGAACCCCCACAGAGGCGTCAGGACAGGTAGGCCGCCGGTTATACCTCAGAGAGGCAGATACTTCAGACAGACCTGAAACACAGAAAGCAGGTCATCTCAGTAAAACATAGTGGAATTTGCTCTGTACATTTAAACCATCCCTGAGGAGCAGACAGTCACTGTGTGACATCCGGGGACAGAACTCCAGTTCTTAAGCATAGTGCCTTGGTGAAGGGCACTGTCAGGAGAATTAATCTCAGATAAACGTTTTATATGTGGGGGAAACCAGAGCACCCGGAGGAAACCCCCGCAAGCACAGGGAGAACATTCAAACTCTACACAGACAGGCCCTGCCCCAGAGAGGAACACACCAGGTGCTAACCACCGAGCTACTGTGCTGCCATGCACTGAAAGCATAAGGAGCAGAAGCAAATGGGGCGGCAAGCTCTTCACAGACTTTATTTGCCCTTGGTTTCACCTCTCAGGCTACCTATAGGCTGCCCTACTTAAACCGTGAAGGTTGTTAGGTCTGTATGCAGGCAATTTCTCTGTTGTCGGCTGCAAGAATCAACATGAGTCTTCATTCAGATTCAGATTCAGATTCAGATTCAGATTCCTTTATTGATCCCCGAGGGGAAATTGTTTTTGTCGCAGGTGCTCTATACATAACCAAATATACAACAAAAATATACAACAAAATATAAAACAAAATATATATACTGAGAAAAAAAATATATAAGGAAGGATGTGCAAAACTGAATTTGGAAATATGTATCGATGTATTCATGTTCTCACCATCTGAGGATAGATGCACTATCCATTTTAGTTCGGACTGCTTTGAGGGACAGTACAAAGATAAGAACTCAGCAAGCGAACGACTCTTTTGTTGGCTGCAAAAACAAAACAAAAGTCTTCATCCATTCACATCCAAAGATGTCCAGACCAAACTGATTACATTTTCTCTTGATGGAAATGAAGCGGAAATGTCCCCACAATGACTGTAAAACTGTGTGTGCATTTTAAGGTTGGTCTACCGGACTGCTTTGCCAGCGAGGGCCAGTAATGGCACAAGCACAAGGACTAATCAATATGGCTGTCCGTGACCCATTAGTGTGTTGAATTTGGTGCTAGCACGTTGTATAACTAAAGAGGCTACAGACAGGGAGCAATTTTGGACTAATTTGGCAATATTGAGGGACAGTCAAGAGAAACTGTGTGAACGTTAAGCCTCATTTGAAGCCAGTTAAATATGGAGAATACAAAGCTAGGTGTCAAGGGAGAAAATATAGTAGATTTTAAACAGGGCTATGTGGATAACTTATTCTTTAAAGAAGTTTTCCATCAAATCCAATAGATGGAGCCAGTGAGACACAAAATGAGCCTCTACATAAAAATCATTATTTAAAAAAAGAGCCAATGCCCTCAACATCTGCAGTGATTCTATCTATATCTATCTGTGAATGTGTAATAGGTCTGTCCATATAATCCTCTCATCAGTCCAGCCACAGCTCTGCCTTCTGGCACCACTGTGTTAGATTGCTGAATTGACGCAGTGTTATCATGTGCATTAAGTGCCGGTGGAACCTCTGACTCACTCTCTGTTCCCTCTCACTGGAAACCCACTGGGGCCATTCAGTCTGTGCTCAGAATGTTCATCTTGGAATACTTCGGACTTGAACAGCATATGCTGTAAGTTATTTCATGGTACTAAGTACTATGAGCCTGAAGAGCCTCATGAAAAGTAGAAACTGCTGCATTAGGAGAAGTTCAAACACTACAGCGGACATACTGACAGCTGTATCTTATTGAGCCTGCTGGGTGTTTTGGTGGGGAAACAGATAAATTCCCGCTGGTGATGTACTATGGAATTTGTTAAAATTAGAATCTTTCCTAAAAACAAGAGGAAAATGTTTCCTCATCTACAATTTTGTAATCAAGACAACAATGTGGTAAACTTAAAATTAAAGGAATCCATGTAATATAGCAGGATGATGTGATTTCTCTGGCATAGAGGCTGCGGTAATGTGCCTCTAAATGAATATTCACTTAAAGTATATAAATGTTATTCTCCACATAGTGGTCTACAAAATCTGTGATGTCAGCATTTCAAAATAATTTAGTTAGTTATTTATCACATTTTGTTATGCAGAAATTACTGTAAATAAGAGCAGAGAGTGACATTTCTTGAGATATTGAGCCACGAGGCCATGAGGCCAAGAGGTTAAAAAAATCGTTCTGCAGTGATTGTGTAAAAATTCGCAAACTTTAAAAAAGTGTTGAGCTAAAGAATTTTAAGAGGGTGGTGTTTTGACAGGTTCCATTTTGAATCCAGTCCACTGCAAGCAAACTACATTTCCAAGGCTTTTAGTTGGTGCTGACATTCACTTTCAACAGTCAAAACCAGATTAAATCGACTGAAGCTAATTAAGATTAATTCAAACTACAAACTTCACCAAAAGCCAAAACAGATTTTTGGCTGTTGCCTGCTCAATGTGCTTGCTGCTAGGTGGTGTTTGTAATCAGCCAAAGAGGAGTACCCAGAGGAGGAATCCTGCTGCCTCTGGTGATCCCCTGACTTTTCCTCCAGTGCCATCACGATGTTCACATTGTTGGCTCAACAACTGCTGGACAGATTGCCATGAAATTTGGTAATCACATTCATGTTTCCCACAAGATGAACTGTTGTTAAAGGGAGTTGCTCATGTTATTTGGAGTTGTCAAAATGTTTCTTTTTATGCATCCAAGCATCATTATTATTATTTGATTAAGCTCTGAATCAAGGACCTCCAGTAAGTAACCAGTGAAAATCAAGGTGTGCAAACTAAGAAGGCTGCAGCTGGTTTGACTGATTACAAAAGGAATGGTTTGATGGTTTCATGAAGAGAAACTCTGTCAATCATATGACCTTCTCAGTCACTACATGCCAACCCAAGTGAACATCTACTGGGGACATGGAGTGACATGCTAGACAGTGCTCTCCTCCACCGTCATCACAACACCAGATGAGGGATTATCTTCTGAATAATGCTCTTTATCCCCTCAGTGGACTTCCGTACACTTGGTATCAATGTCAAAGAGTGCTGAAGCTGCTCTGGAGGCTTGTGGTGGAAGTACACCTTACTAACCCACTTTATGTTGGTTTTTACTTTTATTTACTATATTTTAGGTGATGATTAAAGTGTCATGTGTTTTTGGTGAATACATGTAGATATAATTGTCTCTATACAGCTGACAGGACAGCTAAAATGCACACACAGTAGAACTGGCAGGTTCAGAAAAGCAGGGAAAAGCAGGAAAGCTGTGACCTCACAAACAGATGCTGCACATGTCCAAACACCCCTTTGAAAAGTCATATTCCAGGTGATTGATGTTAGCTCATATGTCATCTTTAAGCATGTGTGCTTACTCAACTACTTGAACTGCTGCTAAGACATAACAAAACAGCTGGGATGAATAAACCAGATTGTGGTCTGAAAATGCAATCATGAGAGGCTCAGTCACAAGTGTCCAAAAATAGATGATTTATGGAACATAATCATTCAAAAGAGCAATACTGTCAGGATGATCACAGCTAAAGTCACATAAAGCACCATCATCAGACAGTTCTGTCCCTGCTCACACTCAGTGATGGATGAAGTGAGCGAATGCATCATGTCACGTGGTATTTCTCTTCTTGTCCTTGCACATGTCCAGCTCTGTCCACCATGCCATCTTACACTCACTGTTGTACACGGAGAGAGTGAGTAAACCAAATTCTTCAGTTTGGCAGTGGCTAAAGAGCATGACAGTTGTTTATGCTGAATGAGCCAACAAGGCAGTGGACACAGCCAGAACAGGCTTTTTCTGCCATGTTATATAACCAAACGATCATCTGACCAGCATGAGGAGAAATAGAAGCAAAGAAGAAGTTTTGATGAATTGCTGTTTTCTTACAAAGCAGGCACACACACACACACACACACACACACACACACACACACACACACACACACACACACACACACACACACACACACACACTGTGGTACTATGATTATTAAATTGACTCTTATGTGTGAAATCAGTGGACTTGCCCATTAAGATTAGTCCTACAGGATCAAGCCCTGGATTCCAGTACAATGACAAAAGATATTCCTCAAACAACAAACCACAATATTTTGCTAACTCAAGACCATGTCATCACTGAACTACTCAGGAATTTGAACAAGTCCAACTGTTTATTGTCAGTTCATTAGAGTGACAACCTGCAGTGCAGTCATTGTAAAACACGCTAAGCCCCCCACCAAAGCAATTTCTCAAGTCTTCTCTTAAGGCTTTAACTGGAGGTTTTTGTCATGATAAGACTTGAAAATACTGATAATCTTATTCTAATTTATCACAACAGGAAATGGTCATTACAAGACAAGCTGATATGTCACAATTAGAAAAATGTCTTGAAACACGTCTTAAGTAAGAATCTTGTAATGATCATGAAAAACTAAGCAGATTTTTTTTGTCACGGTGCACAAACCAAACGTCAACCCTGAGGCAACATGCTGTTTTAAGCCAAACATTTCCAGGTAACAGCTCAGACACACGCTTTCTTCCTAAATGATTCATGTATGTGTATGTATAATCATGAATGCAGCACGTTATGTTAAACGTTCTAATTAGCATGCAGTGAAATGGAAAACTTTCTTTACTGTACAATCCCATCTAGTCAGTCCAGTGACAAGTACTCAATGACTCTATCACTCTATAAAGATTAACACCAACAAATGGTATGAACTGTAATTATGCAAAATTTTGTGAAAAGTGGTGGAAACTGAGAGAGAGAGAGACAATAGCTGTGTCTATGGTAACCACCACAAACAAATCCCACCATGTGGCTGGCCAGCCCACGAGACATGAGTTTATGGAAAAAGATCAATGTGTTTGGTCCCCGAGGACGCTGCTGTGGAATGGCTGACATGTTGCTACTGTTAGTCTGCTGTTAGCTGCATCATTAACTTACTCATGGGATATTTTAGTCAGCCATTAGCTCTGCATAACTTTAAGCTCAAGTAAAGGTTTTACTGGTCTAACAGGCTGCGACACATGAGTTCATTTATCTAAAAATAAAGCTAATGTACTTTCAGCCAGGTTCTGTGATTATTAGTTGCACTGTATTAGCCACAGATGTCAAAGTTCTAACACAAAAAGACTTCTATTTATTCATTCATCTGTGGGTTTCCTGTTGGCCAGGCTAACAAATCCTTATAAAGCAAACTAAACTGAATAAAAACAGATTTCTAATGTAATCATACTCACAAGCCATCAACAACTTTTGAAGAGTGACCAGGTGTTTTTGGTGAACGACCAGTCATGGCAAAAACATTTAATGACTATTTACAAACTGAGGAGGTTTACATAAAAATGGATTACTCCATCTTGACCCAATTACAAACACTCCACCTATGCATCTAGACTCTGTATCAGAGAAATCATCCAGATACCTGCCTGTTGGTGCGTCTTTGGGGCTGCAACTGCTGATCTACACTGATTGCTGTTTGTTTGTTTTTTTGATTACTGTTCAAGGTTCATTCGTCATTCTATAACAAACAGTTGCAAAATGAACAAATTTGTAGTCCCTTTATGCTACACAAGAAAAACTATTCAAGGTGTAATGCAGAGGATGAGTTGAGTCTGACAGCCTGAGGAAAGATCTGCTCTTCACTCTGGTGTTACAGCAGCAGATACTTCTGTACCGCTTGTTAGATGGCAGCAAGGTGAACAGGCTGTGGCTGGTTTTGTTTTTTTAGTATCCATCAGGCAATGCACAGGCAGCTCACTGACATCACTGGTGCTCAGTAGATGGGTATCAATGATGTTCTGGGCAATTTTAATCACCCGTCATAGAGTCTTCTGTCCTGGTCCATGCACATCCCAATCTGCAATGTTTCCAATCAGGGTGTGTTTATTGATCCTCTGTAAAAGTTAACAAGAACTTGGTGCAGGAATTTTGCCTTTTTAAATTATAAGTACAAATGCTTTTGTTGGCTTTTCTTTGGTTGCTTTCTTTATCAGGGTGGAGATGTGTGATGACCATACGACCAGATGTTGGCAATGAATGCAAACCAGTGAGGGTCCAGGCTGGCTGGGGTGTTTTTTTTTTTAAGTGCTGTAGAACTGGTTTCTAAAAGCACTTCATGAGATTGGGGGTCCACAGCACAATAGCTGCTTAGATTAGACACTGCAGGCTTTTTAAATACAGGGACAATGGTGTCGGTCTTGAAGCAAAAAAGGTACGGTCATGAAGTCCCTCAGCTCTCATGGAGCTGTAGAGTAATGTTTTAATGAGCTCAGTATGGTATATATCATATCCTCATCATGTGGATGACAAGCATATGGAGATGATACACATTTCTGTACATTGAGCGCAAACAAACTGCTGCTTTTGTTTGGCCTACAGTTAAGAACTAATTTGATGCATTCAATGCATTATGAAAGTCAGGCCACCTTAAGACTGAGGTATGGGTCTCCAATAACTGAAGGAATATTTGTTTTGTGGACTTTTTTTTTTTAAAGCAAGTGAACGTTGATGAGTCTCGAAAAAACAAGCAGACCTTGAGAATTTGCTGGAGAATTTTTCAGATACAAATATGAATTTTGGACACATGAACTGTATACGTATCAGGAACTGAGGGGTAACTATAGAAAAAAGAAACCTAAACTGATCTCATCATGGAAATGAATGGTGTGATCCGTATCATAGTCAACACATATGGCAGTAAAACAAGAATCTTTTTGAAATTATATCAAAAATTAATCACTAATGATGAACACTAAACTAAATTACTAATAACTAAGAAATATGGACAGAATTCTTTTTATCACACCCGTCTAAAGTAAGCAGTTCTTGGTCAGAGTGTGGACCATTTGATGCAGTGCGTAACATACTGTGATATAAAGTCTCTATTTCTCTGAAGAATATGTACCAGGAAGTGATAGACATTTGGTTACTCTATTAATAGGAAGTAAAAAAAAAGGTATATGAGAAGTAGGGCAGGACCAGTAAGACTAATGGCTAGTAACTGTTGAGGGATCTTAGTGGAAAACTGACTTACTGTATGTCTTGAGACTACAAGGTACAGGTGGGTGATATGACCTCAAATTTCAACATTTTCACAGCTTTTTTTTTTTCCAGTGATGATAATATATCACAGTATTACAAAAATAAAAGGGATACCTAGTATATAGTCAGCCTTAGAGTGAGGAAAATAGTAGTTAGTGGATGTCACTTCAGTTCCATGAGTTTGTGCATACCCCACTACCTGCATGTTATTCTAGTCACAGTAAAAGCATATCATTTTTAATATGCTAAAACATTTCTCACAGTAATGATGGTAAAATCCATGTGTTGGCAGAACGTGACACCAGTGATGGTGACGAAACTGGTATACTGCCTACCCCATACTTCAAGGAACTGCAGGAAATATTGACAAAACTCATTTTATAAATATAGGAGACTCAAAATGCTAGAAATGGACCTACATATAATTCCATTACCAGGACTGCATAAATAATGTAAATATTATTGTAAATGTATTAATACTGTTATGGATGTCCTAGTGTCAAGTTTTGTTGGTCCTGATCCAATTCTTTCACTATGAGGTATGTGATGATGCTGAATCCAATCTGATACTTATATTTACAAGGAAGCAGAAGATATGAAATGTATCTGGCACATTAAAATAACAGCTGTAGCTTATTAAATTTGCCACACATAATTTTTCACAAGCTACTTAATCCAAATACTGCAGGGTCTAGTTTAAAATGCTCAGTTAATCGTCTTAAATTATTAATCTGTAAAAAAATGTAACTGGCAGAATGGAACTACTGGAACTGATGTGATGCAACCTGCTAGACAGGAGATGTATCACTCTGAGTTGTTGGAACTAATTACGCTCTGTCATTAAGTTACTCACAGAATTAAAGGTAATGATGATCTGCTGCTGTGACATTTGTCATTTTAACTGGTGAAAGTGACGGTCAGTGCTGGCAAAAAAAAAAACTACTGCTCCCTGAATGTTCTTATTTTAGAGCAGCAGAGATAAATAAATAAATAAATAAATACATACATAACAAATTTGTTAACATTGGAATGAATTTTTGTACTTTGCCAGTACAGTTGTCATGCATCCAAATGATCGGTCACTTTAACACACACTCCAATTTGCACTCATTTAAGCAGCAAAATTCATGCACTGAGCTCAACTGTTGAGTAGAACTTGAAGAGCAGCGCTGCACCACGTGTAGGCTGACGTGGACAAAACACAGCGGAGAAACAAAGGACTGGTTTTGACTGGCTTTATTTTAGCTGATGAAGGCTCTAAAATTTGTCTGGGTCTGGCCGAGTACTGGGCCTAAGGATCAGCTCGGAACAATCCTAGTTACTGTTATTATCTACTATAATGATTCAAATCTTTCAAATGATTACTCAATTGTCTAAACCTTTGTAATTTTTTTAATGATTCATTTTGTCTGTTTACTTATCTTCTAATGACTTCAGTATTAATCCAATATGGACTTGTTTTATGAGAAGGCTCATGATCATGCTGAACGTCCTCACTGACACATACGTAGATGAAAGCACAGCTCACACACGGACAGCAGCAGAGCACCGTGGTCTCTTTGATGTGGCTCTGGGCTCATCCATCTTTATTATCCTGACCTACATCCAGCTCTTGGCTTGTTGATGCTGCATTACATCACCTCAGCCCCCTCCAAACCCCGGCACAACACAAGAATGGAAATAAAGGAAGTGGACTGGCCCTCTGCAACATGTCCTCATGGAACATTTGCGATGCCCTGTCATGCAGGAGGAGCAGCTTTCAGAGTGTATTCACTACAGCCTTCTCACCTCCATGACTTCAGTGAACACGGAGTGGTGAGGGAGGATGGAAGATAAGCAGGAAATGACGGAAATGACACTGACAGAGGAGACCAGTTTGGTTGTTTACATAGTCTGCTCACGACAGCCAGCGAGCTCTCTAAATACAATCGATCCACTGTCAGTACAAAAACCTCATGTAAATAACTGCAGGAAGCAGTGGGTGATAATTTATCACTCTGATATCATCTAAACACTATGGTCACATATTGCATGTCATTTATCACATAGCTTCCCTGCTTTATCTTCTTTACAAAGGTCAAAGGCAAGCTTATAAACAGCTTTTCACAGAGTATATAGTATCATAATCTGTCATCTAGAGACATTGTTGGTGTGGCAGAAGCTGCTCTTGAGTGCTTTATCTCCAGACTCAAACAGTCAACTCTTGGTCATTTCACGTAATTCCTGTCCAGCTGAAATGTGGAGTACCTCAAGGTGCTACTCTAGGTCCCCTTCTATTAATGCCACATGCCAAAAGAATACATAGTCATAACTTTGACCGCTATGCTGATGACCCACAACTTTGTGTATCTGTAAAATCAGGAACATGAATGAAAGCTGAAGTGTAAAACTACAGGTTGTAGTTTCATGTTCTGGACTGTTTCTTGGTCAGATGCAGTGACTTTCTTCTCATCATCACTATGTGGCAGACAAAAGCAGACATTCCAGTAATTCACAATATCAAAAAATATAGCATGTTACATATAAACAGTAAAATCAAACTTTATGCTAAATTAAGTTGATCAAAGATTTACTGTCTGGAAACCATTCATTTTGTTCTTCTGACATATAAAACAAATAATAACATTTGATTAAATGATTCTGATAAAAAGAAGCTCTGACAAGTGTGTCTTACCTGCCAGGTCTTCTTTAGAGGAAGCGATGCGAGGGGAACTGTTGCCAGGTTCAATCTTCAGAGACAGCCTGCAACACATATGGTTTCCATCAGACACGCCAGCCCACTGCTGCTCTCTGATCAGCTGATACTCACTACTGTCGAGACAGACATGCCTCACACACTCACTGCTGTGATATAAATCCCAGCAGTTTAATAACAGAGTTAATCAGTCAGACACTGATGCAGACAGTATGGATCTAACAGTCTGTCTGTATAAAGTCAATTAGAGATCTTTTTATCATGGCTTCAACTTATTACCAAGACAATCAAATAAAAATCAGAGGCAGCCTACAGTATGTCTAACTGAGCCTTACTCAACTGAGCAGTGAGGCTTCACACTGTTTTCATTATCTGTTGATGAAAAAAATGGGTTGAGACAAAGGAACACATGGTTTAGTCTCTTGGATCTAAGAGATACACAGTTATAGTTCATACGTACGTAGTGTGCTGAATGCTGACAGTTTAAGGCTGGAATGAACTTTGACTGGATTTGCATAAAAATTGGAAGCTTCTAATGGTCTGTCGACACAGGAGGCATTTCAGCCACATTTTTCACTCGTCCATTACATGATGGTCTGAAGGCAGAGCACAGCTCACGTTTCACTCACACTACACACACCTAAGCATGAGCCGAAGTGTATTTTCATGTTACAAATCTGTTTTCTTCTTTTTATGCACTTAACCACAGTGATTGTGCGTTGGACTCTGACCTACACTGAATACTAGGCCTACACACGTCTTGTGTAGATGCAGCATATGGAGACATTGTGGAGGTGATGACAGAATTGACTTGAATAAGGAGCCGCAGTGTCATAGGTCACACTGGATACTTTACTTACATTTGATTCAAGATCATGGATTATCATTTGGATATCACAGATTAACAATTTGGGGATTTGCGGTGGCCCCAGTTAGTTGACTGTACAATGGCTGTGCATACATGGTTATTCCTACTTTCCACTTTTAAGATTTAAGAATCTATCCTTATGTGCTCTTTAGACATAATTTCTCCAAACCCTCTAAGACAAAAGCTGGTTCTTTCTTCACTGGTCTTAGTGGGTAAATCACCTGAATCAGCAAAAGCAGTTGTTTAGACATGGACGCCATCAGAACTTTTACATGTTTAAAGACTAACACCGGTGATGCATGTAAAACACCAACACATAGTGTTTTCTCTGTAAACAGCCACTCCAGCAGCAATTTGATGTGCATCATTATGACTTGATGCATGACATCACATCAGGACACTCCACTGTCCTGTTTACAGTATCAGCATCAGTGCATGTCAGTTCTCTAAATAGTAGACATTTGATTACATTTCCTCCCCAGATGCCTCTTAGCCTCTTGGAAACATGTAGAAAGCAAGTGTTCTTACTTTAATATATTATTCCTCAGACTAGCAGTACTTCTTCTGACCATACGCCACGTCCAGTGAGTGCTGCCATGCTTTTTGTGGTGTGTGTGTGTAGTGCTTAATGATGGATTAATACACAGTGTAATTAAATACATTTGTAAACACTGGACCATCTGTCACGCAGTTATGATATTTTTTTCAGGCTACAACTCCTCTGTGTTGTAAATTGAGTTTGGACTTCAAACTCTCACATATGTGAGTTTGCACTCTGTCTTGAGAAAGGCACTGAGTCTCTCTTACTGCCTGCACATGCTCATTTTGGTCGACCGGCACATGAATAGTCCCAGTAAATTCTGTTCCGTGGAGAATGGGATTCTGCCACTCATCACCACATTTGGAAAGTATTTATTGACACACTGTGGGTGGAAGAAACTGTGGGTAAAATAGTCATTAATTAGTGAGAGAAAGAAATGGAAGGAGAGTGCCACGCAAACTTCAAATGGTCTGTCATGTGTAATGTCGACAAAGCATCAATCAGCCTGGTTTCATCTGAGCATACAGAGACGGATGGGAGGGGTCTCACTTGTCTTGATTTTGTCTGAGGGGGGCCAACAGAGTTATTTATTGTTGCTTTTTGTTGAGTTTTTACACCACTTAAAAACCATCAGTCCTCCTACATGCTTGAAAAAGTAGGGGTGACCAGAGATGTATTCAGCCTGCGTTTACACGTAGCAGGGTATTTGGAAAACGGATATTTTAGCCTCTGTGTTTTCAAAAATAACATTGTGCACACAACATCGTTTTCAAAAGTGTTGTCGTTTACATGAACCTGTAAAAATACGCCGTCAAGCGCCATCATAACTATGCCAAATCTATGGGCACGGGTGTAAACATAGGTCGCTATCACGACGTTAAGTATTTTCAGTCGCATGTTGTGACGTTTCGGAACCTAAAACGCTGTTTAACTCTGTTTACACACCAACACATAACCGGCGTTTTCAGAAATCTCCACTTTGACCGGAGTTTTTAAAAATGATCGTTTTCCGTGAAAAAAACTCAGTTTGTGTGTAAACAAGAGGCCCAACCACATGAAAACATATGCGTTTTCCCTAAGTGTAAACGTAGCCTCAGTTGGTTGGAATCTGCAACCTCACCACTACATGTCACTAAATGCTACACGTGGGTCCTTGAAGGGGTTTGATCTTATTGATGAAGGCCTATTTTTTCCATTTCATCATGTGTAACAATGGAAAATGGTCTAACAGATCACAGTTAAGTTCTTTCAACTGGTGCCTCCATCATTTTGGACGTAGTCAGCTGACCCCGGAGTGACTCTTGATTTAACACATTATCGACTGACAGAGCTGACGGCAGGCTCTGGGGACCCGCCTACACACACGCTCTGCAGAAAAGCTCCTCTCACATTTCATCTTACATTCAAATGCACGGGTCTGGAAAGTGTGTTTCCTCTGTGACAAATGTCAGTGTAAGGCTCTGCTCATTCTACAGCTCCACATGGATTGTTTGTCTTTCTCCAGTACTTGCTCATTTTAGACTGCTGTAGCAAACATTTTGACAGAGTGGGTCTGTCAGGGTCTCGCAGAAGGAGATTACACAGACCTGAATATTGTTGATAGCTGTGCATCTACAACATTCTTCTTCATAGTTAATGTAAATGTTCTTAAAATGAAGGCCCTTTTTCTAAATTAAAAACTGGAAAGATGCTGCACTAACATACACACACAGCAACTACCTGGTGGACATCATGGAGCATTTAGTGGTTATAGAGCCAGTTATTCTCCTCAGGAGACAGCTAAACAGAGAGGAAATGTTGGACATAGATTCATCAGGGGTCCACAAACACCACTCCAAATGAATGCTAATGTTGTTCTGTGCCTGTGTCTGGACGTATATTAACTAACATGTTGCCTTAACTTCATAATGTGTTAATATGTCAGTGTTGTGTTTACAGCCTGTTCTGCTGCCCTCACTCTGTTTTTTCTTTCACATTTTGTACTGAATCGTCGTATCACCTCTCGAGCACAAGCAATAATGTCTCAAAGTATTAAGCACCTTGGTGAAAACAGCTTGTAGAAAGTGAGGTGAGCTGGGGACAATTAGTTGGCCAATATCTTCATTAACTTTTCTGGAAACCCTCTTATTGTGTTATTTCTGATGCCCTCTGAATTAGACCCAAACTTATAATAATAATAATAATAAC